>JAQFVV010006244.1:4651405-5251405 GCA_028023455.1 Epiperipatus broadwayi | reverse complement strand
GTGGTAGGTTTCTCTGCAACTACAGGCAACTTGAGGCTTTCTTTTAAATTAATAAATAAATATTATTTCACTTTCAGTTTTTGCTATCAAATTATTATAAAATTAATGCTAAAGATATCTAAAAGAGAGTGAATTAAAGCAAAGCACCATCAGTGTTTCTACAATCTCATGTTCAGAGCTTAAAAAGATTAAAACTAATGTTACAAATATGACCCTATATTTTACTTGTTCTTCCAAATCTTAATTAATCTCTGAATTTGTGTTCCACATTTTTTATACAAATATATGTTTGTGTATGTATTAAAAGGCACTACTTTTAATTCAAACAGATAAAACTCTCCATACAGTATAAGTCCAAGCCAGAGTAATCAATGGATGCCAGGAGGCTTGTGCATAAAATCCCCATCTTGTGCCTACTCATCCAATATCCCCAGACTAGTTTCTGGCTTGTGGCCTCTGTCAGTGAAGAGCCTTGGATCTGGCTTGCACTGAGTGGTAATGCTGTATGGAGAGTTTTGCCTGTTTTAATAACAATTATAAGCAAGCATAAGAAATGGTGATCATGTGATGTTTATTGGTTTACTTTTAATTCAATATGATAAATTCTCAAACTTCTGGAATCAGAACAATATTAACTATTTGTGCTTGGAAAAAGTGAGCAGTATTAACAAGAGCCAATATTCAAAGTTTTTGATTAGCATAGTATAAATATAACACAAGATTATATTTTACTTTTAAAAAAATAAGAGGCTTCACTCAAATGTTTTTTTATACCAGAGTCATTGAAAAATGTTCTGCCATCATTGAGGAGATAAATTTAAAATGAATCAGTTTGTTTCATCCAAAAATTGACTTATCTAAAATATTAATATTTTTTTTGCAATCCATGATAGAACTGAAAACTTCTGAACTTCACAGTATTTTCAATAAGTCTACCTTTTGAATTATAAAAACCAGCATTGGCTAATGATATCAACTTCCTTTTATTTTTTCGAGTTTCCTTGGTTCTTTAAAGAAATATATAATTTCAGTAGTTTTAAATAGCCTCCTCCTTTCTTTCTTTAATTTATTTTTTTGAGTTCTATTCACTTTCTTTTTTTTAATTGGTAACATCTAATCTTTTTAATCACTCCAGGTTTAAAACTATACAAATTTATTTATATTTCTGATAGAACAATTTTAACAATATATTTTTACCTCACTTAATGAGGACAACTGGTTCCCCAAACTTGATTGTGAAGAGAAAAAAA
Source organism: Epiperipatus broadwayi (assembly GCA_028023455.1). NCBI lineage: Eukaryota > Metazoa > Onychophora > Udeonychophora > Euonychophora > Peripatidae > Epiperipatus > Epiperipatus broadwayi. The sequence continues at coordinate 5,250,155 of JAQFVV010006244.1, read as the reverse complement.
GTATCTGGTTATTGTGGATAAAAATTATATCATAAATTGTGAATATTGTGTTAATAAACAACGTAACCTAGTATATATGATAATTTAAGGATTTAAGATACTATATATACATGTTTAATCTGTGCAATGTAGTATTATGCAGGTATATACTTAAAATATGTATGAATTTAAATCTATATAAAAAACACTTAGCTAAAAATTGTTACTTCTTATAATCCATCTATTCATCACTCATCATCATCCAGTTTTTTATGTCATCAGTTGCTCATATCTAAAGATCCATCATTGTCTTTTAAATCTTTTGATGATCTTGGTGTATGGAGGATGTTTAACAAGTGTTGATAGTTAAAGTTCTCAAGGAAAAAAAGTTTGAAATGGATAATTGACTTCTTGGATTTTAATTTTGTATAATTTATAAGGTCTCATGCACTGACTTTATGCTATTCATGGCCTCATGATATAAAAATCACTTGCTTCAGCTTACTGATGTCCAGGTTTTTTTCTATAGGTTTGTCAATTTTCATTTCTTCAATGTCTTTTTTCATCCAGTTGTATTAATTTCTACTTAGTTAAGTTTTCCATGTGTGAGTCCCAAAATATCTTCAAAGTTGTCATCTTCAACCTCTACATATTCAGGTTTTTTTGGTTGGACCAAATATGATTTTCTATATAATTGAAGTAAGTTCTTTTGACTTCAGTGTTTGTAATGATTTGCTGGTAGACTTTTTTTTACATAAAGTTGAGTTATGATAGTGAGCATTATTTATAAAATCAACAGCTATTTTTATATTGAATTCCTTCCAGAGTTGTAGAATTGTCTTATTGACATATTTATCCCAAGTGACATCATGATGCTATATTAGTTATGTAGAATTGTACCTCATGATGCATAATACAATGATTCCTTGATCCATAGGTTGAAGAAATTATGTGGTGTTTGGGGATCTTAGTTGCTCCCATGATTCAAGTTGAAAACATATGTAGCTTACACTTAAAAAAAGCTGTAAAATAATATAGCTTGGAAATAAAATGTGATTTCATTATGCAAATATATAATAAAATGGACTGACAAATGAAGAGAAAGCTCATAGTTGACAGTTTTTTTGTGTTCTTTCACAAAATTGTTTCTCATCATCCTGGAAAAAATCCCTGAAGTTTCATTTTTTAATTAATAATCTTATATTATTAATAATAAATTGAAAGTATACTAGCCTTTCTCACATGCGCAATTATAACAGAGAAAGCCAATCAGATTTTAAACAGATATCTAATAAATAATCAAGCTTAGATAAATATTGTTTATATTATTAATGTAAAATTATTTAAAATATAAAAAAACAATGATAATAATATCCCACTTAACTGTACTGTTTTTGGTCATAAATACTTGTTATGTATCCTCAGTTTAAGAGTAATCAACTTACATTACTGTGAATTGCCGAAATCTATCAATTTTTGAGTATTATTATAAACTTAATGACTGTTACTGTTATATACAAAAATTGAAAATAGAATAAAGGCTTAAAAATCACACTACAATTTTTAATTCACTACAGCAAAATAAAAAATTCTTATTGCAATAAAACAGAGATTGTTAATTTTTTCAGTATTTTGAGCTCGTTGAAGGTTTCCATTTTTATTGGATACTATAACTTTGCTGTCACTTGCTATGTTACGACTTCTACCACTGGATTGAAACAGATTATCAAGGATATGTTCTGTAGTGATTTGCTAGGCATTGAATAAATGATCCACGTTTATATACATATGTTTTCGGGTATGTGTCTGCGAAAACAAATTTATAAGAATAAACAATAATTTTAATGGTTTTAGTTTTTAATAAAAATATATTTTAATTTTCAAAATTATTTGTGTTCTCACTCTGAGTTTTTAAATACATGTTTATGCATATAATTTTTCATTTTAGGACTAAAATAAATTATTTTACAAAGCAGATATAAATTGCATCATTGATATCTGGAGATGAAATCATTCATTAAAATTTTTGCTGATTTTCTGGAAAACATTATTAAAAATGACAAAAGATCATATGACGTAAGCAACCAATCAGAAGTCAAATGACCAATTGATTATACAAAACTCTTAATGAAAAGTTGGAAAATAAATCATTCATCTGTAAAGAAAAAATAAAAACCAACATATTCCGCCTTTGTTTAAATTTCTGTAATAATTCGCAAGTTATTTGATATTTTTTCTTTTTTGTGTTATGCACAACTGAAAAGAAATTAAATTTTTTAATTGAGCAATCATCAACATCATTTTAATGTGTCTAAAAATTTTAAAAATTTATATTTGACGGTGACAGATATTGAACAATATTTGCATTTTCATTTAATTAAAGATACAAACTATCTTGGCGATGAATATAATTATAAAATATAATTTGCATCAACATCTTTAATAATAAAATTTTAAATCTCTGTTCTCATTATGTGCACGTAAGGGTTATTACATGTTTACAAATAAGTTAACTGTATATGTTATTTTCATTGTCTTCGTATCTGACTGTATATGAATATACCCACAAATTACAGTATTATTGCCAAATGCATACAATTTAGTTCCAAGTTATCAAAGATATCAAAAATCACTTATAGTTTCAAGCTCTATGTATTTTAATTTTTTTAAACATACATACGCATACCCACACATATATGATATAAACAAAGTAAAGTTAGCGACAATTTCCATGAAAATAACTATATATCTTTACTGTTAATTAATGTTTCTAGAAAACTATCACTTAACATTGGCATTCCCAAGACTAACCAAATTTTTTCTAAGATCTTACAATAGCTTTTTTTATCTTGAATTTAATTAAAGAGGAGGTTATCTTTTATTTTTTACTCAAGTTGTTATAAGGATTTAAACTCGGAACACTATTTTTATATGCACAATGATTTAAAAGACATATCTTGTTTTGACTTCTTGTAAATAATAATTCATCTCTCCCTTTATGTTAAATTAAACATTTTCATGGATTTATTATAATTTAACTAAAGTAAAATGCAAGATTATTTCCAACTATATTACTGAATATAACTTTACCTTTGACGTTGCATGGAAACAATCAATTGCTGTTGATAGTCTCAAAATAATATGCACAGGGCTGGATTATAATCTAGTAACTGTCCAATTATAAAATAACTCCAATTGACACATACACACAAGTTTTAATAAATAACTTCATGAGTATATTTTTGGTTTAAATTATATATTTAATTTCATCAATAATTTCTCGTATGGGTTTCCTCAGGCAGCTTCAGATCAGAAGTGATTTGCTAATTGTAGCGTCTCTATTCTGACATCTATAAGAGGGTACAATTTTCAATTTGTCATCAATAATCCTATTTATCAACATGGATTTTTTTACATGGTTTATGTATATCTGCCACTGTTGCACATTTTATATATCAAATGCTGTAATCTCACTCTTCTGCATTTTTTTATATATCAAAATCACTTGATTTGTATGGTCAAATCGTTTTATAGGTTCTTATCATTGTGCCAATTAATATTCAAGGTTAAAATTCTGTTGACTGTGTCTCAATATGTATGGCACCAGACTATAATCTAGCAGCAGTATAATTATTAAATAATTCAAATTTATGCATACACACAAGTTTTAATCAATAACATAATAAGTTATTTATTATGAATAATATATATTAGTAGGTAGGATATTCAACTGGCAACTGTATAGTTAAGAGCAATAAAACACATTGATCAAAGAAGAGTCCATATCTCTGTAGATAGATTAGATAGCTAATTGGAAATCATCTTTAACTTCATGAATTACTTATGTCCTTATTTAAATAACTATACATTTTTAACTCTCTTAATTTCATACAGTCACTCACTAGCAATTTCTAATAAGCATCTTACTACTCACACACATCTCCAAATCAGTGTAATTGGATTTTACTGGAGCTCTTTCTACTGCTAATACAAGTCTACAACTGCACTATCAGCATTTTACCATACACTTTGGGAGTTTTCTCTAATTCTTTTTCTTCACTTTATTCTATTTTAGATTTTTCTCCATTAGATTCTCTCACTCTCTTTATTATAAATTCTGCAGGCATTTTATTAACTTTTCTAATTTGCATAGTTAGACTTTATTTTAAAGCAAATTAGACTGTTGTAACTTGTAGTTACTTTAATTCTTTTTTTATATATAATTTTTCTAGAGTGACTCAACATTGTCAGAAGTGACCAGCTTGTATATATTAGTTTTTAAAAAATAAATACCAATCAATACACAACACAAAGTAAAATAATTTTTTTCTAGTAATTTACAACAGATTTTTGTCTCGAGTTTAATTAGAAATAAAATGGAAGTCCTCTTTTACTTCTAATTTAAATTTTTATAAAGAATTTAAACTCTGGTAGTTCTTTTTATAAATATGAGAATATAGGACTCAGCTTTTCTTTTGGCATCCTATAAATCATAATTCATCTCTTCCAAAAAAAGTGTATTCATTAAATATTTTCATGGATTTATTATGATGTAATTTAATTAGAAATAAAAGTTCATGAAAATATTTAATTTAACATATATAACTTGCTAGCTGAGATAAATTATTATTTTGAGAATATTAAAAGATGTATCTTTTAAATTATCATGCCTATAAAAATACTTGTCCATATTTAAATCCTTATAACAACTTGGGTTGAAAGTAAACTTTCTTTTTAGTTTTACTTAAACTCTGCACACAAAAGCTATTGCAGGGTACTAAAGAAACATTCTTTAGCCTTGGGACTGTTAATGATTTTCTAGCCCCATCAAAGATAAAGATATTTCAAATTATTTTTATAGCAATAGTTCTATATTTTGCTTTTGTTTACATTATAATAAAGGCATGAAAATATTTAATTTAATGTATATACATTAAATTAAATATTTTAATGGATTTAATATGATATACACAATAATATTAAGCGATTATATTCATATAAGCAATGAGATATAACTTTATTTTTGAAATTTCCAGAAAAGTATTAATTATTAATTGGCAGTCCTGAGACTAATAAGATCTTTCCATTAACCTATATAATAGCTCTTTTGTCCTGAGTTTAGATAAAAGGCAAAGGAGATCATCTTCAACTTCTAATCCAAATTGTTATAAAGAATTACCTAAACTGATGGTGTTTTTAAATATATACCAGTTTTTGAGTCTATACAACCATCTCTTACTTCCAATAAATGACTATATGTTATTCATTTTAGTGTACTTTTGGTAAAATCTGTATAAACTTGATATTTTTGATGCAATATTTTTACTTTGTAACACTACTATTTACTAACAATCCCTTTTAAAATGTATTTTGATAGGTTTAATGTGCAATAATGATGCTTTTTGATGATGTAATATGTTACTATTTACTGGAAACATTTGTATTTCTATCTTTTACTTATTATCTTAATGCTATTTAGTCTTCATTACGCCCTTATTACATAATGTGTATGTAACTTTAGTATTTTTGAGAACACATTTTTTTACTAATTTACAAATTGATAATCATTGTCATTGAATATCCTTCCAGATTCAGAACATAGCTTTATTTCTTTCAAAAATAACAGTTATGACTTTTTAAAATAAATGTTTGTTTGTTATTTGCATTAATCACTTTATGTTTGACATTATTCCATTTTTCTTGACTTATTTTTGATAAAAACAAATATGTTCAGATAAAATCTGAATGTGAACGTCATATATTTATTAAAAAAACAAACATTTAATTTAATTTTACAAAAATAAATAAGTAAACAAATTATGCCTAAACTTATGATTTTCAAGATTGAAATAAAAGCCAAAATCACATGACTACTTTTGAATACAATTTTAAATCCCCCCCCCCATTAACTTGAAAATCTATTTCATGCACTTTGACCTCTCTCTGAATGATAATATCTAATTACTTTTTGAGAATTAATATTAATGAATATACATTTTAATTTAAGTTTTGCTATCAACTGAATGCAAAACTATCAAATAAATGCTGCAAGATAATTGTAAATGAGCCACTCTAGGACTAGAAATAATACAATTATAGTGCTAAAGAGCTGTTGTGCATAAATACTTATTACCATATAAATGTGAAGGTTTGTTTGTTACTTAATAACTCAACAAATATTACACTAATCTAAATACAAAGTATGCTGTGGCATGCATATTAAAATATGTATTACTGAAATGGAGAAAATTATAGTACTTGGCAAATCAAAATTATAAATTTGCAATACTGCTGTTGATAATTTTTATTTCATGTAAATAATACCTAATAAGTAAGCCACAAAAGAAGCTACATATTGTATTGTATTTTTATTTTACTAATGCAAGCAAAGCTATTGGTACAGGTAGTGTTTTTATAAGTAGAACAATTACTTTCACAGAATTTTCTATAGATATTCCATATTGAATTACAAATTAGCCAATGAAAAGATAAATGACAATAATATGGCAAAATTATATTATATTGATAGTAATCATGACATAATTCTTTAAGTAAATAGAATCTTGCAAATATCCGATCTCTTTAAAATATAATCTTCTCTATTAAAATTTTGTTTTTGTGTGTGTATGTGAATGTAATTTTATGGTTATCTGATAAGATTGTTTTCCAATTTATTACATTTTAAAAAAAATTGTTTCATTAAAATTTATAATAGTTCGACGGCATCTACATGATTGACAAAGAAAAAAACATGAATTTTTATTTACAGCATTTTTACACTCTTTTTCATTCATTTATTTATTGTTTTTGTAGTGTGACCAAGATAGAAAATGAAGCAAATTTAGTAGTAAATTTTATAGATAATCAACTTTCTATAATACAGTATGTTTTGGTTTGGGAAAAATATTCCATTTTTTTAAATATTATAATTAGTAAATATTATACTAAAATTATCTGTTGAGTTTTTATATAAAGTTAGAAAATGATATGTTTGGTCTCAATCTGAGTATTTTTATAATCATATTCTTGAGAACAGACATACAGTTAAATTATAACATTTTTTGCAAATACCTGTAAATTAATTTTGCATGTTGGACTCATTAGAATGGCGTTATTGCTGCAATCATAATGCATTGTTCTTATGGTGAGATTGCTTGTTATAGATGTTTTCAATTAAACTTTTTAGCAATATTCATACTTAGTGAAGTAAAATTTTAGTTTTCCTCAAGAAAAAACAAATTTCTTCTTGTACTCAAACACAAACTATTTTTGTACATCAATACTGACAGAAAAATAAACATATTGAGTATTTGGGTTTATTATATACTTTTTTGTATATAGAATTATTACTTATTTGTTTCTTAACTAGTATATGATGCTATATATAGCTTTTGTTTAACATAAGTGATGTTTGGGAGAAAATTAGTTTGTTAAAAAATTATGTGATGACAAACAGAAAACATCCATTGCCAATAATGTCATTACTCTTTTAATGGAAAGTTGCTTGTTAATATCTCAAAAAACATTTCGTTATTTGTACTTATGTTTTACCAAAATTTATATAGGACATATAGATATAATAGAGAATAAGTTTTTGACTATCAAATAATATTAATAAATTAAAATTTGAAATTCTTTAGGTTGATAACAATATTGATATTTTTTTAAATTTGGAAATTTGATATTTTATTTGTAAAAATATTTTCATTATATGCACTTGTGTTTTAACAAACTTTATTATAACAAAAGGATTTCATTAAAATAATTTTTTTTATTATTGAAGAATACAAGTGAAGAAGAAAATATGGGGAAAAGTAGCAAAAGTGGCCTATAAATATGATTCAAAACAAAACACTTAACAGGTTAATCTGCATAATTGATATGAAAGTTGTGTTTCTTTTTTTTTCTTAATCTAAGGGTGATTCAATTTATGATTTTCATTTTATTTTATTAAAGTAACAAAAAAACTTTAACCATTATTTTATTTTATAAATATTTTTTGGAATTAATCTTAATAAGAGTTAAAATTATATTGCCAAATCTTATAGAACCATGCCAACAATAATTACAACAGAAAATAATGGACTTAATCAGTGAAGAATTTATTAGCTTCATGCTCCCAAATCAAAAAGCTTTAGATTTGCCTATATAATTAATAAAATAGGTTGAGAGATATGAGGGGTCCCTCTTATCATTATAAAGTCGAATCTTGCATTATGATTTGGAGAGGTCTCTCTTGCTAAAATTAAGCATTCAAAGTGCATGTACTGAGGTTAACAGAAAATATACTAAATAAGGTGAGCTGCATTTTAAACAAAATGAAAGCAGACATAGTAATTAATAAACTACATTCCCCCCCCCCCCTAAACAAACATAGATATTAAAATTAATGATGGGTCTTGATTCCTAATGATTGGTTGGTATTGGAAAATAGTGTAATAAATGGAATTATGATAAAGTGGAAAGAAATCATATCATAATAAACTGTGAAATTTATTTATAATTATTGACATATATGTAATTTGAAGTATTAATACTTGAGCTGTACACATATTTATTTACAAAAAAAATATTAGCTAGATGTTGATTAAATAAATAAAAAAGCTATTTTTAGGTAAAAAAAAATAACAATTATAATAAAAACAATTTATAAATTAAAAATATATACTACATTAATAAACACTTTAATTTTTTTCATCTCTTATACCCAAAAAATAAACATTGTTTTGTTTTTTACTTTTCATATTTTTTTTTTTTTGCCTTTATTAATTTTAATTTCAAATCTGAAAGCAAAAGGTCTTGTAATTAAGATTTAAAAATATTTTTCAGGATTTTTGCTTTTATAAATTTATAATGGTTTCTACATTTTTTTTTATCTCTATGTGAAATATTACATGATCCTTTAATAATTAAAACAGGAAACTCCAATTTATAATTTTTGACAGTTTTTATCTCACCTTGTTAAAGTTAAAAAATTGTTTTGCAAGATAATCACTTTTATCAAACAGAAAGACATTCACTAAATTTTGAATTACACTACATTTTGTTTTTGAATCTTGGCATTTTTAAATATTGTTTTAAGTTCATTTCAAACTAATTTTGATGTAAGTTTTAATTTGTAATGTCAGGTATTACATAATATTTTTAAAAAGCAGGCAATAACTACATTTTGTTTAATTTTGATAACTTTTAATTGTACATTTATCTGTAAATCTAATATTTTTTGTGAATTCAAAAACATACTAATGACTATGAAAATATGTACTGTGATTGCCTGCATATAAATGATGTAATATTATTACAAAATTGTATTTTCAAATCACTCCTATCTTTATAAAAAGGCAAAACAAGATCTGCAACATAAGTCAATTTCCCTGAATCATGAGTTTGCTACAGAACACATGTTTTCCCCTTCTACCTATAAGACCATCTGCACAGAGACGGATGATTATAAGAGAAAGTTCAAGGGGGCATAGGTTATTGCAAGAGACTCAAATTTAATAAACAGGAAGGAGTCTGACATTTGTAATTTACATTTCTTGCTACAATAATTTGCATATTTTATAATTATATATTCATTCTGCTTCCAACATAATTAATTAATTAATTTTGCACTAGTATTCTGGTGAAAATTTGCCAAAAGTTAACTCAGTTCTATTAAATTAGAATAAATATACATGGTTATATCTTTTCATAGTAGCTTGACTCAGCTCTCATTCTTTTGGAGTATTTCAAAAATTTGTTATATGCTTACATATTGTGAAAGAGTTTTACTTTACAAACTTCTGATTTGAAAGCATTTCATTTTATGAAGCTACAAAAACATTAATATATTATTTTATAATTATTCATTTGTAGTAATGTGGCACCAGGTTCAATAAAGATATTTTTAATATGGATCTGTATAGTTACCATAGTGTTATTACTTAATACTTCTATTTAATAATAAAAATAAAAAAAGAATAAAACAAACTAATTAGTAAATGTTTATTTCTTAATTATACTGATGTACTTTTATATATATATATATAATTACTTGATAATAGTTTGCACAGTTTATTGTACATTCATTCCTGGATTAATTCTCAGCTGAGTAAAATAAAAGTGAAACACAATTTGACAGTTGTTCATCTTGTAACTTAGATGCTCAAACATCACATGATTAAATGAGAAAATACTATTTGCTATTTTTATTATTATTTAATATTCACAACTAAAAAGTAAAAAAATAATAATTGGAATATATTTTTATTATGTAGCAATTTAAAAATAAATTTATTATATGAAATTTATTGTAAAATAAATATCATCATCATCATCATTAACCATTATCAGTCCACTGCAGGATGAAGGTCTCTACAAGTTCAATTCATCTTCTCTGATCTTTAGCTTTTCTTATCCACATCAGCCCTGCACACTTTCTTATTTCATCCATCTATCTCACATGTGGTCTCTTTCTGGGTCTTTTACAATCTCCTGGAATCCAGTTTAAAATTGCAATTGTCCATCTATTATCATCTCATCTAGTAATATGCCCAGCCCAACTCCACTTCAATCTTTTAATTTTTTCAATGAGGTCAGTAACACCTGTTTGTTCTCTTACCCATATATTGCATTTTTCAATCTCTTCTTGTTACTTCCAACATGCATCTCCATACTTCTTTGAGTGGTCTGAAGTCTCTGTATTGCTCTTCTATTAAGTGTCCAAGTCTCAGATCCATAAGTAAGAACTGGTAAAACACATTTATTAAAAACCTTTCTTTTCAAACACATAGGCATATTTCCTTTTAGTATCAAGTTATTTCTACCAAAAGCACTCCAACCAAGTTTAATTCTATGATTAATTTCATCCATCATATTTCAATCTGTATTAATAATCTGACCAAGGTATTTGTAGCTATTAACTTCTTCTAACTCGTCATAATCAATCTTTATTTTCATATTTTGAAAAAATCCATTAAACATTACTTTAGTCTTTTTAACATTTATCTTTAGTCCTACTTTCATCTGATAACTGCAACATTTCCTGAAGCACTAAAGCATTATTTGCAAAAACAATTACATAATCTGCAAAATCTAAATGACTTAAATAATCTCCATTTACTTTCACTCTTTTAGCTTTCCATTTTAAACCACAAAATACTTCTTGCAGCACGGCTGTAAAAAGTTTTGGAGATATGGAGTCACGCTGTCTTAAACCCTTCTCAATGTTCACTTTCTCAGTATCCTTATGTAATCTAATTGTTGTTGTTGCATTTTTATAAATATTCTTTAAAATATGACAATATCCTGGATCTATACCTTGATGATCCAATGCTTTAATCACTGAAGAAAAGTTTATAAAATCAAATGCCTTGTCATAATCTGCAAATCCAAAGCATAATGACAACTCATATTCATTTGTCCTTTCTATAACTTCTCTCAATACCCGGATATGATCTACTATACTAAAACCACTTTTAAATCCAGCTTGTTCTCTTGGTTGCTGGAAATCCAATGTTCTCTGTAGATGAGTTGAAATTATCTTGGTAAAAATTTTGTATAAAACTGATAAAAGGCTGATAGGTCTATAATTTTTAATATCTTCTTTATCACCTTTTTTAATTATTAATATTAATACTGCATTCTTCCAATCATCTGGTACATCTTTATTATTTAGACATTTGGTACATAACTTTGCTTAAAAAAAAATATTTCTTCACCTGCTTCTTTTAATATATCAATTATAATTCCATAATTACCTGGAGCCTTTCCTTTTTTTATAAATTTAATTGCATGTCTCACCTCTTCATTTAAAATTCTGGGCAATTTGAAAGATAAAATAGATATAGGAGGTACTTTTTTTCATGTGTCATAGCATCGGCCAGGATGTGAACCCGCTAATCTGGGACAACTGCTTGCAAGGCAGCTGTTCTGACCTCTCAACCACCAACACTATGATGTCATTTCTCTTTTTAGTAATAATTCCATCTTTTTTTATTGCAGATATAAATTTCCTACCAATACCAAAATGTTGTTTTACACTCTTGAGACTTTTATTCTCTTAATATAGTGGTCATTAAAAGCCTAAAGGTAAACTAGTCAATAAAATAATCAAAATTACTCCAAATTCTCCATTTATAAAAACTAACCAAAGAAATTAAACTCTAAAACACAACAAAAAAGTAGGGTTAGAAATAAATATCTCAGTTCTGCTTTATATCATGAAAAATATATAGGCCATGTCTTCTTTTTTTTTAAATGTCATAGCATTGGCCGGGACACGAACCCATAACCCGGGCAACTGCCTGCAAATGCAAGGCAGGCGCGCTGACCTTTCGACCACCAATGCAAGAATGAAATAAAAAAAATATTAATTAAAGTTTCTGATTATGATGCAATTAACTTATTTAAAAGTTATTTTAATATTAAGGATAAATGTGCTGTTAGTGGATTTGTGGGTAATGTTTAGTATAAATACGTTGTCATCTTGTAGTCCTTTACACTTAAGAAGTTTGCTTGTAGCAGTGAAACCATGGATTGTGTTTTAACATTTAGTTTCTTTGGCTAATCTTGGTGAGTTGTAAATTTGGGGTAATTTTGACTATATACAGATATTAAATTTAATAGTTACAAATATATTTGTACTTTCCATAACATTTAAGTATTCCAAAATGAAATTGTAAGATTATTGTTGAGTTATCATAATCCAGAAAAATTGTTACTTCAAAAAACTAAAGACAAAAAAAATGCACAATAATGGTATTGCACCTATTTATTTTCCATAGTTGTAAAAAATCTAATAGCAAAACTTTTTTTTCTAAAACAGTAAATTAAAAAAAATACTACTTACAAATGAAATAAAAAATATTGTAAATATAAACAGGCTATAAAGCAAACTAAATGTTAATATAAAGAACAGTAAAATTAGCTTCATAGGCATAGTATTCATGAAGAAACATTAACCAGTGTTCCACCAAATTAGAATTGTTTGTACTACATTAATTATGGATAGGATGACAACCTTGGCACTAACAAGGGCTTTGAACATTCCACCATCAGATTTTCAATGAAATGAGGCTGAAGAGTTGTGAGTTGGAATAGTTTGAAACTTGTCCATTAAAGTATGAAGATTGGTTATCTTAATATAAAGCTGAGCACTGATTGTATATATGTGTGGGGATAGTAATCTAGAACAACTGATGATTGCTGGTTTAGCATGAAATACATATATTGGTAATTATTTCAACATGTGTGTGATCAGGTGGGTCAGCAATATGAGATGGCACTGAGAGTAGTGGGTCGTGTGAAAGTCTGAGTTTGAATCCCGCATCTATTACATATATAAATGCTGGTTTAAGCCTGTACAATGTATTAATTAATTATATTCAGTTTATATCAACAATGAATGAGTAAACACCGATGGCAGTGCAATTAGATTTGCATAACTGATATATAGTCACTTAACCTTTTCCTGCCTGATTGTTTATTTGGGCAAAAACTAAACATGAGTATCTACTTTCAACACAGTTCGGTAGTTGGTTTTTTGGTGAAAACTCTCTTGTCTATTGCCTATTAAATCGAATTTTAGAGTAATTTTACAATACAAGTGAAGTAATGGTAATCTAAAAATATATGATGTGAAAAGTGTCTTACTGTAGGCAACTTTGTAAGGAATCTCTTTTTAATATTTTAGCATGAATTATAATTTATTCAAATAATATTGTTTTTATATAAATTTATTGTTAAATATACATTTACTGGGAAAAAAAGAGTAAATAAATGTTTATTACATATTTCAAATAAAATTACCCACACACACACACACTTCTATAAAAACATGTGAATTGATGTATAATTGCACAAGCATCATGTCAATTTAATAAGGCAAAGAAAAACAAATAATCAGTAAATGTTTATTGTTGTTGATTACAACCAAAAAACATCTCATGACTAGCAATTTACACATTATTTTACAAGAGCAAACTCTATTTACATTGTTCCAGTGCTTCCAATTATTGCAAGTCTAAGTAATGAAAATATACTAAAATTGTAGTCTTTATTAAATATCTATCTAGTGCATAGTGTGGACATATATTTTAAGCATCACTATATAGTTGTAATTATATGTGGTACTATTTCTATCATCTAATTTAATTTTTAAAAACTATTACAAAAATTCAAACTTTATTTATTCTTTTCCAAATATATTCATCTGTTATTAATAACACACACATTAGCATAAATATAAATGTTTCAGATGGTATTATTCTTTTCTTTGGATGTTGTTGGCTTGACCAGTGGTGATACTAGCATGAGAATCAAATTGGTGATCTTTATATTTATAAGTACTAAATTTAATATGAGGCTCCAATCATCTAACCTTTTCTGTCATAGGCAAAAGTCAATAGAAATTTTATATATTTATAAATCAGGATTCTTCTGATTCTCCATGTTTTCATATAGAAAAGTCAGTGAATGATTTTCAAACATTATTGATTGTTACACTAGGTTAATTTATAGAGTTATTTGTCATTATAATGTGAGCAGCTTCTTTAAATGTTTTTTTTTCTCTCTGCCCAATATTCCTATCTTTACCAAATTGAACAAATGTTCATAAATACATGCATGTGGACTAAAGTAGCAAACCTTGCATATACCAATTGTATTTTTATATTGGACTATTTCCATCATCTAACATATGTATTGAATGTCTTTAGAAAGATTTAACTTTATTTAAATAGTCCAAATACATTCAATTGTTAGTAATAGCACAACATTTCTAGAGGTATTAGTCTCCCTTTTCTTGGGGGTGTTGCTGGCCTGACCAGTGACAGTACTAGCATGGGATTCGAACCTGGGTCCTTAGATTCTTGAGTTTTGAATTTTAAGGTAATGCTCTGGCTCAGGTGGTTAGAGCATTACCTTAACAATCTAAGTAAATCATCCTTGAGCCTTGCTTTTTAAAAGAAAAAAAAAATGGAGAAAACAAATACTTTTTTTCTGACTGTCTTATCATTGAAAGAATGTCTAGTTAGTTAGAGAAATAATTTAAACTCAATATTCATGATTATATTCATATTGTCACTGGTCATCTAACAATATCTAAAGAAGAAAAGAACACAATAACATTCAAAACATTTTATTTATAATATTTAAAGTAATAGTGCATTATCGGAGTTTCGACTTCTGATCTAATAATTTTAAGAATCAAATATAACTAAATTTGAATTTTTCTAAAAACACTTAACAATTAAACTAGAAGATGAAAATAATACACCAAACAATAGTCCACCATATTATAAGTAAAATATCATCATCACTAATATGAAAACAATTTATTCACTAGTATCTATAGATTACCCAAACAGCAGTGGAGTTAACTATTGTTTTTGATTACTATAAAGATATTATATCTTTATAAAAAATAATTTAAGTGTAACATAATGTACTGTAAATGTAGATTCAATAAATATAAACATTAATGATTAATATTTGATAATAACATTTAATATATTTTATAACTTTTTGACCGCAAATAGATAAATCTAAAACCATGGAGGCAGCAGCACACTGCATTAGTGAGATTACTTATACAAAAATGTTATTCAGGAAGTCCTGTGGAATCAGGGGAGATAGATTAATGATATAATACATTTGCATAAATTTACAATTGTATTTTTATGTTAATTATAAAAATACATCATCATTATTATTATTATTAAAACTAAGAAAACATAAGGTATTGTTTTGATAGGCAATGATTTTCTTTTTTTAAAAAAAAAAAAAATTATAGAAACTTTCCCCTAATAGTAAAATATAATACAATGGAATTTCCCATTAGATCAGCGATGGCTGCTTCACAAGCAGTTGTCCCGGGTTAGCGGGTTCGCTTCCCGGTTGATGCTATGACACATGAGAAAAAAAAACATTAGCATGCTAGTAGCAAAAATAAACACATTTAGAAATATACACACATGTACATTACGTATACATATATGCTCACGTATAGTTCAAACCATATATCATTTTATTTAAAAATATAACTGCGTTTAATTTGTCTTTGAAATAATTGTTGCATTTTCATTTACACTGTCAAACTCCCGCCATTCACAACTCCGACGCCATCCATTTCAGATAAATACAATAACGACCATTACTAATCATTATCGAAACGGGCCAACTGATGAGTGCTAATTCAGCACGGAATGCATCTTGGGGGTCATTTGTTTTTATTGTATCTTTATTTAAGTGAATTTAAAAAGAATGGGGAAGTATGGAGGTGTTCATTATATCTTTGAAATAACAATATATATATACTGTCAATGAAATAGAAATACCTCTGTGTTCAAATTCAGTTTTGGAAAATATCTTTGCGATCATAGTTTCTCCATTCACAAATATCACTTTCTTAATTATATTTTCTTATATAGGGCAAATTCCAAAATTGCTGATGGTAAAAATTATTTGTTATCTAGTAAGTATAATTCAATTCAGAAATTCAAAGAAGGCGACATAGAAATGTTACATAATTTATTATAAGTTTAGAAAATCATTTATAGCTTTTCAGTTTAATTCGTATATGTATATTTATTTTTAATATATAATCGCATACTCTATTAATTGAAAGTATTTATATTGATATAAAATAGTTTTATTACTATTAAAACTTTAGCATAATAAGAAATAAAAGGGTTATTAATCTTGCTTCACACAAAGCTATTTATAACTTTTAAATACTGTCTGAAAGTTCTCACTGAGAGCCAGCTATGATAATCAAAATTGAAGTTTAACTTGTTAAACCTAATACATGAATTTGTAGCCATAGAATAAAAACTAATTATAGAAGACCATTAATTAGTATATTAATGTTCATATAACTGATCAGAACAAACCATCTAATAGCTGTTTTGGAATGTAACTGTAACGAGATTAAACTTCAACTGTCTGATAATATAGTGATTCATTATGAGTTTAGGTGAACCTAATATGTTATTGATTATTAGATGGTAATTTAAATCTAGATGAGTTTTGATAAAAGACAGAACGTAGAGAAAATGGAAATGCGTTTAATTTTTAAACTGAGCTTGTTTTTTTAAACTCTAATGCATAAAGATCCCCCCGCCCCAACTCCTCTTATCACTCCAGCACTCAACTTGTGAAATAAATAATTGAGTGAAATTTATAACAAATCTATCTGTAGAAAACAAAATATGAGTGCAGTGCTATCATAAATAGCTATTTGACTTACAAAAACGATTATAGTGGAATGTACATCTTTTGACAAGATTTAGGAAATATTAGTCATAAGTATAGATATTTCTACTTTATTATTATTTTTACATTATAAAAAATAATTTAGTGATGTGCAATATATATACTTTGATAGGTCTTCAAATGTACAAACATCAGTCGTAAGCATTAATCATCCAAACCTTTATTCATCTGACTTCCAACATTGTATCCATCTGTTGGTTTCCAATTTGATGCAGTGATGGAAATAGACTTAAGAGCTCTGGTTAAAATATTAACCTGTCACTTTGAGTACTTCAAAATCCTATTGTCATCTGAGCAATAAATCATTTGATTGTTTTTGGTTGTGCAGAAGACAATAAATGAACATGAGAGCTAAAGAGTCTTAGGTTACGCTTAGCCTATTACTTCTGGTTGTTAGTGGCCACATAACTTCCCAAGCAACTAACCATTCACTTATTTCGATATTTACTGTGTTATTTAGGAGCTCCCTTCAAAATATGATTATATATATATTATATTTAAAAAATTTGTGTGTCAATTCGTTATTTCAGTCTGAAATAATAATCGCTAAAACTGCCAATTGATAACTCAGCTTTGTATATTCAGTCATAAAATATTATTTGACAATGCAGAAGTTATCTTTTATATATATATAAAATGTGAATTAAAAAAAAATAGTAAAAGAAAATCTGATGATAAAATTTTTTGAATCTGAGGCCATCAATCTCATGAAGATGTCCTTTGATTTTAAAGGAAGTTGGATTTTGAAGTGAATGATGGGAAGGCTATTTTGCTATATATATTTGTGTTGTATATTTAGTTGAATTTCACTTGAAAAGTTATATTTGTTAAGAGATGATTGTGGAAGAATTTTAGTAAAATTTTGTTTTGGCTAGTGTTATAATGTTGTATGAATTTTTACTTTATTTATATATGTATACACACATAAAGACAGATACATGAGTTTACTCATAGATCTGTAAGTGTATGTATTGTATGCTTATATTAATAAATTATTAATAATATATAAATTTAGAATAAAAATTTTAAAATATAAAAGTAAACATATAGGTGTCTGAAATTTTCAGATTTTCTACTTAATAGTTAAATATTAGATAAGTGCTGGCTTTGAGTTGGTATTTTAGATCTAATGTCTGAAATATCCTAGCACCTCACTGAGGATAGACAATAGCTTGAAACTGTTTTGGGAATGATGATGTTTCTAGATAGAGATTTTTAAATGCTTTGTCTTGCAGCATTTATAGATAAAGTTTGGTTAGACTTTCTCAGTGAGATGCTAGAATATTCAAGCATTAGATTCAAAAATACCAGGACAAACCGAGCACTTTATCTAATGTATAACTATTAAGTAGAAACTCTGAAATTTTCAGACATTCATATGCCTTCCAATCCAGCTATCTAACTTAAATAGCCATATGGGACTGAACCAAGTTTAGATATACCATATATTAATAACTTTAGCAATATAAAATCATCAAAGCTTTACCAGCAAAAGATAAAATTACAAAGAAACAAGTCATATGTCACATGACCTTATTTAACAAGCTTGTATTACAAATGTTATATATAGAGCTCACAAATAAGCTCTTAACAAGCTTTGTAGAATATCCCCAATCCCAGACCAGTTTCTGATACTGGCTTTCTCAGTGAAGTGCTAGGATATTCAAGCATTAGATTAAAAATACCAGGACAAGCCCAGCTAGGGTAGCTTCAGTAGCATCTTTATGAGGAGTGCAAAAGCACTAAACCATTGGATAGAGGTTTGGGAGGGGTAGGCCTGACAGATATTTTAAATGCTTTCACAGGCTAAGCATTTATCACAAAGCTTGTTGAGCAATTAGCAATGCTCATTGTTTACTAGCTACTGTTGCTTCTTTTTTTGTTTGATACTTATTTTAAATTTTGCAAATAATTTTTTGTTTTATAAATTGGCAATTCTATATCTAAAAATGTATATATTTATTATTATTTCACCTATGTACATTTACATATATTATATAGCACTATAGAAACTGGTAAATAAAATAAAAAAAGTTTAAATTCAAATGATTAATTTGTGTTTACATATATATCTTTAAGTTTTTCATAAATATATATATATATCATATTATTATTATAATTATTATCATCATCACCATTATTATTAGTGTATGTAAATAAATAATTATACTAATAATTAATGCAATATTATTGCTATTCACATTTGATCATATTTTTTTGATTAATAATATATCATTTTTTCCTAATTTTTTTGTTTATATAAGTTAATATTTCAGTAATATTTTCAGTAAATTGATAGTTTTTTTAGTTTAGTAATAATTTTTGTCAGATATGTGCTGAGTTCATCTACTTTTTATTAAATTCTTAGTCTCATTAATTTAAATTTGATTTATTTTTTGATTTTAATATTTTTTTCTTTTTATTTTATAAATTATATCTATTCTGTTATTATCTTATTTTAGTACTCGGGGGGGGGGGGGTTAAATATATATTTGTTTAAATATTTAAAATATTTTTATTGGCTATTATTAAGTTTAATTTAAATATGTTTCTGCTGTCCTTGTTAATTATATTATTTATTTTACTATTATATTATTTATCTTTAATTCTATATTTTATAGTTTTGTGTTTATTATTATTATTTGTTGTTTTTTTTTACTATTTAAACTTTTATTTTTCATTTATTTTATAAAGTAATTACTTTCTAGTAATTTTTATTTTTGCTATTTTTTCTTTATATAAAAATATATTTCGTTTTGAATAAAAAAGTTAAAAATATATTTAAACTGTAAAGTTTTATTTCAAATACTCAGATTGGGTAACTTATGTGTCATCAATATGTAAATACTACTTAGTTCTTTTTTTATTGTTAGTCTTTTCTTTAATTTCTTGTTGTATATATGGTTTATTATTTTAATTTACTTTATGTATATATATAATTTTATTATCAATGTTTTCTTTAGTAGTAAATTTCATTTTGTATTTAATTTTATTAATATCAACAATATATGTTTTAATTTTTCTTTCACTTTCTTGAAAATTAATAGATCATAATTAATAGTTTAAAGCATAACATAGTTTATTGAAGAGGGAAAGTAGGAAACTGTAGGCCTCAATATTCATGGTTTGCAGTTTAATTCTGTCAGTTCTGATGCTCAACCTTCGTATGAGCTCCTGAACAGTAAAATGTTTCACTTTTTTTGTCCTGGATTAGTACAGTGACTAAGTGTAGGCCCTATAACTCAAAGTCCAGAAACTAAGATTCAGCTTTGTTATTTTTAGTGCATCAATTTCTTACAAACTCCCAATTAATAAAGCATTTACTTATCTTTTTTATATATAAAATATGTTTTTAAAATTTATATAAATTTTGAATCAAAATTCACCTTAATGCACTTACAATTAAAAAAGCTTTGTGGCTGTAATGTGTTTCATTAGATTTAAATTTAATGAATTTGTTCATTCTTTTAAAATATTTTCTGGAACTTTTAATATTTATTATTGATTTCTTTAGTTATGTTATTAATATATCTACATCAATATTAACTTATATTTATGTAACAATCATTTTTATAAAAATTAGTTTCTTACTGAATTAACTCTTTTTAAAATTATTTATTTTTATTTACATATTTTTGAAAATACTATCAGATAACTATTTTAAAAATATAGCCTTACTTCTGCAAACAACTTACTTTTATATGAGGATTCACCATAGAGATTAACAATAATCTTTAAAAAAAATCCATTTTTTAAGTGGCTTCCATTTTTTTTATAAGACTAATGACATCATAAGATGACTTCATGAAAGCAATGTTATCACAAGATGAAATGATGCTATTCATTGTAAAAAAATGTAATATGATAACAATGATTTTGATTATACAGCATTATACTGTATGCAATTAAAATATATGTCTATTTTTTGATATGTATGTGTATGTTTTGTATATATATAGAATGATGGAGATATATATATGTTTGATTTATATATGATTTATACATATATATCTGAAATGATAATTATGTATTTGTATTGTTCAAATCTTGTAGCTCTGACGAAGACTGCTGGATAGTCGAAACTGTAAGAAAATAAAGAAGGTTAAGAAAATTACTTGCATTAAAGTGTATATGAGTGAAGTATTATAAGTAATATATATATGCAATTAAAATAATCAGAAATATGATTACTGTACTTATTTAATTCTTATCTTTGCAAAAAAATGTGCTGTGCTCTATGATACATCCACAAAAGACATTTATCACAGATGGTAAAACAAAATTTTAAAAATATAAGTTTCATTTAATACAATATACAACTAAAAACAAACTTTGAATATAAACAATAGTAAAGTGTATTAATAATAACATTTAAAATGTATACATTGACATAAATTTAGTTTAATTAATTTCTAATTAACATTTTTTTATAAACCATACAAATTTTATTTTCTTCCAAGTAAAAATATGTTATTCAAAGTTAAAGCAATAGCAGCAAACAAAAAAATATATAATTATTAAATTATTAAAACTATAGCAACCAACTATGAATTGCAGTTCTTTAATAATTTTTATTTAATTATGACTGCATTTGAGTAAAAAAGTAGCAAAATGTTAATTTAAATAAAAATTAACATCAATCCAAAAATATTCAAGATTTATTCCTTAGACTAGACTAGAGTAATCTATAATTACTAGATGCATTAAATTTCTTATCCTTAGTATTTGAAAATCCAATCTCCGGTTGCTTTTTGGCTATTGTCTTTATCAATGTTGTCATGATTCAAAAATGAATGGAATGCATAAATGCATTAAACAACCTTCTTTAATTTTACCACCTTAAATCTTGAACTTCAAACCAGCTTAAGGTTCTGAACTTAAGTTATTACATAGATCTAAAATCCATTTAGCAATGATATATTTTAGTATCTTCAGTTTTTCATCAATTGCAAGTATCAAGATAGAACATTTACATACATCTTGTAGTCTCTGATTACTCTAACCTACATTAGATAGCAGTCAGTTAAAGAGACATTTTTCATTTATTGGATGTTCAGTGCTTTGATGTTTATTAGCTAAATAATTATAAAAACATTATTAATAAAAAAACATCATGTAAAACAAAAATAAAATTAAATATGTATATTTATATTAATTTAATTTATTTTCCTTTTTTTTTTTTTCATATGTCAAAGCATCGGCCAGGAAGCAAACCCACGACAACTGTCTACAAGCAACTGCTTGCTTGCAAGGCAGTTGTGCTGACCTCTTGGCAACCAACACTTTATTTTAATTTAGCAAATCATGATTCAGTGGAATATCAATTTGATTTGATGTAAAACTCAAAATTCTTATTGTAAATTATAATTTAAAAAAAATTATAATTAAAATGGTTTATTGTACACTATATTTACACAGTTGAAAGCCATTTAGAGATTAAATTTTAATTGAAATTATTATGCTTAGATGTAAGTAGCTTATATCAAAGGAGAACATATATGTTTCTTTTTGGAAAAAAGTACCTGTTTCTGCTTACGCAATGTTTTTTATGAATGTTTGTAAAAAAATAAGCATAAAATGTATTATTTGTTTATTAGTTTCATTTTTTGTAAAGTCGCCAAATATTTACTTCTTAATAAGCAAGTGATGATTATATACAGCTTTTGTTTAAATATATTTAATCTTTAGAAGAAAATTTAGCCTATCAAAAATGCCTGTGACATTAGACAGAAAATGGTATCTATAGATATATTATTGTTTGATTATTAAGATATCTTTTAATATTTCTAGGATAATTTTCATTTTTAGAAATAATGATTTTAAATTTATCTAAAATAATAATACTTTTAAAAGAATAAGTTTAATTTTATTAAGTATATTATTTTAGATTGAAATATTTTTTTGTTGATAGAATTATTGTCACTTTTTTTTACAGTTGATATTTGTTTTAATATTAATTTTATTTTAACTTTTTGCTTTTAGTGAATTTAACTAAAACATAAAAATTTGATGATGAATAATTACTTTTATATTTAAAAAATTCAAGAAAAGAAAAAAATATTTTAAAAAATGAATAAAAATATCTATGGATGTATGCCAAAACAATACCCTTAGAGGGTTAATCTAGTACTATTTAATTTTTTAATTAATTTGTTGTTTTATTTTATTTTTTGTGAGAGTTGGCTGAAAATAATTGAAAATCAAATGATCATTTGAATTTGGATAATTAAAGTATTTTTTATTCTTTTCTAATTATTTTCACTTTTCTTATAAAATTAATTACAAAGGCACTTTTGCATGTTAAAATTTAATGAGAGAAACTAACATGGAAGAGGAAGTGGTAACTATTTCAATAAGATAAAATGTATTTTTGCACATTTTAAACTTTCGTATTGCTTATTTTAATGCATTTAATAATTTAAAATACAGACATAGAAGAACTAAAGCACATATTTTTTTTAATATTTTTACTTTGTTTATATGTACATATGTAAATATAGGGGATTTGAACTCAGACTTTCAAGCCACTTTACTATCCACACTATCTCATACTACTGATACACATGACCACACACATGCAGAAAAGATAAATAATCACCAATATATGTAATTGGTGATTATTTATCTTTTCTGCATGTGTGTGGTCATATGAAACAGTAGTATGAGATAGTGTGAATGGTTAAAGTGGCTTGGAAGTCTGAGTTCAAATCCCATGTATTTACAATTAGACTCCAGGTATAAGAGTGCCTAGTATTTCAAATCTTACATATATGTGTGTAAATACATGTATAGATGCACATGAAATGTTTATTGCAGACTTTTTTATATATAAAGATAGAAAACAGATGGCTCATAAAGACATAGATTAATAAGTGGATAGTTAAAAGAATTGTCATAATTTTGTGATTGTGATTTTGAACACCAAGCATAAGCATAATAGAGTTAGGATATTTTTAGAATTATTCATTTTATTAATCATTTTGCATGGTCTCTCATAGAAAAAATATGAAAAAATGTTCTATATTTTACCCATGAAAATATTTGGATTCTCATTATATATATAATGATCCAAATATTTTCATGGGTAAAAGATATTAGAATATTTTTTCAGATCTACCTGCAGGAGACACCATGCAAATATATATACATAGTAAATACAATACTGCAAGCCAACCACATATAAATATTTAAGTGATAAATCCTAGACATGCTTTGATATTGTTATTGTGTAGAGATATGATCATTTTAATTTATATATATATAAAGAATTATTCCCATTCACATATTGATAAAACTTCATTTCAAGAGCAAATCTTTATAATTGCTTACAAATAGCTATTAAAATGATGGTTTCACTTTAAACTAGTTTGGAATAAATATATAAAGACATATTTAAACATATAGATAAGTATCAAATTTACAATATTTACACTAATGGCAACATATGTAGTAAGATCAAATACAAAATAAAATAAATTATATTATTTATATATTAAAGAAGGCATATCAAACATATGGCTCACAGGCCACATATGGATCATTTGACAAAAAATCTGTGGCCCACTAAGAATGGTAACTGTAATGGTCATATATCTGTTGACAATAGTGGATTTTTTGAATTATGATTATACATGCATAAATAATTTAAATAAATGCTACTTGTATGTTATCCTGTCTACCAAGCTTGGCAGATGATTTTTTTAAATATAGTTTCAGGGTTATACAATAAATGTTTAAAAACAAAATGGCTGACAAGTAGCAGTCCTATTTAATATTTCCATTTTTTTTATTATCATTGTTTTTTAAAAAAAAAAAAATCTGCACAAATTAATTATAATATTTTCAATTTATTTATTTATTTATTTATTATTATTATTATTAAATCAACTTATTAATATAAAAATAATAAAAATATAAGAAACGTAAAGTATTATATAATGTGCTTTTTAGAAGGCAGAATCTCGTACCTTTGTAAATACTTCTCTGCATGCTATTCTGTCAAAGGAAAATCCCAAACTTTCATCACTTTTCAAAATCACACTTCAAAAAAATGTTGTTTTTAATGAATGTTATAGTAAAGGTTTTCTTGCCTATACAATGTGTCCACAAAATTTATCAGTATTACATACCAGAATGTATTAATCATATCAGATATCAAATCACCTGAAATGTTAAGAAATTTTTATCTATGATTTCTGGGAATTAATATATTTATTCACAGAAGACATAGCTGAAAAATTTTTGTTTGAGGTGGTGTGATATTTGAAATTTCTTAACATTTGAGGTGACTTGATGCTGGAATTATAAATATAATGTGCACATGTGAGGCACTTCCGAGATTTAGAAAAACTGGTAATGTCTGTGTCATTCTGACAGTTTAACTGGGCTAAGAATGTGAATGAAAGTATACTGAGTGTTTTTTTAAAATTATCACAGTTGTATGGCTGACATGTAGAAACTTCATCACAGTTGGCAAAGAATATTATTTCAAGAGGCACTACAATACAGATCATAAAGAATGCTATAACAAATATATTGGAAAACTTGGAAGAAGGTAAAATGTTAGAATTAAAATTGACATTCAGAAAACAACAAAGTGTATTTACCAAGCCTACTGAGGATAATGAAGCTGTTGTTAAAATTACCTATTTATTACCTCACATTTGCTGAAGGGGAATTTATTTGCAATGGCATTGTGAAAGTAGAAGTGTTGGATTCCAAAACAATTAAATAAGTTCAAAAATATGTTTATCTCAAAATATTATTGCTAGCAGAAATGATGATATAGCCAAGAATTTGAGTAATCAACTAAAATCAATAATTCTAACATTTGAGATTTATTTCACTGCAATTGATAAAACTACAGATACTCAATTAGCTGTTTTTGATGTAAACTTGAAAGTTAGTGAAGAACTTCCAGAACTTATTCCTATGCAAGATACAAATACAGGTATTGATATTTTTTGCCAATGTTATGAAAGTTTTTATTCAATACAATTTACTGTTGAAAAGCTTGTTTATCTTACAAACTGATGGTGCTCATTCTAAAGGGGTTGCTACCAAAAAAAAATGTAAAGAACAAGGCCACGACTATTTTCAATATTTTCCATTGCATTATTCATCAGCAACTGTGCTCCAAAGTTTTAAATATTGGATATATGCTAAAAAATGTCACTACAATTGTATTCATGCATGTTCCCTTATTCATTAAACAAGGCAAAACTCTCCACACAGTAGTGCCACCCTGTGCCAACCAGAGTAATCAATGGATGCCAGAAGGCTTGTGCATAAAATCCCTATCTAGTGCCTACTCATCCAATATCCCCAGACTAGTTTCTGGTTTGTGGCCTTCATCAGTGAGGAGCCTTGGATCTGAGAGCACAAGCATTCTGGAATCCATTGATTACTCTGGTTGGCACAGGGTGGCACAACTGTATGGAGAGTTTTGCCTTGTTTAATAACAATTATGTGCTAGTATAAGGGATGGTGATCTTGTGATGTTTAGTGACTTCAATTCCCTTATTCATCAATAGGTTAAATTTCTAGAAAATTTAGGAAGTGAAAACATTGATCTTCCTTATTGTACAAAAATTAGATGGCTTTCCAGTCATAATGTTTTAAAGTGATTATGTGATTTGTTGAATAAAATTACTATTTCTTTAGAATCAAAATTATGAGGTGATGAATGAATAAAGAAATTGGCTTCTTCAGTTGATATTACAAATCACCTGAGCCAATTTAATCTTAAACTATGTGGCAAACATCATACAGTCACAATGTTATTTGACAATATTAATGTTTTCAAACAAAAATGATTACTTTGAAAAAACAACAACTTCAAAATGAAAATACATCATTTTGAATGTTGGCAGTCAATGTTACATAAATCACTGGGTCTGAAATTTTCAGAATACATTAGTCAAACTGCAATATTAGAAAATGAATTTGTAAAAAAGTTTTTGGATTTCAAAAAATGTGAAACTCAATTTCATATATATATATTTGTATCAGTTGATGTTGAAACCATGGATGGTAATTTACAACTAGAAATAATTGATGTTTTCCTGAAGGTTTGTGATGGTGTTTTAATTGTATTTATATATTGGACTATTTCCATCATCTAATATGAGTATTGAATGTCTTTAGAAAAATTTAACTTTATTTAAATATTCCAAATACATTCAACTGCTGGTGCATATCTTAACCTGAGTGTTATTACTAACAGTTGAGTATATTTGGAATATTTAAATAAAGTTAAATTCTTTTAAAGATATGCAATATTCATATTAGATAGTGGAAATAGTCCAACATATAAATACAACTAGAAATAATTGAAAGTCAATGTGATTTCATATTGAAATAAAAATATATCAATGTTGGGATTCCAAATTTTTATAATCATTTATCAGTTGACAGATTTCCCAATATATTGTGTGTCATTAGGCATATTTTACCCATATTTGGGAGCACATATTTAGGTGAACAATTATTTTCAATTTTAAAAACAGTAAGACTGCAAAAAAATCAAGGTTAACAGATCAGCATATACAATTAATTTTAAAAGTACCTACATTCAATAAATTTAACTACATTTTTAAGAATTAGTTATGAAAAAATTGCCAAGTTTCTTCAAAAAAATAATGCAATATTATTAAAATAAATGGATGGGGTTTGGAAAACAGTTTACGTACTTTACATGTGACTTTCAATGTAATTATATTTTGTCATATGCAAATAATGTGCTTTTTTTTAATTTCTGTATTTTGTTACAATGCGGTCCACAGCTTGATGTTAAAAAGTTCATGTGGCTCTTGGTGGTAAATAAATTTGGCATGCCTGTACTACAGCTAGAAAACAGTTTAAAATATAAAAATTAAATGTGAAAATGTCTCATCTTCAGGAAAAATAATTTAAAAATTTTTTTGTATATTAATTTTCTTTCCATCCATAAATACATATATTTTATAATTTACAGTATATTTTGAATAAGTTAAAAATGATATTCCAAAAATAATCACTATATTCATATAAATTACAAGTAATTCAGTTCCAAACTGTTTAATGCACAGAGTTAGAAAAAATATATACTTGTGAAAATTAAAAAACTTTACATTGTAAAGTTAAAATTTAAACCAAAAATTGTATTTTATATACATTTAAAAATATTTACATCAATTTACACATCCTTTTCCATATACAATCAAATTAGTAAATCTATGATCATCACTATTTTAACCATTATTGATCCATTCCAGGATGAAGGTCTCTCCAAATTTAATCCAGTTTCCCAAACCATAACCATTCTTTTTCACATCATATCAGCAAATCACACATACATCTCACATATGTTTTTTCCTTAATCATTTAAGTCTCTTTCATTTTGAAGTATCAATTGTTGATTTACTATCATCTTTTTTTAGCAATATGTCCATCACAGTTCTTTTTCAGTCTCTTAATTCTTCCAATGATTCCAATTACATCTGTTTTATCACTCAACCATTTTTTTCATTTTTGATTTTTTTTCTTCTGTATTTTGTAGAGTGATTTGAAGTCTATATATTGTTCTTCTGTTGAATGTCCAAATTTCAGAGCCATAACTGAGATATTTGTAGTTGTTAATTTCTAAGTCATCAATATCAATCTTTATTTTCTTCTTCAGTGAAAATCAATTGAATATTACTTTCCTCTTTTTAGTATTTATCTTTAAACTTATCTTCTGACTGTATCATAACTGTTTCAAAATCTTCTGAAACTTTGAAGCATCATTTGCAAAACAACCACACAATCTGCAAAATCTATAATTAAATAATCTCCTTTTTTTTTATTTCCTTAATGATCAATTTTAATTCAAAAAATCCTTCTTGTAAATCTGCTGTGTATATAGATACTTTGAAATGTAATTTTTAATTTCACAAAGAAATTTTCTAGAATGTTAATATAAAATCTAATAGTCTTCATTGATGAAGACTAATAGTTAAGTACCACTCTGGTAATACAAATGGATATTATCTTATGGTATCCATTAAATTACTCATTGCTTTGAATTTTAAAAAAATAACATTACTAAACTTTATGCAGATATTTAAAGTAAGCAGAAAGAGTCATGTGGTAATATACCTATACACACCCATATCCAATCAATATCATAACCCATGTTTAAATTATCCAGCTAATAAATTTGTAATGCAACCTAGTATTAAAGTTCGTCATGTACAATTTAAAAACTGAATCTTCCTTTCATTTACTGTCTACAATCTTAAATAAATCATAGTATTAAAAATATTGACAGAAAACAAAAGGTGGATTTATATTTTTGCTTATGTGTAGATTAAATTTAACACTAAGTG
The DNA here is from genome assembly GCA_028023455.1 of Epiperipatus broadwayi. Lineage (NCBI taxonomy): Eukaryota > Metazoa > Onychophora > Udeonychophora > Euonychophora > Peripatidae > Epiperipatus > Epiperipatus broadwayi. Next base: position 5,220,573 of record JAQFVV010006244.1, on the reverse strand, counting down.
GCAATGCGAATTTATTGGTTTGAAAATTTAAATATACATTTTGTGTTATATGTTTATATAGTTTCCACTTTAGAATTAGCATAATTGGTTTTTATATAAGTTGAATATGATGGTTTGTTTAGAAGGATATTAAATCTGTCTTATAAATTAAAACATAGACCAATTTGAGAGAAGCTGCATTCACATCTTCGTTTATTTAAATTTTACCCTTATAGTTACATTTATAAATCTATGATTTATTTAAGAATTTAATCAGCAAATAAAAGATAGAGTCATTTTTTTATTTGTTTATAGATATACTTTAATAATAAATGGCATAGGGATTTTATAGGCAGAATAATTTAAATAAAGATTGTTTTGCTAGTTGTTTATGTAATATTTGGTTGTACTCCAATATTATAAATGCCAACATTTTCAGATAATAATGAACTATATTATATGACCTTTAACACAAACATTGGTGTGTATATATATGTATATATGTTGAAAGCTTTTATAATGCTCATAAAAATAGTTCTGTATATGCATAGTAAATATAATGTGTAAACTAAAATTGAAAATTAATTTCTAATTTTTTAGAATTTTCTTTATTATATTATTTAGTCCTAGATAAGCCATGAACATAGAAATTAATAAATACCAACAAAAGAGCTATTATAGGTTAATGGAGTAAACTTGTTTATTCTCAAGAGGATTGATAGTTTTCTGGCAACATCAACAGCTAAAGTTATCTCTGCTTACATGAAAATAATCTCTTAATTACCATTCTTTATCAAACTAAAAATCCATGAAAAAATATAACTCAATATATGTATTTCAAACAGAATAAAAAAGAAGAAAAGAAATAACAAGTAATTCTTTTTTGATTAAATTGATCAGAAAATGATCATGTCAAGTGTATTTTACCTGTAATAGAATAAACAGAAGAGAAACAATCATTTACTATTCTGATGATCAGAATATATGCTAGATGGCATGTAATGTTTACATTAGTCAATCAAATAATAGCCACAACTTATTACATTATATGTATGTATCTCAATATATCTATGCTGAGGGAATAACAGAAAATTAACCATATTACTTGAAGATGTTACAAATGATGATGATGATAACTATTTAAAGTGCAAACATCAAAATTACATATTCCAATAATCAGAATAAATGCAAAAAGGAGAATATGTTAATTGCTTTTTTATATTATTATAAGTAAATCATAAACAATTATATTTATTCAGAGATGCTTACTAGCACTAACCTAGCTATAATATTCTGAGTCACATATCATATAGATTCAATGTTTTCAACCAATGGTATACAATAATACTTGTCACTTTTTAATTAAGCTAAATAAAACACAATTATGCTCTATCCTCTTTAAAATGAGTTTATTCTTTTCTGTTTGAGGTATATCCAACTAGGTCATAGAACACAATGGCTGTAAATACTAAAACAAATTATATATGATACTTTAATAAATCTTTAGAACATCTATCAAAATAAAATTAATATTAACGAAACATATTTTCTAGAAATATAATTAAAATACTTTATAGAATGTCATTATTGCATTTAAATATTATTATCAGTCATAAATTTAAATACTTCTGTAAGTTTGTATAAGTTAATTGATTGTTATCAAAACAACGATGTTTTACAAATTTTTAACATAATAATTCTTCTGAAAATATTGTCAAGAAAATTATTTTTTAAAAAACAAAATTTATTTTAAATTGAATGCTTAAATTAGTCTATATGCATACATATCAGTTGCACAAATGTATTTGACATATTACAGATTTAAGAAAACGTTAAAATTATGAAGAAATACACATGTAAAGAATTATAGTGGCAGATAGAAATTATCTTTAAAATTGTAATTATTACACAGATAAATTTACCTATCAAATTTCAACAATTGCATAAAAAAAAGTCTATCCACTATTATAGACTTTTTGATTTAGCATTTAATTTATATACTTTTTAGAGATATGATCTGGCATGGCTATGATTATTTTTCAGGCAATAAAGAACTTTATATGAACAAAGCTTCAAAATACATTCATAGTAAACTAATATAATATCTTTTTCTATTCTCTAGCCAGTTTTATTGAGTGTCAACATTACATACAACTGGGAAGAAATAAATCATAATTTTTCCCCACACCAATTGCTTCTTCTCCATAGGTTCTATAAAAGAAAAAGCCTCAGATAGACTTTCATATCAAATTACACCTGAACAATCTTACATTATTGACCATCGTCAGATAAACAGCTTGTAAATTGCCATTAAACTTTAAGAGAGGTTTTAATAAGTACAATCTTTTTTTTTGTTGTTTTAAAGGTTGAGAATTTGAAATGAATAAATCCATTTTTCATTTCTATAAAAATATATATTTTTTTCTAAGCAAGATGATATGTAAATTTGGTTTTAAATCAAGAAACTAAAATGAATGTGCAAAAAGAAAAGTAACTTTTTTTCTTATGAAATCAGTTTTTCTTTTCTCTTAATCAGACTGAGATATTATTTCATTCAATTTTCATTGGGCATCCACTTATGCTTTGTAATCATACAAAACTTGCACAGTTCAAGTTAATATGAAAAGATAAATATAACAGAATAAGATTCAAGAGCACTGACCTAGCTTCCAGCAGATTGTTGCCAGAATCATAGTGCTAAAACTAACTGCATCATTAAAAATATGTATATATAATGACAAAGATTAATATGCAAATAAATTGCAGTATATAAATTAATGTTTCTGTTTTTTGCAATGGAACACAGGAATCTTTTTTATCAATGGGATGAGGATCCCTAGTAATAGCCCACACTTCTTTATATTTTCTTTACATATCATCCTCTCTGTGCACATTAATCAACATTAGATGGGGAAAACATATGTCCTGTAGCCCATGATTTGACTTCACTTTATTATATAAATCTCATTGATCTATTAGCATGAGATTCCCTGTAATACACTTAGACATAAGTCAGGGTAGTGCATGAAATTTTTTATACAATCTGCAGTGCATGTTCAAACAGGATTCTGTCTTTAGTCTTGTTTAAATGGTTGAAAGAGGGGCAATCTGAATCTCACTCTGAATGTATCTGTGCAGATCTTTCAAGGGTTCATTGCCATATGATGAATGTATAGTAGTCTTATCTATGTTTTAACTAAGTTAATATTAACTAGATCGTATCTGAAACACTTTTAAGTTATTTGTATACCAAGCTGAAATAAAGAAATAGGCTTATTTAAATGGCAGCTAAAAATTACAAGACTGTATTATCACTCTAAATGAACTTTTAATATTTTTCATAAAGAAGAAAATGTCAATTATTTTGTTTTGTGTGATTCTTTGTTTTCCTAGAGTGAGGACTTCGATTTTCATCTGTTATAACTCCCATTTGCCTGAATTAAATTAATGATATGGATGTCCGGACAATTTCTTTCTTTACATTGTAATCATATTGTAAAACAAAAAAAATCAACAAGAAAAAACAAAGCAAGTTATCCATGAAGAAGACAGACAAGTATATCTGGTGTTTTGAGAATTATTAAAATGAAGAAAGAAAATAAAAGGAATGAAGAACAGCAGAAAATAATGGAAGTAAATACTTCTGAAACTAGCTGTGACAAAGATATCTTAGAAACTTCAGATATGAAAAATGTCCATCTAGATAATGATTTATATAACCAAATAAAGCATAAGGACAATAAAGAAATAACAAGAATACTGCAACATCGAATTAGATGTCATGTAGATGTTTAACATAATATTAAAATGGATGGAAAATAATCAGAAAGACAATGAAAAGCAAATATAGCAAATAAATCAAACTATGGAAAATAATCAAAAAGATAATCAAAAGCAAATGGAAACTAATCAAAAGCAAGTGATTCAATTATGGAAGATCACCAAAAAGGATGAATCAAAGACATTTAGAGATGCTAAAACAGATGAAATCAAGGTTTGAAGATAATTGAAAATAGATGGAATCAAAGATGTAAAAATGGATGGGTAATTTTTGCAAACCATCCAAATTTGAGCAAAAAGTAGAAGATTTAAAGAAAATAAATGATGAGCAAGAAATGAACAACTAGCAATTCAAGAAGAAACAATGGATTAAATCATGGACAATGAATCGGCTCAATTGCTTTTAAAATCAGAAAATGAACTCAAAATATGTGTTTTAGTTGTATCAGAATGAAAATTGCTTGAGAAATATACACAAAGGTGAATGTGAGCTTCTTCCAATAAATGATCAAAAGCTTTACGATATGCCCAAAATCTCACAAAAAATAATTAAATGGAACACAAGAATGTGATGTACTATATCAAGTGGCACATGATTTTTCAGTTAGATAAACAAATAAAAATAGAATAAAGTTTATTTATTCTCAGACAAAATGAAATCAATGTTAACACAAAAACTAAATGAAGACTTGCCTCTCAGGCTGATTAACTTATTGGATAAAGAATTCCAATAATATCAACCAAATATTAAATCTGTGATATACGAATGCATTTCTATTGATACAGAGTTATGCACAACAAGAATTTTACCAACTGTCAACTTTATTTACAACTGGGAAGAAATAAAATACAATTTTCTCCCAAGCCAATTGCTTCTTTTCTATAGTTGCCATGAAACAAAAAGCCCCCAGCTATATTTTATTATCAAACTACAACTGAACAATCTTATTTTATCAAACAATGTCTTATAAAGTGCCCAAACATCAAAAAAGGACTTTTAATAAATACAATCACTTTCTTGTTTTTTTTTTGTTTGTGGGAATTTGAAATGAACAATTTTTATTTATTTAAAGATTTTTTTTTTTCTAAGCAAAGTGATATGCAAATTTGTTTTTTTTTTAAAAAACAAAACAAAACAACAACAACAAAGAACTGAAATAATTATGCAGAAAGGGAAGTAATTTTTCTGCTTATAATATCACTTTTCTTTTCTCTTGATCAGAAGGGAATACTACTTCATCCAAATCCCAGGATCTTGACTATGCTTTGTGAACATTAAAAAGAGGCACTGCTAACAATTAGCTAGATCTAATCTGGAACATTTTTCAATGATACTTTGAATAACTCTAGTTGATGTGAAGAAGTAGACTTATTTAAATGGCAACTAGAAATTACAAGATTATATTTGCACCCTAAAAAGACTTTTAATATTTGTCAGAAAAGAAGTAAATGACAATTATTTTGTTTGGGTGAGTCTTATATTTAAAGATTGGTTTGTACTTTATTTAACTAATTTGAATTTGTGAAGAATGCTTATTATTTGTATAGTATTTTGAAAGAAACTATTAGTTTAAAAAAATATTTACTATGCTATTATATATATGTATTAAATTTGTAACAACTTCTCTTTACTTGTTAAAATTCTTTTTTAAAAATAATTATTATATATCACATATTTATAATAAACCTATGAATTTTATATAAGTTATTAATTTATCAAAAAAAGGTAAAGAAATAATGATAATCATGTAAATGCAATGCACACATATAATTTGCATATGTCTCGAATAACTGTAATTAAAGTTGTAATTATTTCCATTAGTCTCATTCTTTCATAGTTAAATTTATATTTGATTACTGAAAATTGGGTTTTATGTAGATGGGTTTATAAATACATAATTGTTTGTTCAATGTTTAATCGTTTATGTATGTTCACATACATATTTAAGAATAGATTCCTATCAGTTTGAGTTAGGGACAGATTTCAGAATGAGTCATACATATAAAATTGTAGTTGTATTAAATTAGGTGTAGGGTTAAAATGTCACTCTTTATAATATGGAAAGATTATTCAATTAGAATTAGGATCATAAGGCCATCCCTTTATAATTATTATTATATAAATGGTTATATTTGGGATTAGGACCTAAAAGACTATTTCTTATGATTATTGTGGTAAAGATAGCACTGACGTCTATCCCATATAGAACATATGTATGTATAAGTACTAGGAGACATATGTTTATATTTATGGATTCATACATATATAGAATAATATTTAAGTTTATTGAAGACAGGTTTCAAAGTATGGTAAATGTATTATACTATCTATGACTAGATTAATACTATGATAAATAAAGATTAAGGGACTTTGTTAAAAAAAAAAATTATATATCAATTAATGATTATAGTTTGTAATATTAAAAAATAAATTGTACATCAATTAATAATTACACTTGTAAATAAATTATTACATGATTTGTTAGTTTGTTTATGTAAGATTGCATAATCTACCATCATTCATCAATAGTAACTTATATTCTCTGCAATTTAGCCTGATATTACAAATTGGGAATGTGTAATGGTTACATTATTATATTAAATAAAATATTTCTTTATATATGCATGTGTTGATTTATTTTCTGAAGCTTAAAGCCATGCATTGCCTGTGTTATGTAAATAAATAAATAGAGAAAATGTAAATAAATGAACTATACTAAGACTGACCATTTTTTTAAACTGAGACTTTCTTTCAAAATAATATTCAGATACGAAACATTGTTTACAAATTCAGATCAGTTAAAATAAAGTACAATTCAGACTTTAAATATAAAACTCACCAAGACAAAATAGTTGTCATTTATTTTTTTGTGACAAATATTAAAAGTCTGTTTATGGTGATAGTACTATCTTATAATTTCTAGCTGACTTTTAAAAAAGCCTATTTTTCCATTTCAGTTAGTTATTCAAAGAATCATCCAAAAGTATTCCAGGTTAGATCTAGTAATCTTTTTTATTCATGAAGCTAGAGAATGTCATGTGGGATTTGAATCCCAGTCTGGTTAAAAAAAACCGATTATATATCAAAACATACTTTTCTCTTTTACAAAATGCCTCTGTAATTCTACTTTCAAATGAAATTCTTTTATCTAGACTGAATATATATATATATCATATTCCCCTGCCAATTTTCTGCTTGTTATTGCACTAATTTTTTATACCAACCTATCTTGTCTTTCTATAATGGAGACATTTTATTTTTATCTTTAACACTACTAACAATTTGAAATGTTTTTTGATTTGATTCTTGTGTGGATTTGGGAGGTGGTTGGTTTTTTTTGTTTTTTGTTTTTTTTGGTTGTACTTATTATAACTAATCTGAATTTGTAAATAATGTTTGTTATCCAGATATTATTTTGAAAGAAACTCTCAGTTTTTAAAAAAAAAGAATCTGTAATAGCTTCTCTTTACTTGTTAAAGTTATTTTTTTAAAAAAAAAATTATATAGCACTTTATGAATTTTATATAATTTTATTAAATGGAGAAGAAAAGACAAAGAAATAATGACAATCATGTAAATGTAATATTACACATACAAATTATCTAATATCACAAATAACCATAGCTAATGATATATGAATTTTTTCTATAGTACAGGATTTTTCATACCTGCACTCCAATATGTAATATTTAAGAGGTTTGAACTCAGACTTTCACACAACCCTCAACTATTCATGCTACCTCATACTGCTGGCACACGTGATCACACTCATGTGTGTCAAAAAGATATTCCATTAGTCTCATTTTTTCATAGTTAAACTTATATTTGATTGCTGAAAATTAGATTTTATGTAGATGGTTTATATATGCATAGTTGCTTGTTCAATGTTTAATAGTTTACATATGTTCACATCCATATGGAAAAATGCATTCCTATCTGTTTAATGACGCGTTTTTCTCAGAACAACTCATCCCTGTATAAATTATAGTTGTATTAAATTAGGTTTAGGACAAATGGCCATCCCTTATAAATATTGTATAGAAGGTTTATTCAAATAGTGTTAATGTCAAAAAGCCACCCCTTTATAGTTATTATTACATAAGCAGTTATGTTTAGGATTAGAATCTAAAAAAGACTATTCATTATGATTATTGTGATAAAGATAGCATTGATATTTATTCCATATAGAGCATATGTATGTGTAAGTACTAGGAGATATGTGAGTCAAATAAATGTTATATTAAATAGTTTATTGAAGTCAGTGTTAAAGATAAGATGAATTTGTTTCATTGTCTGTGAATATATTGATACTATAATATATAAAGATTAAAGAACTTTGTTAAAAAAATAAATTGCATATCAATTACTGATTATACTATGAAAGGAAATTACTATTACCTTATTTGTTATTTTATTAAAGAAAATAAATTGTCCATCAGTTAATAAGTATACTTGTGAATAAATTATTATTGCATGATTTGTTACTTTGTTTATGTAAGACTACTTGGTCTATCATCATTCATTGGGAGTAACTTATGTTCTTCATGATTTAGTTCAGCATGACAAATGGGACTGTATAATGGATGCATTATTACATTGAATAAACTACTGTTTTAAATATATGAGTTAGTTTACTTCCTGGTGCTTAAAGCCAGATGACACCCATGTAATTTATGCAAATAAATAGAAAAATTGTAAAATGTTGAAATATAATTAGTCTGCTCATCACATAGTGCTTGATTTATTATATATATTTAAGGCAATTAGCCTGTTTATCTTCTAAAGAGCAACTGATAGACTTGCCATAAATTCTGCTATTTTGAATTTTTCTCCATTCAATTTCAATTCAAAATGGTAACCAATTATATTTGTTTTCTCTTTAATTCAAAAATATTTTGCCTAAAAAATATTCTCTTCTATATTATTTTATGTTTTTCAAATTTTTTAATTGGTTCATTTATTCATTAGCTGCCAGATTACAATCTTTATTCAAAGATGTTATAAGTTCTTTCATTTTTTCTTAATTAATTTAATATATGCAGGGTTCAAACTCAGACTTTCACATGACTCACCACTCTTTGTGTCATCTCATATTGCTGACTCACCTGATCACACACATGTTGAAAAGATAAACAATCACCAATATACATATTTCATACTAAACCAGAAATCATCAGTTGGTCTAGATTACTATCCTCACACATGTATGCTATAAGTGCTCAGATATATATTAAGATAGCCAACCCTCATACTTTAATGGACAGGCTTCAATCTACTCCACACTCCAACTCTTCAACTGTCCATCCAATTGAAAATCTGATGATGGAAAGCTCAAAGGCCACCCTGAGGTCTATATATTACACATATTGATACAGATATATAATAAGCCTGTATTTCAGTATTTCTTGATGCCACCATTTTTACATTGTTTAAAGAAATTGGTTTGAATAACCAAAAATGGTTTTATTTGTCAATTTATTACATTTCAAGATTTGTTTTGTACAATAATTTATACATTATGTGTCAGAAATCAAGAATATAAATTATTAATAGTTTATTTTGAATAGAAATACTTTATTTTTAAAAACATAATGTTATATTTTTAAACAATGTAAATATCCCATACAACTATTTACAACCTTAGTTTTTTTTAAGTAATCATTACAATTATAAGATTAAGTCCGAAAATATTACAATATTGAAATAAATAATAAAAAAAAATAAACTTTTAAAGCATAATTTGTTAGATTTAAATGAAATAAATAAATATTCATTCAGATTAAAAAAAAAAAAAACAATAAATAAGGATGATTTCCTTGATTTTAGAAAATGAAAATAATCTTTCTAGAAATGATGACATAGGAAGTTTTTTGTTTTCATTACAATTTTTTTTTTTGTAAATTTTCAAAAATAAAAGGTGAACATTTAAAATTTATTTCAGAAGTAAACAAAAATATCTATCAAATGAAGTCAAATTTATTATTTTCTGATAAGTAATAATGGTTCAATGTTGAATGTGAAAATCAAGAAAATGGACACTTTGCATGAAAGTTAATAAGAATAATATTAAAAATTTAAGCATACATGTGCATTGATTACAAAATCTGCTTGGGAAGCTATTTTAAAAATACTTCATAAAATTATATTTTCTTTTAAGCATTAGTATGAGAGATTTTTAAACATGATATTGGTTATAAACAATGAGGATTGACTCTTATTTTGACTATTTATACTAATGATATTGGTTACATTCATTGCTATACAACCAATGGCAGTGATGAATATATTTTCTTAATTATAAAAATAAAGTCAATAAAAATTTTATAATTTTTTAAATATAATATCCAATATACTGAAGCATCAGTATGTATAATATATCAAGATTAATATTCCAACACTGGTTAATTAAGTAAATGAAATACTCTCAGTCCAAAAAAAGATAAAAAAATTTAAGAGAAAATATTTTTTTTAAAAAAAAAAAGTATTATCTTGTGCTTTATATTGAGAATATTTCGTTTACTTAATAAAACAGTATTGAAGTATTAATCTCTATATATTATATAATATTAACTGGTAGGAAAGTGTATATTTATATATAATATAAAAAAGTGTAGATTCTTATTTATTCAAGTCATATCTCTCTTATCATATATAAACATTAACTGAAGGGTCAACTTATTTGTCTATTTTTATTAATTGCATGCAATACAGGATGTAAGTTATACAATATTAATTTTATATACACTTTATGTTTTTTTAAAGTTTGTATAAAATCAAATTCATGAATATTATGTTATACATATAATCTATAAATAATCATAAGTCTCCCAATTTTAGTTTTGCCAAAATTTCCATTAATATCCTAAAATTCATAACTTTACTTACCAAATTTACTATTTCAAATAAGTTTTTTTAAAAAGCAAACACTTGGAAACTTAGTGGGCTTATGGAAAAAAATATAACTTTTTGATCTCATTTACATATCTTTCCAGAATTTTATCTGACTTTATATTATTTGCTTTAAATACTTAAAATTAGTTTTAACTTAAGAACAATAGCTAATCCTAAAATTTATAATGTCACTCATTATATTATAATCATTCAATGTATATTTTATAAATGGGAGTAACTGAAATTATCCACTTGACATGCAACAATCGTGTAGTACAATTTTGGAGTAATGCAGTCTGGAAAAAGATTCAACAAAACTGTGCATTTAGTAAAATTACATGTAATTTAATACTTATAACAAATAATAATAGTAAAAATAATTTAAAAGCAAGCTAGAATTATAATGCTGACAAAAACATGTTTAATATTACACAAATTGTTTAAATGATGTATATATAATATTCCTTATAGTTAATAAATATAAACATCACAAAAAACTACTTATAAAGTAGCATTCTATCGCAATATTAACGTTGAAAACAGTTAATTTAAACTCTAGCATACATAATGAGATTAGCTGTTTTGAAAAATCAAAATAGATTAAATATGACAATTTGGAATGATAAAGTTCAAATACATATTAAACTTTAAAATTTGTATTGCAGAAAGGTTAAGTATGTTTCCTGTATTGATATATGTTTACATAGTTTCATTTATACTGATATATATTTTTTATCTTGTTAATTTTTATATTTTACAAAATATTTTTAGTTCTGCCATTTTTGTTAATATCTTCGTCTTTCATAATGTAACATTTACATTACGATATAGTGAGTAATATTTATATAATGTTTTAAAATAATCTACTTTAATTATATATATAAGCAATTTTATTTAAAAATGTATTTTAACGTTCATAGAATACTGATTTTTTTAAAAAACAACAACTGTGGAAATAAATGAACTTATGATTTTCATTTATTGATAAATATATAACTTCAGTTTTATCCTTTAACTTCCTTCTACTTAATGAAAAGTGGAAGCTAATTCCCCCCTAGTAGTTTGCATCACAATTTACATCCTCATTAACTTATAAATGATAAACAACTTTTAAAGTGCTCGGAAAACGTTATTAAAATGTTTTCTGTTTATTGTAAATTAATAAAATTTATGTTAAACCTTTTTATAACTGAGATTGTCAATATAAATAAATAATACATTTAGTTATTAATTTAACTAATTAGAAAATATACTGAAATACAATTATATAATAAACTTTTAAATAACGTTGAAATGATGTGTGGATACTTTACATTATTTACAAAAAATAAAGCCGCTATAAAACTGACTTTTACATGATGAAAACTAATATTACAGAGCCACATTAATTTTAATAACAATATATAAAAAAACATAATATATATTTATTTAGGTTACGGGGTTTTTTAAATGGTACATTAATTATTAATAAAATATAAATGAAGCTACAGATTCCAACCTGGAAATAGATTCACCCATGGAAGGCTTTCAATTTTGCCACTGTAGCTATAGATTTGATAAGCATTAATTATATATTTTATAGTTTGTATTTGTCAACATTACATATATTTGTGGCTGATAAGTTCTATTTACGACGCTGATAGGGCACTAGTTATGGTTTGTCATGACTAAGTTGATAATATTCTAGTTACATCTAGAAAGATCAAACTCAGCATGCTTTATTGTTGCATCTGGAAAAAGAAATTTGTTTAGAATGTCATAAGAATTTAATTTTTATGCCATAAGTCTTTGATTGTAGATTTATTTTTTAATATCCAAAAAGGAAATCTTGATTTGAATTAATTCTTAGATAATAAAACTATATCTTCAGTTAATGGCAAGTCTAATCTGAATAAAAGCTTTTTGTCCATGCTATGAGAAGCAACTTTTCTTCTGATGCTCGGTTGAGGAGTATGTGAAAGAACATTTGAGTGTGCCAGTAATATTTCTAATGATAATATTTAAATAAGTATGTAGAAGTTTAGTATGAGAATTTTTCCTCCAAACAGAGAGGCATGTATTCACCAGTAGAAAATGCTAAGGCTATGAAGGCTGTCCCTAAATTATTTGCATCACAACTTCAAGTAATTTCAGATAGCTTTCCAAACAAGTTATTCTTAAAAATTAATTTTGATTACAGAATTAGACTATGATCCAAAGTTACTCATAAAAATATGAATTAGGATTGTCTTTCAGTCTATTGTTTCAAAAGGTTAAATTCAGATTACAAAATGAATACCTACTGTTAGATGAAATTTTGAAAATACTATCTCTGTGAATTAGGAATAAAATCCTAGTCTTTGAAAAAGGTTTCTAACCTTTTTATATTCTTACTGATAGATTTTTTTTATTTCAGAGAAGAATCTTTTTTGATAAGTCAAAGCAATATTATCAGTATAAATGAACTTCCTGCATTTTGTTTAAAAATTTAAACAAGGTGAGAGAACTGAACTTTATGGAAGACTGTTGTATAAAATCTTATATCTTCTACAATTATCATTTACTATTACTTGAATTTTTCTATTGGAGAGCATTTTCTTAAGCAAATTAATGTTTTTCTGCATTTAAGTTTTTAAAAATATTTTAGAACATCATTTTTCAAAACAAAATTATAAACTGAGACAATAGTTAAAAAAAAAAAGATTAGACCAGTTAGCAATTTATTTTGAAAGTCTTTTTAGTATGAGTAATTAAAGATAAATCTTGTTCACAATAGCTTCTTCCTACCATAAAACCAGCTAACTCCATAGGTAGATGCTCTCTCAACAATTGGAAAATTATTGTTAATAAGATTCCTTTAAAAAATTGTAATGAACACATAATATTGGTATTGGGCAATATTTCTAGTTTTGTTTTTAAGACTGTTACAGTTTTGTTCATACATCAGATTTTTGGGAATATTTTCTGCATTGAATAATATTACTAAATAAGTTTGACAACCAGACTTTGGCTTAGTTTAAGATAATAAGGACAAGTTCAAGTTTATAGACAGCTGCAGATTTTATCAGATTGATATTGGTAAAACATTATGAAAGAAAAGTTTACAATTATGTTCTAAAGATGCTTTTTCTTATTCTATCAATCTTGGGTTTAAAATTTTGGAATATAACATTGGCAGCATCATTAGTAGAAACAATAATATTTCTTTTAGAAATACTTTTATATCTACCAAATGATTCATGATTCTTCACTTACCTCATTCAATATTATATATTTGTCAGCAATTTCTAGATGTTGTGTAAACATGCATTGGCTATAAAGTTCACTGCTGGTTCTATTCCTTCATGATATTCTCAATGGATGGACTATCTAGAAACTGTTATTATAAGTTTGTTAACTATCATAATACGATGTAATTGAAGAGATCTTATAAAAATTCTTTCCAAGGTATCCAGTATATTGACTCGAGTTAACATTTTTTAAATTGCAAATTAAAAAAGTATAACTTTTAATTACCAAAATGTGGATTGAAAAAGTGATTAGATTTAATTTATGCTAACTATGGGGGAGTAATTCAATATCAATACTTCAGCAGATAATGATAGTTTAATTTTGATGAAATAATCACAAATTAGTGGTTGCTTCTGTTTCCCCTTTACTTGAAGTAAATGTTGTTCTTTGTTTGATATCATAAAGTAAATGCATTGTTATTTAAATTCCACTATTCTGCAATTTGACAACTTGCTCAATCCTCATTTATATATCCAAAGACTACTATGAGAACTGAAATTTCTCATAAATACAGGAGGATATGGTTTTATGTATTGGATTGAGTTAGTAAACATTGAATACATAAAAATTATCTATCCAAATTGTAATTGCAATATCAAATGTACTTTCTTCAATGGAAATTATTTGATTTACAAGTTGGTTTGAATTAAAAGTAGCCATAAAATGCAAATGTAAATCTAGCAATTTCAAGAACCACAGTGTTAAGTTGAAACTTTTTATTGTGTTTTATATAGGTAGTGAAAATAGCTCAGTAGAGAGTATATTTAGAACATAATGTGTTTAATGGATGTCAAAATCATATAGTTATATTTTATTTTGAGAGCCTAGAGCCTTTATTTCTGTATTTCTGGCACTACTTTCCCACATAATGTCACCAGATCATGTAAGTAGCTTTATTGTATAATTTCATTATTTGCTGTCTTTAACCAGGAGTTTCACAAGATAAAGTCAAATTACCACATGAAGAGACTATTTCTTTTATATTTTAATCTATACTATTTGCAGTGTGGATCATGAGAAGTCTGCTAACCATTCGGCCCAATATATATTTTAAAACAATATATTAAAAAACATATACATGCAAGTAAAAATCCCTTATGTTAAAAAATTGTTAAATATTTTATCTTAATAAAATTAATGTTTAATAGATTATAAAATAAGACTGATATTTATGGTAAAACACTGATGAACATAATAATTAACTTATAAATACAAAAAAAATGAGAGCACAGTTAAAATTTTAAAGATAAAAGTGTGCTTCATAAAAGAAAGAGAAAAGTAATTCTATGGTAAAAATATTTCAGCAGTGGATTGAGGCTTTAATAGTTTAATTAATTCCAGAACTAAGTCTGAAATTCCATCATTACAATAAATTATGTAGATCAGAGGCATCATGTTGTCAATTGTTCAAGTTCATATGATATTTGAGCAATCTGGCGGAAATTGAATTATTAATAGTTTTATTCAATTAGTCTGGATTAAACTTTTTTTTTGTTTTTTAACTAAGAATCAATCATGGAATCATAAACTGTGAAATTGTCAATCTGCTTGTGCTCAAATCCGACACAAAACTAATAATGATTGAATTGTTAGTCACTTGGAAAATCGTGTAATATTTAAACATTTGAAGTGACAGATTGAGCTTCAATCTAAGAACTTTAGTTTTTGATCTAACCGCATAATGAGTGCCATAGGGGGAAAAAGCATTAAAAGCTCCTGGATTATGCCTTATTTGATACTTTTGATGCTTAAAACACATGATCTGAATGTTGATTCAATCTATTATTTTTGTTAAAAAAATGCAAAATTGACGTAAATGTTATATTTTCAAATAATACAAAATCTATAAATTTAAGGTGTAAATTTTAACTATCAATCAAGAGGTATGTTGCATGAAAAATGAGTAATGAGGAGTTTATTTATAGTTACAAATAGCACTTATTTGCTTGTATATAAATAAATTACACTATCCATGGACTTTTGTAATCAGTAATTGATGATGTGCTTACCTTATTAATTTTAGGGTATTACTATGAAATAATATCACATTTTTATAAGCATGATGTATCTTGTTTAGTTTATTGACTTACAATGGTATAGCCAAATTATATTGCATTTGAAATCAAATGATAGTAATATCCACAAACCACAATATGTAATTGTCATTATCAATTGTGGTTGCTTCTTATAGATTGATTTATAATGTCAATAAACATCACATGACCACCATTTCTTATTATGCTTGTGTATAACTGTTTTAAAACAGGCAAAACTCACTATACGTATTGCCACACACAGGAAGCTAGAGTAATCAATGGATGCCAGAAGGCTTGTGCATAAAATCCTCATGTATTGCCTACTCATCCAATATCCCCAGACTAGTAGGCACTAGATGGGGATTTTATGCACAAGCCTTCTGGCATCCATTGATTACTCTAGCTTGCTGTGTGTGGCAATACGTATAATGAGTTTTGCCTGTTTTGATTTATAATGCTGATTCAAAACTTTTATAAAAGTAATGTGACTGATTATTAATTTAGTTAGATTATGATAATTATAAATTTATTAAACGCACATTGATTACGTAATAGCTTGTGGTTAAAACACCTGTAGAGATCCCTACTATCGCATTTTATACGCATATTATCGAGGTTATAGCCTCAGTAAATATTAGATTATGATAATAATCACTAATAATTATTTAAGTACATTCTTGTTCCCCCTTTTTAGGAATCACAGTTATAATGAATTGCATTTCAAAACATATTAAAAATAAAAAATTCCATATTATTAAAAACAAAATTTTACTTTTTTTTAATTCACAGAACTATTGCTGGTGTTTCAATGACAAAATGACACAAAAATGGCTGTTGCTTTAGGAAAAGATATAGTACTTAAAATCTTTTGCATTTTAACAATAAATTTTGACATAAAAGAAAAAAAGGATACAAAAATAGTAAGTTTTTTTATGTATTAAATAAGAGAAAGAGAGGGTTATCAATGCCTTAAAATTTATACTTTTTATATTAAATTCTATTGATGGAAAATAGATATTGCATCCAAATGTTTAAATTTTCCATACTACATGTGTTAAAAATATATACAATACATATTCTATTTTTATTAATTATTTTTGTTGACATCCTGATATATAAACACACATATATAGTTGAAAGCGCTCCTAAGTGACATTTATATTTTTTGTTCTTTTTAACAAATTTTAATTACTGTATTTTCTAATATTTATTTATAAGTTTACGTATATTATTTTGAAGAAATATAGATATCGATTCGTAGTATATCTGTGTCATACAGTGAAGAAAAATTCAATAATAATAATATTTAGCCAACCATGCTTTTGATATTATATTCCAGATTCATGTGAACAAACGAAACCAACTCATTAAGATTCCAGTGCACGCTCATTGTGACATTAATATTTGTTAGATTGATAACGTGTGTGTATGTATATTTAAAATCAAATCCAATAAACAAAATAATCAAAATACTCTGGAATAAACTCTATAATATTCAATATACCAATATAAAAAGAAGTAATAATAGCTGTACCACACTGCCATAAACTGGCTATTGCTATGTGATTTATTTTTTTATAGGTATATTGAATATTGTACAGATTATTCCAGAGTATTTTGATTATCACCATCTGTAATATATATATATATATTTATAATCTATATAAAATTATTACATGCCAGTGATGAAGTTGTCATAGTTTATTATAGGCTTTATGTATATATAAAAATCAATACTTCCTAATGATAGATAAAATTCAGCAGCATTACCCATGAAACAAACACAAAGTTTGAATACGACAGCATTTGTAAAGGATATTACTTATTCCCTGCAATATGCATTATGTTGGATTCAGTATTTCCCGTGAATTTTAAAATCTGTGTAAATGCTTAGAACCAAATGATATAGATATAAAAAACTAATTGCATCATTCATTTAAAAATGTTACTTTTTATATTGAAAATGGTGTCATTACTGTCGAGCAAAAGTTAAAGAAGCTTATTATTGATATTTGTATTGAAACATTATAAAAGATCACAGCTTATAACTAAGATCACTAAAATGTATAATTGCTGGTTGTATAACAGAATTTAAATAGTTTTCCAAGTGATTTACTTAAATTTTGTTGCAAACATTTAGCTTAAATCAATAGTAGCACTTTTTCTTGCACAACAGTGCCATCTAGTGTATGAGCAATCAATTAATACTAAAAGGCTGTGCTTCACAATCCCTAACCAATATCTTTAAATCAAATATTTCCAGATTAATTTCAATCTTATTACTTTTATCAGTGAGGAATCTTGTTTCCAAGAATAGTATATCTTGATCTTTGGATATAATATTAAATCATCTATATTTTTTATAATGGTTTCACAATACTTTTTTATAATCCACTATGACAGTTTTGATTGCTTCAGCAATCTTCTTCAGAACTATAACTTCTACTTATATTTCCAAATCTTAACTGTGATAGTGGATTGTAAAAAAAGCATTGTGAAACAGTAATAAAGGGCATAGATGATTTAATATTATATGGATTTGATCTTTAGATCTAATAAATCATTTCTCCAGCATCCATCTTTTATCTTTTTCTTTACTGTAAAGCTATCAGCCTAAACTGAAAACACACATTTTAATTCTAAACTAATTTGCTCTATAGTCATAGAAATCTAAAACCATTTCTGCATTTTTTGGTGTCTTTGTTTTGTTAAATAACCATAGGCAATTTTATTTTTTAACTCAGATTAGTATGAAACAACTAAAATATCAGATGATTATTCTTTACACTTATCCAAGCTGTTAAAACATAATATTTTCCTATACCTAATGTGAGCTCTAATAACCAATAGATGCTAGAAGGTTGTGCTTTATAATTTCTGTTCAGTTCCTTTCTTTCCAATATCCCCCAACTAGTTTTTAAGTTATGACTTTTATTAATGTGAAGCCTTGGACTATTGGAGTTAATACACTACCTGTTCAATAGCCATCTTTTATCTTTTTTCTTAGCCCAAAACTGAAATTTTGATGTCTTTGTTTTTTAAAAACCTTACTAACTTTTATCCTTTGGCTGATCACCTATTTTATGTTGACTGAATTTAATGATGTGAGTTTTAGTGGTTTAATACCTATCATAGACAAAAGATAAAGATGACTATGGCTAGTTACTGAACTGTTTTCACATGTCTATGATCATTAGTTTGGGTTGAAAACATTAGTATAGTTCCAGCTTGAACTGATAGCTTTATTATTGAGAAAAAAGGTAAAAGATGGTGCTGGAGAGGTGGTACATTACATTCAAAGATCTAGGTGCATTGTTCCCCAATCTAAGGTAATTCTCTGATGGCAGCCATAAACTAGAAGCTGTCTGGGGATATTTGATGTGAAGTCATTGGATAGATATTATGATACACGGCATTTTAGCATCTATTGATATCAAGAGCTTGTCACGGTGGCATTATTATATATGAAAAAAATTTTGCTACTGTTTTATCAACTTGTGTAAGCATAAAAAAGAGGTGATCATATGATGTTTTAGCTTGAATAATAAAATATATATATAAGACTTGTCACTGATCAAATGTGATACTTTCTACTCTCTTCCAAAAGGTAAGAAATCCTAAAGCCAATTACTAAGATCTTGGATTTCTTACTTCCACCTAGTGTTCAGGGATTTTAGAATTTATATTTTATTTTGTGAAAATTAATATTAAAATTTTTTTTAAATGTATAATAGATTTTCCAATTTTATTTATAATTTTAATGCTGTTTTTAAAATTATAAAAAGAGTAAATTCAGAAGCTGATAAGAATTATAATTAGCCAAAAAAAAAAGAAAGAAGACATTTAGAAAACAAAACATTGTTAAGAAGTTGTATTTATATACTGGACTATTTCCATCATCTAATATTAAGAATTGAATGTCTCTAGAAAAATTTAACTTTATTTAAATTTTCCAATTACATTCAACTGTTAGTAATGAATAATGCAGAAATTAGTTTATGCATACTGTTTTGAATGTTATTATTCTCTTCTTTTCTTAAGATGTTGCTAGTTTGACCAGTAACAGTACTAACATGGGAGTCAAACATGGACCCTTAGATTCTTGATTATTGAATTTTAAGATAACACTCTAATCAACTGAGCCATATTGACAAAGGCAACAGTTAGTTCTTAAAATTTTCTATGAGGTTCTCCTGATTTCTCCATCTTTTCTAAGAACCAGTTTGACTAGTGGTTTCCAGACCTTATGTTCAGTCACAATAGTTTGACTTATGGGTTATCTGACATTATCATGTTAGCATATTTTTGAATTGACTTCTTTATATTTTTTCCTCTCTATCCAATGTTTTATCGTATGTTTATTGGTACTTACATGGTCTGCTACCTTAAATACATCTATTTTCTTTCTTTTAATCATCAGTTTGTGCTCTTACAATTGCTTTTCATTGGGACAACTAGTATTACCTATATACATTCTTCTACATTCACATGGTATTTTACAAATGCAGTTATTGATATAAAGTTAAATAATAAATAGAGATTGGTAAAGGTCCTAATTTTGTTCATTTTCATTCAAAAAATATAGTTTTTGATACAATTTCATTTATCAAATCTATTAATTTGAGTGGTGAACAGAAAGTTGACATTCAATTGGTTTTAAATAAAAGCTTAAAAGGAAAAGAAAAAAATTATTGTTAATTCTTCTGAGGTTAGACATCTTAAGGATAGATTAATTGCTAATAATGTGATCATTTCTCATGAAGACAAAGCTGGCTGGTTTGTCATTATAAAGGAAATGAGTTTAAGGAGAAAATTGATAAAGAATTAAATAATGGTAAATATATGTTTTTAGGAAAAGATCCAGGTAATGTGATTAAAAGGAGATTAATAGATATTATGAAAAAATGGTAAATTTAAAATTTTTTTAATAGAATAATGTTATCCTAGTGATTTCATATCAGCTAAGATGTTAATGAATATTAAGACTCACAAAGATGGTTTTCCTTTAAGATTTATTTTTGATTTTACAGACAGTGTTGTGGATGGTATTTCTAGATTCTTGAATATTTTTTAAAACTATTTGTTGATTTTGGTCATTACATAGTTTCTTCTTTTTTTGAGGCTTTCGTTAAGATTAATAATTTTAAGATGGAAAGTAATTGGGTATTTGATATTTTGGATATTGAAAATATGTATCAATCTGTTAATAGATTAAGAAGTATTGATGTTCTTATGCCTCTGTTGGTGAAACATGGATCTTTGTTAAAGAATAAAATTAAAGTTATTAAAGATTTGCTTTTGTTATTGGAAGATTTTATGTATTTTACTTATTATGGTAACTTTTATAAGATTAAGGAAGAGTGGGTAATAGGTTATATTGTTTTTCCCTTAATTTGTTCAGTTTATATTAATTATAGGAAGAGGAAATTATTATTAAAAAGGATTGTTTATATTTAAAGTTATTTGTTAGATATGTGGATGATTATTTATGTGTAGTTGAGAATGATAAATTGGAATTGGTAAGTGAATTCAATTGTTTTTATCCTTCTATAAGATATGTAGTAGAAAGAGGGGAATTAGATATTGTTAAGTAAAAATTTTTAGATCTTTTAGTGATTAGAAATGTAAAGAATAATTATTTGGTATGTAATAAAGAATTAAGATGTATAATTAAATCTGATAGCTATCAATCTGTAACTCATAAAGTAGCTGCTTTAAAAAATTATTGTTATGGAAATAAAAGATTAAATAATTCCAGTAATTTAGTTTTGTTTTAAAAAGGTCAATTTTATGAAGATTATTTGAGTGTTGGCTACACTGATATATTTTGTTAAATGTATTTTATTTAATAGTAATAATATTTGTACTGATGTAAAGGATAAAGAAAATTATGATTTTATTTCTTTGCTATTTAAATTGTCTTCTGATAAAATTGTATGTAAAAATATTGTTTGGAAATAAAAAAATTGCTTGGAAAGGGGGTATTACTTTGAATAATTTATTAAATAATACAAAATATTTTTTTGTTAGAAATTTGAGTTCAAATAAAAGAATAACGGTACATAAAAGTAGGATTAGAAATAAATATATTAGTTCTGCCTTATATATCCATATAAAAGATATGGGCCACATTATTAATTTTGATGAACCTAAGGTTGTCTTCTTTGAGAGAAATGAAATAAAAAGAAGAATTAAAGAATCTTTATTATAAAAAAATTATGATTCTGAAGCAGTTAACTTATTTAAAAGTTGTTTTAGTATTAAGGGTGAATGGTAGATAAGTGTAATTGTGGATAATGTTTTTTTTAAATATGTTATTTTGTAGTTCTTTAAAACTTGAGAAATCTGCTTGTAGCAGTGGAACCATTGGTAGTATTTTAGATTTTATTTTCTTGGCTAGTCTGGTTGAGTTGTATATTTGGTATAATTTTAATTATATATATATGTGTGTGTGTGTGTGTTTGAGTATTAATGTGAATTTTATGAAAATATCTAGGGAATTTAAGTGGATAAGTTAAAAATAGCAATATTCAAACTGGTAATTGGAATCTAATAATCAATTATGATGCTATTTTTTTTAAAGATTGCCTGATAGAAATTATGAATAATTTAAAAATATTTCATTTTATAAGTATTGGGATTATTTATCAAAGTTTTTATTGTTGGGTGATGTTTTATACTTCAATATTTTTTTATATATTGCTAGAGTGGTCTAAAAGTATCTAAGATAGGGTGTATTGCTATCAATCTTTATATAAAAGTCAAATACATTTCTGATAGAGCATAGTTTTTAGTTATATGTATATTTAAGATTTATTATTAAATCCTGCTTGTTTTCTAAAAAATTCTGTTAATTCTACAGCAAGCAAGTATAATGGAATGATCTTTATATGTCAAGACAAACATGTATTCATACATGTATACATACATTAAACAAACAAAATACTTTATTGCAAAAAAGGTTTTCACCTTGAAAAATGCATAATTTCATTATTTAAAATCAAATAAAAATTGCAGTTTGGTCTACTATTAATAAATGTGAATTAATGAAACTTAATAAATAAGAGTAGCATTAAAACCAAATTAAACTATGATCTAAAAAACAACAACAATAAATTGATTCAATTTTGTGTGTCATACTCTAATTCCATGTTTCCAGAGTGCTTACTTTTCAAAACAAATATAAAAAAAGATATTATTTGTGAGTTTTTTGGTAAACCAAAATGGCAGCTCATATTTTTTGATAAATATACAGTTTCAGGGGCTTACAATTTATTGAAGATGTGTTAATTGTTAAATTAGAACAAAATTGATAAATCTATTGTTTCTCAAAACATTTATTAAACTAATTAATATGGATGATATATTACAAATATGGAGATGAGTTATGGAACTAACATTATTGAGTTAAACAGGGTTAGGTATTTAGTGTTTAAGTTCTTTGTTAACTTTATTAGAGAGTCTGATATAGCTTCCATGTCTCTTGAAAAATGAATGTTGTGGCAAGAGTTTTGTCTCTTTGTTTAATTTTCTCTATGCTTTGAATAAATAATGAGTTTTCATCTGGCTTGGGATGTTGGTATTGTGCCTTGCACCTTACAATCCAAATGGCATAGGTGATGAAAATTGACAGCCTGATTGTAGGAATATCTCTTCCACGAATACATTCTTTTATATTAAGTATTTTGTAGTAGTCTATCTTTGAATTGTTAAATATTATTGTTTTAATATTACCTAGACCCATGCATGTTTTAATTATGTGGTCAAATATTTCCTCATCCCTGCCACAGCTGTGGCAAATTGATTGGACTTTGGTGATAGATCTTTTATATCTGAGGAACCAGTTGACCGGCATGGCATCCAGATTAATTTTAAGTAAGTAATCTAAGTATTTTGGTTCTAGAGCCCAATACTTGAATAGGGTAATCAGCTTGTGATTAGTTATTCCTAATCTTGTAGTAGAGATTTGATTATTTTGTTTTAGGATGTGATGGGCATCCCATAGCTTGATCTTGCTTTGATAGTTGTTATGGGCATTTGTCTTTTTTTCATTCTAGGAAAAGGGCATTGTGGTATTAAATTTTGTGTTTTAAGTACATTTATGGATATATCTTTAACATTACCATGTTCAGGAGGGTCTAAATTCGCTTGTTCATTATTTGCAAGTTGGCCTTCAGTTAACTGAACGTTCTCAGTATATGTTTGTGCATTATGCATAAGGGTTTGCATTTCGCTATGATTACACTTTCCTTTAGATTGTAAATTTGTTGCAATTTCAGAATTATTTTGAAAAGAAAATTGATTATTTGAAATATTTTGGTTAGATGAACTAGATTCTGAAGTATCATTAATAAAAATGTGCGATTCATCAGGTCTTTTATTTAGAAATTGTTTGTTATTATCGGAAAGGTTTAAGCTTACGTTATCACTCATATTAACTGACTAACGTTATCTATAATATTTTTTCCATCGATCTTTTCTAATGACTTGTTAGGTATTTGCTGAGTTTTTGGATTTTTCCTGTTAGGTAATAGTGTTTTGATCAGTAATTTAGCTTTTTGAAAGCTGGATGGCTTTAGAAAATCTTTTTTTTTTTATACTGATTCTCTTTCTGAATCGCTAAGCTCTGACATGGCGATCTCTGCATTAATTACATTTTTGTTTCTAAATCTTGTTATAGAGCGATTTTTTCGCAATTCCATTCAATGATCTAGTAAATAAAGATCTTACCTTTAATTTAAGTGTATTCTGGTAGATTTCTCAGATGAATTTCTTTTCTCTTTTGGGTAATTTTAAACGATCTCTAAATATTCTCTTCAGTGAAATAGCTTAAATCTATTGTTGCCTTAAAAAAGAGAAATAAATTCCAATACATTTCACTAGGAAGCTTTATTTCAATTTTTTTTACTTATATTATAATGTGGGAGTAATAAGATGCTCTTAACATTGTCATACTTTGGTTCAATTCAACATGTTCATTTTTGTCAGCAGTTTTTGGTAAATTGTCATAACCATAAAAAATTTGGGACCTTCCTGTCACAGAACGATACAGTGGACTATTTTCCAAGGTATGGATTCTGCCCTCCTGAAAAGTGTGCATTAATGGTCATGATATGATTGCACGCCAAAGTATAAATATTGTATTTATATATATATTTTTCATTTTTGTCTTGAATAAATTAATCAAAAAAAAAAAAAGAGAATAAACTGTAAATAGTTTAATTAATTTTTCCACAATGATTTTTTTAAAAAAATAACAGTAATAAAAAATAAAATGTAAATATTAAATACGACTTTTCTTAGCAGATATTGTTTTGTAAACATTGGGGGGGGGGGGCGCCATTGAAACTATAATTTATTAAAAATACGGAATACCATCTTGGCTTACTGGAAAACTAACAAGTACCAAAAATTTAAATAGGTAATGAAGTTTAATATATGTAAATAATGAGCTGAAAATATAAAAACTATGTTTTTTATTTATTTTAAGATTAATTAGGAGTATTACATTTTAACTGTTCTGTCTGACATATATTAAAATTGTTACAGCAGTTTACAAAAAAAATTAAAAGAATTAACTTTATATCCACATTCTTTTAAATATTAGATATATTTTTTTTTATTATGCCCTGAACCATTTTCTCAGGGTGAACGAGTTGCTTATTATTGAACAAAGATTTTCTTTTTTTAAAAAAATGATTTGTTTTCATATATTCAAAGATCAGCCTTTCAAGTGAATACTTCCCTCTACAATACAAGATATAGTATTTATGCAGGAATAAAAATAAATGCTTATTTACTTATAATTAAGTTTCAGTTAGAATGATGTTTAGTAAATTCTAGACAATTTCACCAACGTCATTCATTCAAACATCGTAAATAGTAATTTAAAGTGAGAAGTCTACTCTCATGCTTTCCTCAACAGTACTTCAGATTTGCTCATACAAAAGAATTTGAGTCGTAGGAGTAAGAGGATTCCTTTTATTCCTGCATAAATACTATATCTTGTATTGTAGAGGGAAGTATTCATTTATTATTTAACACTTGCAAAAGATGCATGCACAATTAGCTTGAAAGGCTGATCTTTGAATGTAATACAATTGTACACATAGCGTCATATAAAAATAAATGCTTGTTTTCATATAGTAAAAGTATGTATTATTAAAACAAAATTTAATCTAATTTATTGTGGTAAAATGTGTCATTCAATCACCACTGTTTTCAGGGACAACTAATAAACAATTAAATTAGTAAATATTTTTGTTTATATTAAATGCATGATTTGATATAATTTTTGTACATCAGGGAACAATTTTAAAGTCATTGTATATAAATGTCCTTAATTTGCAGTAGATCAAATACCTTTACTAAATCCCACGACAAGAAAATAATCAGGGAGAAGATTTTACTGAAAAAGTTTTTAGAACTACCATTGTTGAAAATCTTTGTTTGTTTTTTTTTCATTAGTTTTCTACTCTAACTTAAAATAATTAAATATTCAATTATTAACAAACAATATGGACAGATATCTCAAAAAACCTTTTTTTTTTTGAAAATTTCAACAGCTCAAAAATATTTCCAACTTTTTCCGGATTCAATTGGAAGTCATTAAATTTTACCTTTGGTTTCTTGTATATACAATTGTGTATATTAAAATAATCTCTTATCATCTATAAGGCAACATATTAGCATCATTATTTATATACATAAAGAGATCACAGATCATGCCATGAAATATTTTTTTATGTGTCAATATTTTTTTATAAAAGAAAAAAAAAGATTGATAATTAGAAGACGTTAACAAATATATCTTAGTCATATTAAAACATAATGAATGAAAATAATCATAGAATTAAACTTCGATGATGTGTGCTTTTTGAAAAAAATAACTTGATATTAAAAAGACTTGGATTATGTATTTATAAAAAGGAGGTTTTTAATAGATAATTTTAACCAGCCAATTTTTACATATGGATCTGAGACTTGGGCACGTAACAGAAGAACAGTACAGAAATTATAGAATATCCAATAAAATATAAAGAGACATATTTTGGAAAGTAACAAAGAGGAATCAAAATTGAAATATAAGGTATTATTGTCATTACTGAATTGACCTAGGCTGATTATATTATTGATATAAAAATAGATGAAGAGTTGAAGTTTTAAACTTAGCCCAGGAAATCTTAAAACATTTAGAAAAATATAACTTATAAACAAGGCAAAACTCTCCATACCGTAGTGCCACCCTGTGCCAACCAGAGTAATCAATGGATGCCAGAAGGCTTGTGCATAAAATCCCTATCTAATGCCTACTCATCCAATATCCCCAGACTAGTTTCTGGCTTGTGGCCTTCATCAGTGAGGAGCTTTGTATCTAAGAGCACTGCACCTAGATCTTAGAATCTAATGCTCTACTGTATGGCGAGTTTTGCCTGGTTTATAAACAATTATCTGCTAGTATAAGAGATCGTGATCATGTGGTTCTTAAAAATATAACTTGTGATATGAATGAATGAGAAAAGAAGTTTGAAGATGTGATATGTAGAAAAAAGGATATTGAATGGAGAAATTGGTTATTAATATACTAACCAGAGATATTAAAAATATGTGTTCTTGATTTTGAAAAATAATTTTATATTTTCATCATTATATTGTTCAAAGTAATAAAATAACTTTTTTCCTTACTAGTCGTAAAGGGTTATTTGAAAAAGTAAGTCTCCATTTAAGTCATTTAAAAATTTATATTTTCTAGGTTACTTACTGAAAAAAAAAAAACTAAACGGTTAAAAGAAAAGGCTAATGTTTGATAATATATATTGAACTTATAATTTACTGTAGCTTTTTTTTCTAAAACTCGTTAAAAATTATTCACAACAAATAATGATCTAATTAATATGGGTTTTTTTTAAAATTTCTAATGTAACACGGTTTTGTTTTAAAATATATTTTTTCTAAAAAAAAAAAAAATTTATTAAGTTATATCTTTGCATTTCTTTATATATTTTTTATAACCTAAGTCCTTTAGTAAGGACTCATTTAACATGATTAGAAAAACAATGAATGATTTATGAAAATCCTTTCTGATTTCTTAATGTTTTCTTGAGAGAAATCTAGTACCACTCAAGAATTTTAGAGTAATCCTTGAAGACCCACTGTAATGGCTCTTAGTATTTACAGAAGACAAAATTACAGCCATTTGGAGACATGAAGAAAGAAGGACAGGAAAACGAGGGATTAATAGAGACTAAACATAACCGATATTGAAGCAAAAAGAAATTGAATTAAAGAGAGCATTTATAAAATAAAAATATTTCTTAAAATTTGTAATTTATGGGTAATTTGATTAAAAAATTACTTATAATTGTAGCTACCATAACATGAAAATGTTTTAAAAACAGTTTAAGTATTTTAATTAAAATGTTCTAATGAATCTGATAACAATAATTATTATTATATTGTATACGCAATGTTATTAACGAATAATCAATTTCATCATCGTCTTCATCAGTGGTAGTTCGTCACACGTTTTCATTATTTTTATAGAATAGTGCTGAAGCGTCTTTTCTTCATAATTGATTGTAAAGCAATGTTAAGACTATTACAAGTTGCTTATTCTGATAACAACGCTCTAAAATATATATTAATTATTGGCAGGTAGGATGAAAGTTAAAATAACATTTAAATAGACAGTTGCATAATAAATATATCTTCAATAGTCACTCATACAGAAATAATAAAGGTAAAAAACGGTACTCAATAGGCTTAGTAATTCCCCAAGTGGTAAGAGTGGGTATTTTTTCATGATAAGAAAGATTAGATACTCATTTATTGACAATTAGATAGTTGACTTACTTATGAGGCAATTATCTGTTGAAAAAATACTAAGTTGTAAAAGAATTTCATTTTACTTAGCTTGGATTTGAACCCATGTCATTGGCATGAGTGACCAACCACTACCATTGCTACATAAAAACCTTATCTTAATGATCAAAACATTTTTTTAAATAAGTGTGAATAAGAAGATAGTAAAAATGATTTAACATTAATTAAAGAAAAGTATTGTGTGTAAATATAACATAATAAAAAAGATGTGTATAAATATATGTAGAAATCTTTAGAATCCCAGTGCAATAATACATATCAATTTATGAAATCCAGATTCTATTAGATCCTTTCACAATTTTTCAGCATACTGCTCAATAGACATTGTTTTGTTAAGAATTTTTTTAATATATATATAGGATAAACTAGTACAATTTGATCTAGAAGTGCCAAATATCATGCACTCATACCTTTGATGATGAGTAGTTTAGACAAATACATTAATGATTACAACTAATTATTTATTAAACTAGAGATTATAATATTATTCATAGGCCAGAGTTAAAAATTTAAACTCAGTTAAAGATTATTATATATGTATTTATTAAATATATAAATATGATTTGTTCTTGAACTAAATCAATAATTTATTTATTTATAACAGTATATTAATATTATGAAAATAATTAAAGATATATATCATATAACTGTGAAAAAATTATATAATACATTGTAATCTTGTAAACAGTCACCAAGTCTGTCCATGTCAGACATTACAAGCTTCTTCAATTTAAAGAAAAAGATATTTAATTAATGGTTAAATATTAAATTTACTCTAGCATTGTGTTTTTTAATAATGATAAATTGAAGAACCTTGTAATGTCTTTTATGGTTAGACTTAGCCACTTTCTACAATATTACAGTATATTATATTTAATGTTTTAATGATTATATGATGCAAATAAAATATTTCTTGGGTTAAAACATGTAATATTTTGTATTAATTCTCAATGTTTCGATAAAATAACAATCATCATTGTTAAGTTCTTAAAAAAATCATTAGATCTCAAGTAGAATCTGATGGATCATGAAGTAAAGAACAGTCACTCTTACATATAATAGATAGTTGTTTATTCAGAATGCGTGGATAACAAAATGTTTATTTTCTTCACTTTCACCATTAGTTGATTTCAAGTTAATTTTAAAAGAAAGGGATAAAATAAGTGGTCTCCACAAGAAGGAATATGTTATGTTTCAACAGCTTTATTTAAAACATGTGGTTTTAAAATAATTCATTAGACTCCCTTATGGTTCTCAAATCGTACTTTATCAAATTAACAAGTATTTTAGCATTATCAAAATCAGATTAGAGAACAATTTCTAAAAAATACAGTATAAAAACTGTTGTATTTAATTTTTGATTGAAGGCATTTTATGCTTCTTAATTCTGACAATAATTTACCTATTGGATTGACCTACATAGAATTTTGCACAGTGTGACCATGGAATTTCATAAGTATTGGTATTCAAAAAGTACTTGGCCTTTAGGTTTATGGGAAAAAATCACCATTTTTTTTGCTAGTGGAACAAGTACTCTTTATGTCACAATTAAACAGTCTTCTACTGATCTTATCAGTAACAATATCTTTAATATAAGGTAAAACCATTCTACAATTAGTTGAGTTATCAATTTTATCATCTTTTTTCTTTTTAGTGTCAATGTTATATAGAGTTTTATATATGATGTTTTTATTGTAACCAATAGAAAGTGGAATATTTTTAGTAAGTTCTGTTTTTTGAGTAAGATGAAGCTCTCATCAAAAGATATTTTGCTATAGAAAATATTTGAACAGCATGATGATGAAAATTAAAATTAAGATATCTGTTTGCATGGGTACATTTTCTGTAAACCTATATTGGTTAATAAGAGTCACCACATTTTTTCATTTAACTTATTTTATTTCTAGTATTAAAAAACTTAAAACAAGCTAAAACTGATTTATTGGGTCAATTTTGATATTTTTTATGTTTACTAGTGCAGAAGCTGAAATAATTTATAATAGCTCAATACCATAATTTACATGATTTTATAAAATTCCATTATCAAAACATTGTCTTGAAAATACATTTTTTATTCATAATTTTCAAAAGTATAAGCAAATTAAAGGACTTTCTATGGGATCTTCACTGTCATCTGTAATTGCAGATGTCTTCATGAACAATTTTGAATAGTAAATACATCTATTAAGAAATCTTCTATTTGGCTCAGATATGTTGATGATATATTTGCTATATGGAGTCATGGTATTAATGCCTTGACTTTTTTTTTGTTTGTGTTAGTGATGGGCATTATAATATTAAGTTTACTATAAAAGTTGAAAATAACAAAACATTTTTTTCTAGATGGTTTGATTGCAAGAATATGTGATGACTCCTTACCAAATTTGTCCATGCAAACAAATACTTTAATTTTAATTCTCATCATTATCCTGCTTAAATATTTTCTGTAATAAAAAGACTTTTGATGAGAACTGGTAGTTTGTCTGATAAAGATTATCTTATTCAAAAAATAAAACATACTATAAATATTCTACTTTTTAACAATTATAATAAAAATATCATATATAAAAATTTACGTAGTATTGATCCTAAAAAGAAAAAAGGAAATTGATAACTCATCTAGTTATAAAGTGATTTTACCTTATATTAAAAAGATAACTAATAAGATCAGTAGAAATCTACCTAATTTTAACCTAAAGACTACTTTTTCTACTAGAAAAAAATTGATGACTTCCCCCCCCCCCAAAATCTTAAAGACAGAGTACTTTTGGATTAACATTATGTTTATAAAATTCCATGTTCACAAGCTCAAAAACCTATATAGGTCAACCTAATAGATGAATTAATGTCAGAATTAAGGAGCATAAAAATGCCTTCAAAATTAAAAGTTAAATACATCAGCATTTACCTCACATTTTTTTAGAAATTGGTTATAAACCTGATTTTGACAATGCTAAAATACTTGCTAATATGCAAAAATATGATTTGAGAACCATGAGGGAGTCTATTATATTTATTATATTTATCTCTTTTTAAAAAAATCAACTTGAAATCAACTAATAGTGAAACTAAAGAAAATAAACATTTTATTAAGCCACATATTCTGAATAATTAACTATCACATATATATAAAAGTGATTGTTGTTTACTTCATGTTTAATCTTGCTACTACTTGAGAACTAATGGTTTTGTTTAAGAATTTGGCCTTGACAATGATGAATATCATTTCTTTCAAACTGTGGGAATCAGTATAAAAAATACATAGTTTAATCTCAAAATTAGTTTATTTATATATATATTATATAATAGTATAAAGAATATGGAATAACATGGGGACATGTAAAATCATTCTCAAATATTAAATAAACGATGCACAAATATAAAATGAATAGATATAAAAGGATAAATATAAAAAGATAAGGAATATATAAAGAGCATGAAAGTCAGCATGGACTAACAATAAATCACTATATCAATAATAATAACAAATTAGTTCAGCGTTTACTAAAAATACTTAATAATGTGAAAGCTAAACACCTTCAAACAGATACGCTTTAAACATGCTTATGTGACAGCCAATCAGATGGAATAATGACATCACATGGGACTCTCAATTCTAAAATACAAGCCAGAACTATTAGAAAAAGATGGGACCCATCTTAATCTATGCCTCAATTTTATTTAAATAAGCCAGACTCAAGCATTTTGAACTAAGAGTGTGAAGCTTAAATACCTTCACATTTAATCCACTAAATATTATATATATAAATTATCAATGCGAAATCATCTGATTTACAATGAAGCAATATTTTAAATCTAATGAACTGATATTAATAAATGTAAATATATCAAATTTAAGCGTAAACAGATAATATTATAATAATGTGAAAGCTAAATACTTTCAAACAGATACACTTTAAACATGCTTACTTAACTAAATAATCATTAATCAACAGTCAACCTTTGTGACTGGATCTCAAATAGATCCACTATAAACATGCTAATTATCTATCCACTGCCAAACCTAGGTCATGATATATAAACAATTACTTGAAAGCAATCTTAAGTGCTAATCTATTGATTATAATAAAAAAAACAATGTTAGAATAGGGAATACCTGCTGATTATCATCAATGTTAATTCTAATAAAAAAAACAATACCCATTGAATGGACTTTAAAAGTGATACTTTTGCACTATGCAGAATTATCATCTGCATATTTCAACACAAACATAAACTCTTGCATGTGTATAACTAACCATTATTTCTCTAAACCAGCTCAGGAAGACAGGATACTGAAGACTGAAATTGGGAATAAGAGAAAAATAAATATATAGCTTTATAAAATTCTCTAAAACACTAAGCTTTAATGAAATTAAGTCTCATCCATTCAAAAATTTATAAAACGGATAGCTGAGAAATAAAGACATTAGCACATTACTATTATAATTAACTGATTACTTAAAAAATGACATGATATGGTGATATTCAAATATATAGATTTTATCAAATTATAATTGCATATAACAAAAATGATTAACCAGTTGATATTTTTTCCTTAAATCAATTAACTTTTATTTTCATTAAGTCATTTTCTCTTTAAATTAAAGTTGGAAAACAACTTTTAACAACAGGATACAAGGAAATTTTAAATCTGCTCAAACTGTTAATAATTTCAAAAAAAAATCTAATAAATGAAAAAAAAAAGTTTTTTAAAAAATGTAAAATTAATAAAATAATTCATTATGATAAATTATATATATATAAATTATCTAACAAAGATAAAAAATTTAAATTACTTAACACTTTTATAATTTTGAAGGGAAAATAATATGAAAAAGAAACATGTTTTTATAAAACTAAAAAATACTTAACATTATTTAATATTACCAAATATTATTTAATGTTAAAACTCATTTATAAATTTAATTTTCATATGCACAGTAAAGTCCCTTCTTATCATGGATTTATTTTTAGAGTCTTTCTTGGGAATTTGTAAATTTCATTTTAGTCCATGTTTTTTTCTTGTAGGCTTCACCATTGATACCTACTCCCCAAACTAATGTATACAGTCAAATTTTCTTAATTTTGCCATAGACTATTTTTAGGCTAACATACAAAAAGAATTTATACATTTTTTTTTCTTCATAATTTTCCAAGTCAGGCTGACACATAGAGTCAGAGACATTTATGCTTTTGGATGGAGACAAGGCTTGCTGCAGATTACTCCAGAGATATTCTTCTCTTCTGGTTGAGATTAGATGCTACTCAGCTTTTAAGCTAAGACTAGCACATAGTTACCTTCAAATTTATTTTAGAAAACATTTTTACAGTCAAATTTCTGCTTCTGTTTTTTAAAACAGATTAAAAAAGGAAAGTCTACTGTGACTATTTCCTTCCACAGTTGAGTCAAGAATGACTGTTGCTATTGATTTATTTAACAGAATCATAAATAACTGTTGCTATGGACTTCCTCAATAGCTTAACCAAAAATAATTGTCCCTCATCAGACACTCAAGTCAGTTGATGTACCCACTTTACCATATTATGTTTTGGAACAATCCTGTTTCCATCCAATCATAACTTTTCTGACTATCAGACAAAATTTAGCACAGACTAATTGTTTTTATTTTTAAAGATTATTTCTCTCCTTAAAAATTAAAATTGCAAAACAAATCCAAGAGAAACCAAAATTAAGTTCCAATCACAAGAAAAGTAATTCCTCTGTAGTTATTTTTTCTATGCCAAAAACAAGATCTTTTAATTAGTTTTTATTTGATAAACATTGGTATTTTTTTAAAGAGAGAGAAAGTGACAAGAAAAAACTTTAATTAGTTAAAACAACATTCAATAAAAATGTTAAACATTTTTCTATTTTATTTTAAAATTCTTGCTAAATATATAATTTTGCTTACATTATCTTTTTCAAAAGTTAAAATTAAAAATTATTAAATAATTTTATCTTTCCCAAAAGTTAAGATTAAAAATTGTTAAATAATTTACTGAAGAGATTTTTTACTCTTAGTACCTTTTTCAAAATTAAAACTAATAGATAATTATAATTACTCAAGGGGAAGGACAAAAGAAATGATTTATTTGATTTTATACTTCTCTCACTCTTTTACAATTCTTAACAAATTATAATAATATTTTTATTTTTATTTAAAAATCAATGTTTGGGAATTATATCATTTTTAAAAAATATATCAATGTAAAAATATATGGGAAAATTAAATCTTTATTTTCTTATTAATTAATGAAATATTTATTTTATATAGCACTATGTTTATAAACTGTAATATTAATAATCACATAAAGCTAATGCACATGTGCTTTGTGGATTTTTAACTATAAAAGAAGGGTGTAATATTAGCATGGTCAGAATTGGCCACTGTCTACAATGTTCCAATAACCCTTCCTTAATGGAGATGAATATTTCATTTCTCATTATTTTAAATTTACATCTTAATTTTCTCTTTTTATACTAATCTTGTATGGGATTATAGGGATGTTCATATAGATATTTCAGTCTATAAATTGCTGGAGAAAGGTCATATTGCCTTAATTCATTTACTTGAGTTGAACTGTAATAGAATAGAAGCGATTTGTCCAGTCTACTTACTGAACTACTGTTAATCTTTCTTTTCATCTATGTTTCCTCTCATGGGTTATGTTTATGATTTGTTTCATCAGCCCTATTTTTTATATTACTTTTATTTCTCATTTCTGAGAATTTTTTGTTGTGAAAGTTGAAAAAGTCAAAATATGTTTCTCCAAATCCATCACACAACATAAAAGCTTTCAGTAAGTTTTATTTGACTCAAAGTTTCATTAAAACATTTTTTAAAAAAATGACTTTCAACAGGATTTATATTAAAAGCATTCCATAGATGAAAACAAAAGCCGTTTTATTCTACATATTTTTATCTTATTAAAATAAAATTAGATATGATAAAAATTATACACGCTACATTCTTTGACACAGTATATTATTTTCTTTTGAATATATTCATGCACATACTCCATCAAAACAAAATGAGCACAAAATCCCCCTTAAGACTGCTTTGGTTAATACATTCAATCAAATATGTACATCAAAATATATCTATATATGCATGGTTATCTAAACTCATTTTTATCTTGAAACAGGGTTTAAATTCAGTCTTTGTTGCAATATATATATATTGTAACCATATGGATTTCACAGCATACAACAACATAATAATATGTGTGCACAAATATATATATATATATAAAGTTGAAAGGAAAAGTAGAAATAAATTGTCATTTTTTTTGTAGACAGTTTTTACAAGTACTCTGCAATAATAAGTGGTTAAATAATTTTGAATTTAAAATAAAGATCTAATTAATATTTTTATTGAATTCTGATTTTTTAAATTAAAACAAGCATGTTTTAGGTTAAAATAGATCTACTGATAATTGTAAAAATTCCCATATCTATTTTATAAATCTCTTTTTTGGGTAAAGCTTGTAGATCAGAATGATAAAATTCTAAAGTTGCTCTTAAAAGGATTAAACTAAATTAAAAAGATTAAAAAAGAAAAAAAACATTTTGAATTAATGAATTTTCTCCACCTCACATTAACTATAAAAAGAATTGATAAAAAATTAGAGTAGTTGGATTTCCTAGAGTCATAGAGAATTACAATGAAGAGATAGCTGAAGACAAGGAACAGTGGATCCAGCAGTGGCTACTAGTTCACAATGGTGGGGTTTGGATTGATATGGAAGAAAAGAGTCAGCTTCCAGTATTCCATAGCACCAATGTGGATAAAAATAGTTG
This sequence comes from Epiperipatus broadwayi, assembly GCA_028023455.1. Lineage (NCBI taxonomy): Eukaryota > Metazoa > Onychophora > Udeonychophora > Euonychophora > Peripatidae > Epiperipatus > Epiperipatus broadwayi. Next base: position 5,183,930 of record JAQFVV010006244.1, on the reverse strand, counting down.
CCTGCCTGAAGTCTACCCAATCCTAGACCAAAGAAAGATCACTACAGGCCAACAATTACCTGACTATACCTTTGAGGATGACAAGTTTACCCAGGGAGGCCATCAGTTTTCTGAAGAATTAGTTATACATATACTGATTTCTCCATATTCATAGGACTCAGATAAATGTACCATGTTGTAATTATAAAAAGTGCAACTAGTGATCTATTTTAAACAATTCCATGAGACTAACATTTATAATCTATATTTAAAATCTACAAGTGAATAATTTTTGTTTGAACCAAACATCTTTCATAGATTATTTTACTTTGAAAAAAGTAAATTCCAAAAATATTTCTAGGTTAGAAAAGAAAAAAACTTACTGGAGTATTTTAAAGATGTTTATAATTAATTAATCAACAGTAATCTGTCAAAAGGGTAATATATTTTTTAAAAAAACTTTTACTGCCTATAAAAGAGAGGTTAATTAATAATTTTAATTCATATCATCTATATTTATAGGCATACACACATTATACATGTGTATTTATATGAAAAATATATTTTAATATTATTTTGATAAATTAAAATATTATATAAACATCAGTGTGCACCATCTCTATGAACACATACATCCATGTTAAATCAGTCAGTAATTATGTATTATAAAAATATAAACTTCATTTATGGATTATGAATTCAAATATGTTACTAAATTATTATACCTCATGTTTGTGTGATGATATATATGTTTTATGTAAGCCTTGTATAAGATATTTATATCAAAATGTGATAACTTAAAAATTTATTATTTTACGGCAAATCAAATAAGTTCAGAAATTATTATGCTACATGTCTATGTACATCTATCAATGTGTGTGATGTAGACACATATGTAAAATTTAATCATTTTTATTATTAAATGACCATTCAAATAGGTTCATTTTATATTATACCACACATCTGTGTGATGATATATTTGTGTTTTATGTAAACCTAGTATGAGGTTTAATATCATTAAAATGTGATAACTTAAATTTTTTATTTTATGGCAAGTCAGATATATTAATAAATTATTTAAACATTACAAGCATAAAGCTAAACTAGTCAATAAATAATTACAATTACCCCAAATCCAAAACTCAACCAGACTAGCCAAGAAAAAACTAAATTAAAACATAACCAAAAGTTTCACTGCTACAAGCAGACTTATCAAGTGTAAAAAATTACAAAAACAACACCATGTGTATATTAAACATTACCCACAAATCCATTTACTTCCCATCCACCCTTAATATTAAAAGAACTCTTAAATAAGTTAATTGCTTCAGAAAAGAACTCTTAAATAAGTTGTTTGTGAAGCAATTAACTTATTTAAAAGTTCTTTTAATATTAAGGGTGGATGGGAAGTAAATGGATTTGTGGGTAATGTTTAATATATATATATATGGTGTTTTTGTAGTTCTTTACACTTGAGAAGTCTGCTTGTAGCAGTGAAACCTTTGGTTGTGTTTTAATTTAGTTTTTTCTTGGCTAGTCTGTTTGAGTTTTGGATTTGGGGTAATTTTAATTAAGAAATTATTATACCACAGTAATATATTAATCAAAATCAGAAGGCTTAATTTATGTGCATAGCCACATTATGCAGACCTTAATGTTATTTTTTATTGTTGTTAATAAATGTATATTCCATTATTAAAATTATTCCAGTGAACTTAATTCTAGATAGTTTAGAATATTATGTGTTGCATCATCTATTGATCATAGTAACAGTTATAGAGCTTATGTTCTTTGAGCTATATTCATGCATAATGGTCAATTATATGAAAGGGGTGTGTATTAATGTGTGGACATCCAGTTGATAATAATCCTGAATTGGTGAAAAGAGAATGTTTTTTAAAGTCCATGAACTACATTTTGTTTTATTTCAGTCTATATTAGAAATTAAGTTTATAGTTGGCCAGTACATTAATGGTACTGTGGCCCAAGCATTGATGATGGTCAGCATGTTTTAATATCCCAGCATTATTGTTTTATGGTTACATGTTCTGATAGATTAGCATTTAAGTTGGTGCATCCAAATTATGTGTAAATAATTGTCCCAGGTTGGCAAGGGCTAAATAGTTAGTCTGTTCTACAGTAAACCCATTTCAAATCCAGTCACCACATTGACTGTTGATTTACTTTGATTATTAATAGCTCATAATGAGGAATATTACTCATACTTATTTGTAATGCTGGAATGCTTATAACTAATCATTCTTATACTTAAAATAGTTAGCTGTGCTGATCTCTCAGAATCTCATGGGGTGATCTCATGCTCATTACTTTATCATTTTTATAATGTTTTCTAGTCAATCATTACATTATATATACCATTATTTATATTTATATTTAATATTTTAAATTTTGTTTACTTAGTGTTGATTGGGGATGATTGCCATAATCCCAGGTTTACCCCAGGAGTTTGTACCATTACAATATATATATATTATTCTGTTACAATTGGCACCTAACATTATGCCATTTCATCTGATTGATTATTTATTTTGTATATTTCATTCTATATATGTGCATCACAGTTCAATAAAAATACATATTCTATACTAATCAAAGTTTATCAACAAAATGAGAGCTATGATACATGATGGGGAATTGGAACAAAATATATCAGTTATCTTAGTTTCACTATAATGTTAATAATTTTATGTTTAACAATCCATTATAGTTAGTGTAATTAAATTTTTAATATTTTCACTACATACTCATGTCATAATGTTAATTTCACATGTAAATAACATTGTGTTTTAAACTATATTGAATTAAATATTGGTTGAATAATCCTTTAATGTGTGTGCAATAGCAAAATTTTCTCTTAAAGTACATTTGATCACTTGAAAAAAATATTAATCCATTCATATATGAAAAAAAGACATTTAAGTTTAGTGAATTAAATAGTAATTGTGATTTACACAAGTTAAAATGATGTGCTTCTGCCTTCCACATTTATGACATGGTTTTGAATCAGGGCTAGGAAATAATAATATTTTTATAGTTATAATCATGCTTAGGATTATTCTTTCTGATAGCCTGCCCATGAACAACCAACCTAATCAACTAATATTGGATATCAAATTATTATCTAGAGAACAAATGAAGAATGATATCTTGCTCAAACATTCATCACCCAGAAATCAGTATAATAACTTTTCTTTTCCATTTTTTTTATGAGGGCTATGGACAAACTTTTGTTTGCAATGAACTATTCTACAGTGTTGTGGATTAAAAAAATGAACTTCTGAATTTAATATAATGGGAGATAATCTATAAATGTAGTTACTACTTCTATCAATATCTCAAATCCACTCACAGTTTCATGTTACTCTCTTCAAAACTGCTCTATATATGTGTGGAAATGGTAATCTGGACTAACTGATGATTGCTGGTTTAGCATGAAATATGTATATTGGTGATTATTTATCTTTTTAACATGTGTGTGATCAGGTGGGTCAGCAATATAAGATGGTGTGGAGAGCTGAGGGTCATATGAAAGTCTGAGTTTGAATCTCTTATATATTAATCTATATAGTTTTAGTAACTTTTTCTGTCTTATACTTAGTTTTTCTCTATTTTATCATTTGGTTAATGGTGCACCTCAAATTTCCATCTTGTTTTTTCCATGTTTATTTTTCTCATATTCTATTTAAACATTTTGCTTCTTTGAGTACAATTTTTATCCTGGCTTTTAATTTTTTTATTTTCTAATCATTAATTTTTGAAATGCTTTTTTCCATTTCCCTTTACATATTCATAATTTTTTTATTATTGTTTTTCAATTTTTGTGAGTTATTTATTGTATCTATGCCATTTTTTTATGAATCAAAATGAACTGCAATGTGTAGAAATCTAACCCTAGCCCTGCAGAATTACTATTCTGTGCAATTTAGTGTGATGAATTCAAGAGTCAAAAATATCTGTATAAATGTCTATCTGATACTTTTAGTGTTTGAAACTCCATTGTATGCTTTAGTGAAATAGGAATATTGTGTCTCAGAACGTATATAAAGGTTATAAATGGGTTTAATTATGTTTTGTTAAAGAATAATAAATATGTACAACAATTTGCATTTTCCTTTATTTAACAATGTTTAGCTTTTGGTTTACAAAATTTATTCTATATAGGATCAATAAGAGCTAGAAGTCATTAGAAGATGTCTCAAATCATTTGTTTTTCCAATATTTGGTTAACAAAGTAACTTCATATCTTTTTTTAGTCATCATATTGTTTCATTTTTTTTATATGTACAATTACCATAAATTATTTGCATATTCTAATTAAGCATTTCATTTCAATTATTAGCATTTGTTGTCATATTGTTGCACTGCAATGACTTTTTAAAATTTATTCTAATATCTATATAAATGCTTTTTTTTCTCATGTGTCATAGCATCAGCTGGGAAGCGAACTCGCTAACCCGGGACAACTGCTTGTAAAGCAGCTGATCTCTTGACCACCAATGCTTGACAATATCTATATAAATGTTTCAAACATTTATTCAGAAAAGATACTATAGTTGTAAAAAAATATTTTATTATTTGCCTATCATGCTTTTGACAATTCTTGACATATTCATAGTATTTAGATTTCTCCAGTTGAATTAGTATAATATTTAAATATATCATGACTTATGCAAATTTATTCAAATGTTTCATTTTTTTGATAGTGGGATGCACAACTTTTTTTATTTATTGCTTTGCACAAGGGATTGCTGCATACAATTTTGTAAAGTATCTGTTGGACCATCTCTAAAGACAATTTATCCTTAGAATTATTTAATAATTTATTCAAAGAGGAAGGGGTTCTTAAACTCATGTTGTATGTGTTATTGTATATATTTTAAATCTTTGAGATATTTATATAGAAGGTCAAAAATGAAAGATGAATATAAATTGATATGTTTTGAAACAATAATGTGAATCTGGGCATGTATTTAACTTGATGACCACTAAAACAATTTGCACAGAAAGAGAAGATAAAATATAAAGTTAAAGAGTCTTGAATCCTTGTAAAAATGCCTATGTGGTAAATAAAAAGAATCATGTGGCCCACTATCAAGAAAATGGAATATTTGAATAAATTTGCATAAGACACAATATATTTAAACATTAGACTGATTCAACAGAAGTCTAAGTGCTTCTTGTCGAAAGCATTCTAAGCAAAAAATAAAAATAAAATTTAAAATTATAGTACCTTTTCAGAATAAATGTTTGAAGCATTTACATAGATTTTATAAAAAAAACTCAAGAAAAGCCCTATATCATCGATCTCCCAAGGATCACCTCTCAGTGCCCTTTTTTTTACAATTTACATCAATCCTCTCATCAAAAATATTGAGGATCAACTACCTGGTGTCTATGTTCCTGGTCTAAATAGGTATATTAGAGCCATAGCATATATGGACGATATTCTAGTTACACTTCCATCCAAGAAATACCTGTTCCAGTTATACCAAATTATTAACTCATTCTCTAATGTTTTGGACTCAAAATTATCACCAGGAAATCATCGACCTGGTGTATTCTGACTGGGAAAAAAAATATCATCAAGCTATCATGCTGAGCCTCAGAAATTTCTGGGCTTTCCCATATATAAGTCACAGACAGCAATGTCAAAGGAACTCCAGGACACCATCATACACTCTACAGAGAAAATAACTAAAATGCTGGCAGGAGTCTACCTATCCCTACAGGGAAAGGTAGCCCTGCTGAATATGAAGATTATGTCCAGAATTTCCTACTATCTACCTATAATGTCTACCCCAAATTCATTTATTAAAAAAATAAATAGGTTCTGTGCCAGGTTATTCTGGAGAAATAAAACAGTAGCCATAAGCATAAACAGAATGCAACAGCATTGTAGATTTAATGGCATGTCTCTGCATGCTATTCCAGCATTACTTCTACAAAAAACTCATACCCTCCTTTACAACCTAGGAATTAAATATGGGTATAATCACATAATTAAATTAATACAGCCGACTGACACACTACCCCCAAAGAAAAGTAGCTGGATATATTAAATAGCACAAAACATCCATCAGTATGTCAACATTACGCCAGATGTCATTGCCAACAAAATAAATATTTGGAGTGCTCAGAAATTAATGAATCCGGATCAAAATTTACAAAATACAAAATTAGGCATAACCAATTATAAAATAACGTTGTTCAAATATTGGGCTCTAGAACCCAAATATTTGGACTTTATCATTAAAATAAACCTGGCTGCCATGCCTACATTGTGGTTCCTGTACTTTAAATAGCATATCATCAAAGTTGCCCCAGTATGCCCAAACTGCAGAAGAGAAGATGAGACATATTATCATATCATCAATTCATGCAATGGACTTGGAACAATAAGATCTATTGTTTATCAAATCATAAAGGTAGAATACTACCTCATTATATCATTACAAGACTGCATTAAAAAAAAACAATTTCCACTCATTAGAATGTCAATGTTCATCACATATTCAATCTGGTATGCGAGGTGCAAGAAAATGTATTTGCAGCCTTCCCCTGATGAAAGATTGTGCTTTATACAATCAATGCAAAAGATAGAACAAAGAGATAAACTACTATCATCAAAATTTATTTATGAGGAGACATGGAAGCTATTCCATACATCTATGAACTTTATATCACAAGGACTATCTCTACATTAATCAGCTTCAAACCATATGAACTATACAAGATTTATCTAATACGCAATTATAATGCATGGTGATCTATGTATGTTTTAAGACAATGTAACCTTATTTAGCCTAAATAAAATTATTATTTAAAATAACTCAAGAAAAGAGAAAAAGTATAATTAGAGTTAAAATCTATTCGGTGCACCATCTATTCTCTATATATTTGAGACCACAGACACCCATGTAAAAATAAATTATGAGTTCTTTCATTATAAATGTTTTATTTACTTTACTGGTTGCATTGTTTCTAATGATGAACACATTCATTGAAGATTTTATTTTTACAATCTATTATCTTTTTTAGCTCCATAATTGGCTTTAGAATAATTTGTAGAGTCAATTACTTAGGTAGAACAGTGTTTATGAGGTCTAAAGATTTCTATAGGAAAGCTTAACGCTCATTTCTTTTGCTGAACTTAGTATGACTTTCCAAGTAACAAACTTTTCAATTATTTATTTATTTTTCATTATACAATTTATAAAATCCATTTTTTGTAAATTAAACAAAATGCAATATTTTTTTTTACAAATAAAATTGTCAAAATATTGCTTTTTAAAAAAAATCAGTTATTTGTCATATTTAAATATCAAAATAGCAACACTATTATTATTACATTCTGTTACACAAAGGGGACTCTATCCTGTGAGTAATTTCCCTTTCCAGAGCTTGTCTCTGCAGTCATTATTCTAATCAGTTTGTAAGGGTCAATCCAATAAATAATAACAAATAACTAGTGGAATTTTGATGTCTGTTTTATGCTAACTAATCTCCTCCTATCAACAGACAGCTTTCATTTAACATAATCTGGTTATGAAGATAAAGTAAATAAGCCTCCACTGCAGAATATGAAAAAAAAAAAACCCTCATTAGAAAAGAAATATCAGATATCTATTTCATTTTTAGATTCATAGAATAGAATTTTTTAAACTCTTATCTACATTTCGTTTCAAAGCTTTGAATAAAAGGATGTAGTTTTTCTGAACTAAAGCATTAATCTCTTATGTTCCAAGTATTTGTAATTTGTATTGATTTTTAAGCCAGTTTAAATATCTTTAGTGGAAAAAAAACACTGTATGAGTATTACTTTTCCCCCATCTGTATAACATGCACACGCGCATATATATATGAACTTTTGTTCAATGTTTATAGTGCTTATAAAATACATATATACATATAAATGATTGCCAACGTTCTTTTAGGAGAACATGATGTGCAGTTTAACCTTCAACCTTTACATTTTTGAACAAAAACGATAAATTTCCTATTTTTACTGTTTGAAATTTTAACCTTCAATTTTGTGTAAAATGAAATACAATATCTCTTCAATAAAATACCAGAAATAAATTGAAATTAAACATCCATATATAATGTAGAAAACGTGTTATTGATAGGACGTAATGAAGTAATTTCTTCATTATACTGGTATTTCTACTATCAAAAAGTAAAACAAAAAATAGAATTTTTTTTTTTTTCGTACATTTCATTTTTTGTTCACGGAACGTAGTTAATGCATACATACAACTATATTTATATACATCATTTGATTTTATCAGTGCATCTGAACCTTTAATACAACATTTTTAGACAAGGTAGAAACAAGTTTCCATCCACTTTTAGTATCTTATTGAGTAGTGCACAATCATTGCACAATAATATACATCTTAATTTTATTTTTATCAGTGCATTTTTCATCTTTAGCTCTATCCTATCATAACCGTCCATCAGCCTGGAAGTCAAGCCAACTTCCCACATTATAAATACATTAGGAATATCAAATTATTTAAGTAAGCCATATAGCACTTGTTACAGTTTAACCTCATATACATATTATTTTTAGACAATTAGACTTAACCTCATATATATTTAAAACTACTATTCTACCACACATTAGTGAAACACATGATCCATGACATGTGTTCACCTGTATTAGGTCATGTGTTTCTTTATTATGTGATGGAATAAAAGTTTAAAAAAAAAAAATCTATTTATATATGAAGTTAAATCCAAGCATTTAAAAATAATGTGTATTTGAAGTTAAATTGTCACATGTGATATATGGCTTACTTAAAGAAGAGTATATTTTTATTGCATCTATGATAGTTACGATAGGATTGAGCTAAGGTGAATGATGTATAGATAAAATCAAAACTTACAACTGTATTTATATGTATGTTTCAATATATATATATGCGCTTATATTTATGTACAATAAAAATACGAAGTTATTTTTAAACTTTGCATATTTGGTTAATATTCTGTAAATCAATACTAGCTCTATAAACGCATAAACACAAAGCTAATATTTTATTAAACCAGAGGCTGAGCGTTTTCAAGAGTCACTGCTCTCATGAACAAAGTGATTATACAGAAAGTGAGTTATTGGTTTTTATGCAGGGTTTGGGAAAAGATAAGGGGGGTTTAGATATGAAGGTAATGGAGTTGACAAAGATTATGTTGTGGAAATGGGATGGAACGGATTATGGAAAAACATAGGGTGGGGAATGGAATGGAAAGGTAAAGTGGCTAACAGATTTCTCTGGACATAGTTGCTGAGAGATTCCTGACTCCGTATAAGGAGAAGTCACAATGCATCACATCACATCATGTAAATTATAATAATTTTTAACTGTGTGTTAATTTTAGTGTCATACCATTGCTTGAAATAGATAGAATGATAAAATTTAAAAACTATTTTGTAAATATTAAATAAAATTTATTTACTATAATGTTTTTTTTTCCACATTAACCTGCATCTTATCTTTCTGGTATTTTTTTTTTTTTAGATATATTGCCAACTATTTTGCAACCTAATCTTAACACTATCTATGTCTTTTTTTTCTTATATGCCAGAAATAAATTGAAATTAAACATCCATATATAATGTAGAAAACGTGTTATTGATAGGACGTAATGAAGTAATTTTTTCATTATACTGGTATTTCTACTATCAAAAAGTAAAACAAAAAATAGAAATTATTATTTTATTTTTTTTCGTACATTTTTGCAATTGGCTGTTGAACAACCTAATCTTAATACTATCTATGCCTTTTTTTTCTTATATGCATTAGTTGTAATTTAGTTCACACAAGAATATTAAATATTGCACAACTAAAAACAATATTTAATAACTTTATACAGTTTAAAAAATCAGCAGAGATATGTGAAAATGCTCTAAACAGATTAACATTTAATGGCTGTATTGTAAATTTATAAAAACTACATGCATGCATAATCAAAAAGCAACATCATTAGCCAAAAATTAACTGAGAATCATTATTGTGAAATGTTACTAAAATAAAATAATAAAAAAACAATCAACTTGAAAGATATATCAAAACAAATGAGTTTTTATAACAATTTATAGAAAATTTCTCTGTTATATAATTATAAAAGGCTTTAAATTTTTTACTGTTTTTAATTACCATTTTATTTTAATTTAGATGACTAATGTAATTTAATTTTTTTTTTTAATTGTGTTAATTTATAACCATTTAGATATATGATTGTGCACTCCTCTTTTAGACTTGTATAGAAGGGGATCAGAGTGTACATGAGAGAAAGTGATTCAGATGACATTGAATGGTACCCAAATAGAAAACATTTATGATGAAAGAAAGGGGAGGGGATAAAAAAATTTAAATATCTGAAACAACTTAAAACTGAACATTGTATTCAAATATATTTTTCACATTCAATCAGAATAGAGGAATATTAATAATTTTTATTAGTCATATATTAGACTAGAAATTACTCAATAATGTTTAATAAATGACTAACAAAAATTATTAATATGCTTTCATTAAATGATTTGGGTCAAAGTTGTGAGGGCAGCGCATTTGACATATCAATTAAACTATAGTAATTGCTATCTATATTGTACCTGGAGAAAAATGTGTGGTAACCCAATGGGCAAATTATCAATGAATCCGGCTAATCTCAGGATTCTTTGCTACTACCATTTATTACAAGAATACAGATAGCTATCATAATAATAACAAAAATGATAATCACTAAATATTTCAAAGTATAACTAAATAAATTTGAAGGGGAGAAGAAACCTCAGCTCACTCTTGCAAAACTTTTAAAGCTTCCAATAATCATAGCGCAAAACACATAATAGCAAAGGTACAATTAATTTCTCTCTTATAATAAATTTCTTTCATTATCCCCTCTCAAATATACTCTTACATCTCCAACTCCTTCTTTCTCATCTTATTGCCATGATCAGTTCCACATTTTAATGAAATAATCATCTTTTATAAATCTTACTGATTTGTTATGCCACTTTGCCTTTCTTTGACAATAGATATGTTCATATTTATAGAATTATGATATTATAATTTCAGGGTTCTTATATTATATTTAATATTAAATTTTCAATATTTTATTTTATGAACATGTTAATAAGTGAGTAGCATCCTAATGATATACATGAGAAGACATACACTTAGTTTACAAGTTAATATCTCCCTCTTATTTAATAATAATAATATTAATAAAAAATAATTTAATTAAAACAACATTGCATCAAACTCTAAATTTTAAATAATATAATCATCTTCTAGGATAGCATTCAAATACCAAGAGTGGGAAGAGATTTTATGGACACTCAAAATATTCATCAACAACATAAATAAATTTGTTAAATGGAAATAGACAATAATTGATTATAAAAGCAGTCTTATTTAAATTACAGTGATCAATAGAATAAATGAATAATATTTTATTTCAAATGCATTCTTTATATCTGCAAAATAATCATCATCATATATTTAATATTTCATTTATATGATTGTACCCTGAATAAATAGCATGAAAAACATTTGCATTATAAATTACACAATGTTTCGATTTTTGGATATGGATTGGTGAATACCAAGAGATTATAGAGACACTACACAAGACTTAACAACAAAATAATATTTATTTACAATAAACAAATCTTATAAACATGAACACCATGGAAGTCTGTTACAAAAAGAATTTTGAAAACATAGTTACAACAGTCTAAAGCAGTTGCTTATATAAGAATATTTACAATTTAAATTTATCTAAATTAACAAATTAAATGACTGAATTAAATATCCACATCCTATGATGGTCTTAGGTGGACAAGTACATTTGACCAGTAAGAGATTATTACAAGAAATTTTATCCTTCAAGTTAAAATTATTTTATCACTATTATCAATAAAATATTCTATGTCTTTAGTGTGATAGAACTTTACCAAGTTATAAAAAAAATTATGCTACAAGTTTTTTATCTTCCCGCATAACATATATGTTTAAAACATTTCTATAATTTTATAATCTATAGCTTTTACCAATTATTCATTACTTATTAGTTCTTTGATCTTTAATTACTTAAGTTGTACTAAATCATTAAATTGTTCTTAGAGGTTACATGTATACAGTGATTCGTTCTATGTTATTTGTCCCAACAATGAGTAAACCTGAATGATCTTTAGATCTTACCAATCCAGCGATGACTTGCTTCTGGATGATAATGATGATGATGCATATTGCTTATTTAGGCTAAAGAATATAAATTTATAATTTTGAATAAATCATTATCAGTTTTATCTCATTTAGTGCTGGAAAAGCACAGCAAAACAGCGTTTTATATCAAAACTCTCAACCTACACTTAGGGAGTTAAAAGTGCTCCTGAAGAAAGAATGATACACTTCAAAATAACAAAACTTATCAATAACCAACATATTAAAATATCAATGACCCCATACATGGTGTTAATTACACAATAAAAAAGATACTTTCAAGAGGAAAAGCTAAATAAAGCAATAATCTAGTGATGACATGAACCCAGAATACACACCTACTTTCTGAGGGCAATAAAATATGTTAGATCTTTTGTCTCTAGACATATATAATAAATGGGAATGACTACAACTACAATCACAAAACATGAGAAAATATCACTCAAAAAAATATCAACCATATTGGAAAGAGTAATCCTCTATCTCCTAAGATTATATCTAAATTATTTCACTAACAACCATGAGAGAGCTAAGTTCCATCTCCAAACCATCAAAGTGAAAATAAAATTTGCATACATTGAAAGTGTATAATAGTCAGATAATATATATCTCATATACTAGACAGGAATTAATTCTAAATTCTCAATAACTATAATACTAAATTGATATATAAAACTGATAAAGTAATGATATAATTGTCAAATATGATTGAATAAATTTAGCTTTAAGCAATTAAAGGAACAAGAAATATGCATGATTTTTCATAAATGCATAAGCATTCATATATAAAATATACTTTTTGTAATAAAGGATTAAAGAAATACTCTTTGAAATAACTTGATACTAAATCATTATATGGTATATAGTATCATAAATACTAATAAGCAAACTTCTGTCAGGCTCACTAGTCTATAACACATAAAATATAAAAATCATTAATATTTAAAATAGTATACAATAATAACAAGTTATAAATGTATTTTACCAAAACCTTTTTTTTTTTATATAAAAAAAAAAATATTAAAATTCTTAATCTTGCACAGATCCTGGTTTAATAGCAAATAATTTCAACAAGAAATTATCTCTCTCTACATACTAGTAATATAATTCAAAAAGATGCATTTGCATTGACAGTTCTTTTTCTTCTATAAAGATTTCATGTATGCACACCCAAAGAAAATATTAATAATGGAATGGCCATTATTTTGCAAATCATTAAACATATAATTGACAGGACAGTTTTAATACTTCTTATCACATTACACTGGTTTTTCATTTTAAGATAGATAATTATTTTTAATATAGCAATTAGCATACTTTCTTCTTTTCCAATTTAAGCAGGGTTTTCCAAGCACAATATTTAATACAGCAGTTTGCTCATAAACATTTCTTTTCAAGTTAAGTAGACTTTTAAGCAATATTTAATACAGTATTCCATCAGACATATCTCTTTTATAATTAAACAATTTTTTTGAATTAAACATTTTAATATAATGCACTTTTTCCAAATGCTTTCATATAGAGGTTTGATCAAAACATCCTCTAAATTAAACAGATTTGAAGTAAATATTAAGTATAGCCATTTCATACAAAAATAACAATCTGTTAATTATTTATTACTTAATAGTGGACATAGGTTCATACCAATACTTTTCAATTAGGAATATTTGATTCATAAGTGAAAGCATAAATGACTTTATCATTAATTATTAATAAAAAGTCATTAAGGTTCACAGTAAACAGTTTTTTTTCCTGAATAATTAGTTCTTTTAAATAAATTTATATGAGACAAAAGACAATAAAACATTTTAAAAGTTTCTGATGAATTATTATTCTCATAATGAGTTATAAAAGAATGTGAAAATTGTTATAGTTAACACTAAGATAAACTTTCAATAAATATGCTTTAAAATAAAAAATTTAAATAGTTTGTAATTAATAAAATAAGTTAAGATGTGTACCAGTAATGCTTTAGCTTTGGAAAGTAATGCCTTCATCATAGTAGGTAGACAATTAATTAACACTTTTCCTAATTTTTTTTTTCAATATTTAATTTAGATCTTTTGATTAACTTCAGATGAGATTTAGTACCTGATAGAGTTTTACATATTCATTTTACTTGGAAGAAAGAAAAATTTATTTTAAAAACTTATCCTTTCCTTTTTACTTGTCAAAGTTTAAACTTCATCTATCAATTATGATGGACTGTGGGAAAATAAACTTTTATTCTTCTCAATTTGCTGCTTCTTTCATTTTAGATGTTTTTTCTTCAATCTTCCTCCCACCTTCTAACATGTGCATGTGTTCCTTTTATAGCTTTCTAATGTCAATCATTCTGATTAACAGGAATTATCATTTCCTCTTAATTTTTCCACCATTAAATAAACAGTTAATTGGTCTATGTTCTGAATCTAAAAATACTAATAAGACAACCACATGATGATCTAGAAATGTTACAACTATCAAATTATATTGTTATAATAAAAAGTATTTTATTAACTTTTAAACTCTTTTAAATTGTTTTAATGAATAAATTTAATTTAAATTTCTTAATTAAATAAACATACTCTAGAATAATATTCAATATTCCTAATATTCCCATTAACAAACAAAATTAAAATTATCACTGCAGGCATGCATATTCACACATATATAAATAATTCCATATCTAAACTATCTATTTCAATTTTTTCTTTAAATACCAATGAATCAATTACCTATTTTTAAATTAAACCAATTTAGTTTAATTTTTAAACTCAAATTTAATATCCCTATTTTTTAAACAAATGGAATGATTATTATTATGAATTAGTTTAAATAAAATACTTTATTTTAATTATGACAACTACACATTAGCTTTCAACATTAAATTAAATTAGTATTGTTGTTAATTCAGGCCTTAAACTTGATATATTAACTTGTATTGGAATAATCTGAACTTAGCTAATATTATAGTTACACTTTTAAATTTGAGCAACATACAACAGTAACACCATCAAGAGTATCTTATAAATAGAATGGAGATGCAGTATTTGAGTGCTCAAAATTTTATCATTGCCTAGAACAGATACATTTAGATCTGTCTTTAAAAATGTATTAAATTTTGTTGTTTAAGTGATTAATTTATAAAACTATGAAAGAATAAAATTTTTAATCATCTGCCCTTTCAATTGGGGCAGCTTGCTGATGAAATTCCAGGGGAAATGGCAAGAATGCAAGAATTTGAAAGAAAGAAAAACACATCAAAAAGCATTGTATTGCAGGTCAGCTACATAAAGATATTCCATAGTTAAAATTCAAGATTTCATTTATTTATTCGTGATGGATATAAACCTCATTGTATGACTATGGATATCATATTTCATATCAAGGAATTTTATAAGATCGAATATCTCAACTTATGTGTGATATTAAGTAATTTAAACTTCATTTTCATAATTCCCAAAGAAAAAGCTCATATTCATTGTTCATTTGAATAGAACTAAATTGTGTTACTGAAAAAATTCTCTTTATACCTTATTATCAATGAAAAAGGGAAAATAAAGCCAGTGATGTGTAATTTTACATTGACTAAGTATCTGCTGTTTTTAAAATCTTGGATATTTGTGTACTTAAAAGAAAATATCGGAATTTAAATGCAAAAGTACTTGGATTCGAATTTGTGATATTTACCACTCATGCTTTCATTCTCTACTTAAAGGAAAATCATCTCTATGCCTAAGGATCAGAAACAAAGAACCAGAAGCTATGATGGATCAGTGGATA
Source organism: Epiperipatus broadwayi (assembly GCA_028023455.1). Lineage (NCBI taxonomy): Eukaryota > Metazoa > Onychophora > Udeonychophora > Euonychophora > Peripatidae > Epiperipatus > Epiperipatus broadwayi. The sequence goes on along the minus strand of JAQFVV010006244.1, from coordinate 5,167,935 downwards.
GTGGGTGAAAATGGACAGACTTTCACTTAAACGGTATGTTTTCTATGTGTATACATATATATATTGTTAAAAGAAAAGGATGATTACATTTTATTTTAAAAGCATAGGTAAATAGTATATATATATGGGTTATGATAGAATTCACATAATGAAAAGGTCAGAGAGATCCATTTTTATTCTTTTTTTCAAATATTTTTTTTTTAATGTTCAAGGTTTAACTTGGGGATATTCGGATAGAAAGGTGTTTAAAATATGTTTGTTTAATTGTTGAGAAATTACATTATTGAATAAATAAAGATTAATTTTTATTGGATCACATTTTTTTTCTTATTATGGTATATACTTTTTAAAATATCAGAATATTTAAAATTTCTCCTTCTGTTTCATATATAATATTATTGTCATGCAACACATCTTTTGAAGTTTCATATATACATATATTTTTAATGATTTTAGTCTATTACAAACATCAATTGTTTGTTGTTATAATTTTATTATTACTGTTATAAAATTTTATTATAAACCAATAAATTTAGAGTTGATTTAAAATCTGTTGAATCTGTTAAATTATTTCATTTGAATGTGCAAGATAATTTTGGTACTTGAACTTTGATCCAAGATCAACCCCATCTTGATAAGTGAAATAGATTTAGATACATGTATATTTTCTTAAACATTATTATTGTTATTATTAGATCTGATCAGGCATAAATATTATATTTATTTTTGCATTTAAATATTTGTTTACTTATCTAAGTCAATAGGACTGGTATAAATAATTTTATTAGTTCAGAGTTGATTATTTATTTACTTAATCTTGTCCAGTTATGAAAATCTTAATAGATTTTGTTCTGTCATTAGTCAGAATGATCTGTCTTAATTACCTCTAAACTTCTTTGAAGTGGAGATCATAAATTTCATTAAGTAATATAACCAAGTATTATCTTTGGCTTGGATAACTGCCAATTATCATCATATATAGATTGTTTTAAAAATCCATTTTATAATCTATTAATTGGGATTTAAGTAGATGAATAATATCAGTGATTGTAAGTCAGTAAATATCCACTAGAAATCTATGGTATATTTTATATAATATGATTGGGTAGTGTAAAATGTGAAATTATCTAATAGATTTATTGATAATAAATTCTTGTGGTGTGTTTCATTTTAGAATATAACAAGCAATAATTGCATATTGGTCTAATGCAGGATTTGAATGAAATGTTTATATTATATTTAATGTTTTATTAAAATAGATATAAAACTGAGTAAGGGTTTATTTTATTTGAACATTATAAATACTAATAAAGATTTATAAAAACGTTTCCAAATTATAATTATAATTATTTAGAAACTAGTTGATTTAAATAGAATGTCATTAAATATTAAAGTAAATTTTGCATTACTAGAAATAATATTATATTAGTAGAGTATGTTGAAATTTGTTTGTTTATTGATTCAAATTTAGTTTTATTCAATTATCGATCAAATAGATATCTTAAGCATATATCATTGCTTAGGCCAATGATATATGAATTAACTGCTTGTTGCAGTTTACTTTGGAATTGTGAATAGATTTGTTGATATCTGAAGTGATGATCTTGTTTGCTTTTTATCTGGATATATTAGATTTTAATAGAGACTGTTAGTATTTTATGAGAGTGTAGTGGACTATCTAAATAATTATGTATGTGAATTATTGTTAATGCCTAGTGTGATCAATAACTGAGTTAGATAATTTTACACAGGTTCTAACAGAGTTACTATTCATTAATGCATGTTTTGTTCTGTGATCAATAATATAAATCTTAAGGGTGTTTCTTTATGTCAAATGTTGACTAAACAAATGTAGAAAGGTAATGAGATAGAAAATCCATTATTATTATTGTGACAAAGTAGTTACCCAGTGCTAGCCAATGATCATGTACAAGTGACAATTATTATAAAATGCCAAATCAACTTTAGGCTTTTATAAAATAGCATTCCACATTTAGTCTAGATCTATATTATTATGAATGATGTCTCAATTCTGAGACATAGTAAAGTTTTTTTATATTATCATCCCATATTATAATCAATAGTTCATTACAAAATGGCAAACAATAACTTGGCTATGTTGTATTCAGATTAGATTGATCATTTTTCCAGCATCATCATCTTATATCATGTTACAATATATATATAATATTTCAATATAAGTATATTGTCTATACTGAACTTAATGTAATTAGAAGAAATTTGAATTCAGACTTTCAAGCTCCCTAAATCTATCCACTCCATCCTATATAACCAATACACATGACCACATACATGTGAAAAATATAAATGATCTCCAATATATTTTTGCAATGATAATGATAATGAGAATATTGAAACCTATTCATTAAAGTTGAAGATTTATTATCTTAATATAAGTTGAGCATTAATTTTATATGTATATGTTTTGAAGATGATGACCTGGACTAACTGATGAGTTCTGGTTTAACACAAAATACATATATTTGAAATCATTTATTTTTTTACATGTATGTGGTCATGTATGTTGGTTATTATATAGGATGGAGTAGATAGATGTAGGGAGCTTGAAAGTTTGATTTCAAATTCCTTCTAATATATATATTACTTTTAATGTTCTATTAATGGATCACTTAACAACTTTTTTTCTAAAGTTTTATTTATAAATACACTTTGATTAAATTAAATATATTCTGGATATGATATGATTTCATTCACAGATCAGGTATAGTGATTTCTAAGACCATAAATTGATTCATAAAAGTATATTTCCTAAATGCACATAAATGAATATATTGTGTTTTATAACTACTTATGATTGAATAGTTATGATAATATATACACTTATTCATTGGGTGAAATATCTAACTTTAAATAATAAATGAAAAATTAATAAACTAAATAAGCAAAGCATATTTACAATTTAAATAGGATTGATTCATCAATTAGAATCTTGATACAACATAAATAAGTCTAAATAACATTAAACTGCTACTATTGTGAATTTACCAAAAAACTTAGAAAAAATTATTGTCTCATAAATATTACCAAAATCACACTTTTCTTTATGTTTGCCGTAATATCATATAAATACAATTTATCCAAACTTCAAACACTTTTTAGCAAAACTTTATTTGTACATACACCTATGTTTCGACTGACCTGTATAATTTATATTTATTTTTTATTTATGTAGTACATTTTATTTTATATTAATTGTTTTATTTGGGTTTGATTATTTATTTCAGTTTTTTAATATATATATTTTATGTTGTTTTTAGTTTTTTATTGTTTAAAAATTTTTTTTTATGATGTTATTATATAGTTATGTTTTTTTATTTTGTTCATTATATCATAGCTCTGAAGAACACTGCAGGTCAGTCGAAACGTAGGTGTATGTACAAATAAAGTTTTGCTAAAAAGTGTTTGAAGTTTGGATAAACTGTAATTATTGTCTCACTGAAAAAAAAAGTTTTAATAGTATTGATTAAAGATAAAGTCAAATATAATGTGCTTTTAGAATGAGTAGTTTTTTTAAAGCAATACTCTAAATCTAATTACATGAAAACTGATCAAGGTCTATAATCTACTGACAAGAAATATGAAACTAGACAGGACCAGTTCTTTATATTTGGTGCTAGAGAAACACTCTAGTTTAATAAATGATTAATGATAAACGTAGTTACGTTTATCAAAAATGTACAAAGTCGAGGTTGTGAGTGGAGCAAGTTTGGCAGTTGTAAATAAAGATGTGACAATTTGCCATAGATAAATGCTCTTCATGTAATAAAGATATATATATGAGAGAGCTTGTGACCTGGGCCAACTGATGAGTGCTGGTTCAGCATGAAATGCATCTTGGGGATCATTTGTCTTTTACTGTATCTTTATTTATATGAGGAATAAAAAGAAAGAGGAAGTATGGAGATTATTAAAGTAATCTTGTAATAGTATCAAAGATTACCTTTTTTAAAATATTTTTTCTTCAAAATCAAAATAACATTAAGAAAACGAAAATATAGCATTATGGTCAAGTAACTAAATTAAAATATTTTTTAATTAATAAAAAATTTACAATAATTCTTTGATATAATAGTTACTGTCTTTGTTTATATTTATTAAACAATATAAGTTTACATTCTTTTAATTTAGAGACAGGAATATTTTTTTAATTAAATTTCCTTTTTAATTTACAAAATAATATTTTCTTTTTTAAAATAAAATTAATAATTCAGTTTTATCTATTTATCTGTATGTTAATATATGATATACAAGAACTATTTTGAAAATATTATTAATTGCTCTTTTCTTTTGCTGAATTTAAGTCCTACATTTTATATACATTTCTCCTTTTACTTGTTATACCTCGCCTTCACATATAGGTAGTATACACTATCAATTTCTCCATTGTATTGTATTCAGGAGATATTGTGTCTCTTAATACATATGAACTACAAAGTAAATTGAATTTTAAACATTTTTATTCCAGCGTATTCTTATAATGAAAATTCCAAAATTCTATGTATTGGCATTATTTTAGTTTTATAATTTCAATTAATTTTCACTTAATAAAGTTTTACATGAAGGATTTGTGCACTAATAATTATTTTATTATTCATGAATTTAACCATTAAATTTTCTTTTTTACTTAAACCCCCCCCCCCATGTTGTAACTATACAAGTTCTGACTTTTTATACAATTAAATGAAAATGATGGATTAAGTAAATATATTGGGGTTTTTTTTTTGTCATTCTATCTACATTTACTTTTTGTACCAACACTCGTTTTTGAAGATGTTTCTGTTTGTGCATCAAATTGCCGCATCCATGTTTAGTTTCCAATCTGAGTGGATCTTAAATATATATTTTAAATCACTGGGAATGTCCAAAAACAGCTTAGACTTTTTCCCCAAATAGTTTACCCATAGACAACCATTTAATTATTTGAAAATTATTGTAAAATTTATTTTTTATATTTAGTGCTGTCTAAAAACAACTAGGTGGCTAATCTGTTGAGTGTGTGTTTTCTTTAATATTTTGTAATGCTACTGAAGAAATTATATAGCATTACGATGGCCTATTCAAAGTTATTTTACTATTTATCCATTTTAATACTATTGATTTGTCTTTTTGTTTATACACTAATTTACAATTTTTTCAAACAATACTTAGGTGTTAAATTTTTATTTATCTATGGCAGGGGTGGGCTAATAGTAGCCCAAGGGCCACATGTGGTCCACTAAGAGTTTTTATGAGGCCTGCCAAGACAATCAGAAAAATCCGCCTTGAACTGAGATTTCCTTCTTGTGCACAACCGAAGATTCATCTCGTATTTTCCACTAGGATGGCCATGTCAATACACATGTGTAGTGTAGATACAATGTGCAATGCTTTTCCAGTTGATCTGGTTCATTTCAATTTTGTCTTTGCATTAGCAAATATATACATTTCCAACTTTAGTGAAACCATGAACCCTCTAAAAAAATGTAAAATTGGTGATGAATGTCATGTGCTAATGAAGAATGGACAAACAATCATTTCTTTGGTAATACAGTGAATAAAGTAGTGTGCTTATTGTATCATGAAAAAAAGGTGTGACCCTCCACTAACCTTTGCTTCCACAAAGTGGCCCCCAATGTGGCTCTCTGCCAACCTCTGTGGCCCCTGAGTCAAAACAATTGCCCACCCCTGATCTATGGTAATATCCACCTATTGTTTTTATCTTATAAATAAATTAGCAGAGTTCTAACATAGTTAACAATGGAATAAAAAATTTTTTATATATATTTGTTGCTGCACAATTAGTATAAATTCAAGTCAATCAAATGAAAAAGTTATTATTCATTGTTTGAATAATATTTATTTAGACAATTTACATGTAGTAGAATGTATGCTACATAATACAAATTAAACTATCATATACTATAGTTTCCATAAAAAATTAATACAAGTTATTAGTATACTCATTACAGCCATTTTCATCTAATAGCATTGGTTTGTGTAAATTGAGATGCTCTTTGAAAATAATACAATCAAAACAATAGTTTTCCACTTTTAGAAGTATTCAATGTAGAAGAATGCAAAGATCTCCAACTATCAATTACATGTTGTGATTGTGAACTAAGAATAAAAATAAAATAAAACAAATGCTAATGTATAAATAGATATATTGCCTATACAAAATTCAATAATATAAATATTTATACTGGTGGTTTAATTTTATGCTAAAGGTGTAAATATATAATAGGTAATGGATTTATTTAATTATCTTTTATATTTGAGTAAGTGACAATATATGTAAATTATATGATGCAAATTATCAGTGGAATCTGTAAACAAAACATAGTAAGTATATATATATCATCAGTTTAAAATCACTTTACAATATACTATAAAAATGTTTTAATGTTAGTGCAATTGTATATAAATTACTGCATTTATAATTAAAGGATATAAATTGTTTTAAAATATTTCGAGTTTATGTGTTATAATATTATTTGACAATTAATGTTATAATTAAGTTCATTTGCCTTTTATTAATATGTAATTATACTAATCTTATGCAAAATATTATAAAATATATAACTATTCTTTAACTTTCATTTTCATTCACATCCACTTGTTTTTACAAAGATTTATAATATCTTTAATTGCTGTACATAAATAAAGCATCATATGACTTTCTCTGCTTACATTGTTCAAACACCTTTAAGAAGAGCCATTCACATAATTTACTTTACTCCAAAATCTTTTATTGTAAGCTTAAATAAGAGTGAACAGTAAATGATGATTCTATATAATTATGCATTTCCCTATTGCTTTATGAATAATGGTCTTTCTCAGTGAGGAGTTTTGAATTACTTGAACTTATATATCCAGTAGACACTTTTATCTTTGCATTGAATATTATATCTAACATGTTGAGGTTTAAAACATTTAATTAATTATTTAAACAAACAGCCTTCAGTTTAAGCGAAGTTTGTAGCAAAAACTTTATCTGTCAAATATCATGTGAATGTAGAAGATTATATAACAGTAAAACTAATTCTCTCATTAAAAAAAATCATTTAAGAATGCAAAATAATTATGAGGAAGAAAAAAGCATATGAGTCTACAATAATAGAAGATGCATGATGAATATGTTTTCTAGGGAAAGCAGAAGAGTATTTGGGGAAAAAATGAAAGAGGCTAAATACATGACAATGGCAAATAATTCCACGAAGCAATTTGGTATATTAATATTCACAATGATTGGAAATCACTTATTAACTTTATAAGGAAGCATTGGTGGTCGAGAGGTCGGCAATAGCAGCTTTACAAGCAGTTGTCCCGGGTTGGTGAGTTCGCTTCCCTCCTGATGCTATGACACATGAGAAGAAGAAAAAAAATTAAGCAGCATCAAGAGAAATTGCCTATATAACTATATAAAATTTCTACTCAGTATTGTCTTTGACAGAATCACCTAATTGGGTAGAGTATCATCTTAAGTTCAGTATCCACAATTCTAAAGACTCTAATTTGACTATCATCCTAGTACTGCACTGTTTCAGGTTAGCAACACTTACAGAAAAAAGAATATCCTTCAAAATATAGTGTTTAATTGTAATCTATGTTTAGTTGCTAACAATTAAATGTATTTGGAAAAATATTTTAAAAATTGAATTTTCAAAAAACATTTAACAATTAAACTAGATAATAGAAATAGTTTTTGATTTAGCTATCATATTTTAATTATCATCTTGGTCAATAGATAGGACTTTGTGTGATAGTAAAGTAGAATAGAGGAGGAGAGAAGACAATAACATCATTGGATACTACAGCTTAATATTACATGTGAAAAAAAGCTGAAATATGTTTTATTTTTATTGTAAATGTTAATAATTACAACATTTAATTAGTACATAATATGTATGTTTAAGTTTGAATACTTTTTATAAATAATGTTAGATAGAACTCATGCAAAAATGTTATTTTTATTCAGACATACATTGTTTTTAGCATTAATAACTGTAATAATATATTTCATTTCTTTGTATTATCTATAAATTTGAAAAATTCATTATTTAAATTTTTTTTTTAATTATTATTATTATTGGACACGTGAAATATATAAAAATTGTAATAAAATATTTTAATTTTTTTTATAAACATACTCAAGTTACTTTGTTAAAATATCATATATGTTGGAAAATATATTTGTTTAATAGTAAATAAAAAATAAAATAAGAATATAATGGAAGGCTTATGAAAGTTAAAAAAGAATATGATATGATAGTTATATATATATAATTGTAATATATAAATATATTTTTATATTTTGTTAAACAATAAATAAAAGTTTTGTTTCAATTTTACATAAAAATCGTTAGTATCAGAAAACATTTAGTTTTATAGATAAAGTAATTAAAGTTATTATTTTATAATAAATTGGTGTACTTTATTAAATATTTGAGTCAGAAAACAACTTATATTCCGGAAAAATATCTTTCTGGGTTTGAAATCAATATATTGTACCGGTTGAAAAACCACCCACACCAACAACCTAAACTCAAAGTCGGATTCAAACTCAGTCGAACCAAACTGACTTCAAACCCAACTCACGAGCTCAGATCAAATCAATGGATGACATAAATCGATGGTACATGACTATGTGCAGAAACTAGCTCAATGGATGATGATGATTTGAAACCCCTGATCTGACACTAATAATAACTCTAAAATAACTATGGACATTTATGAATCACTTCATATATGTATGTTCGGGTTGCCAATACAGACAGCGAGCATTAATATTAAAATAACTATTGAATAATAAAGAAAGTTAAAAAACAAATGTGTTAATAAAATGTTTAATAATAATAAATATTTTGTTCAACTTTTAGATTATGATTATATAAGTCTTTAAACGGAATTTATAATTTACAATAAGAATGGCAGTTGTTATTATATGCCAATAAGTATTACGCAATATTCTAGGAGGATTATAGATGTCTATGCCCCGACAAGAAAATAAAGGTAGATAAAGGTATTTGGCTGTGATAAAAATTCTGATTCTAAACGAAAGAATGTGAGATTTATTTTCACATTCGCAAATCAATTCACAAAGAGCAAGATAAATATTTAGGGTATAACCTTACTATTTAACAAGGAGTTTATTTTATAAGAAATGTGAAGTTGTTTGACTTTAATAAAATCAATTCATCACGATTTACGAGCATGAGAGTGGACTTTACTGGAACTGAGAAATAAACGGTACTGACGACTTATGAGCTATAAAATAAATAAGAAATAATTGCTTGTCGGTGATTTGAGAAAATAGCAGAGTGGCTTGTATTTGACAAGTCTTTGATGTCTTGCGAAGGATCCATAGAACACAGGGAAGCCAGGCCGGGTCGTAGCCATGAACCTTTGGTGTTCCAATATAAAAATGAGCATGATGAAGTGGTTTCTTCCTAGGTAATTAAAGTAATAATAATAATATCACCGATGACAAGCTTATGAAGCAGGAGATGGCTCGCGTCAGCAACGTTCGAAAATGATGACTCGATAATCATCGAGGGTAATTAATAAAACCCATTTTATATAAAGAATTCTCTACATGATGACCTGATCGTGGAATTAAAGTCAAACGAGCTTTAATACAGAAATACTTAACGTAATTATAAAATTATATTAATTATACCCTAAACGTCATGCCCTTCCTGAATATTAATAAAAAGTATAAAATTTGAATTAGAATATATTCATTTATTTTTCTTTATCAACCTTTTGCAAAACATTATAAGATTATAAATATGAATAGATAAACATTTGTAAACTAGATAAAATAGCTGGGGACATAGGTTAGAAACTGGGCTAATAATTTATTATTAGCCATTAATAAAAATAGCAACATTTAATAAATCCTTCAACTCGATAATTAATAGAACTGTATTACTTTAGTTCTAGTGGGCAAGAATTACTATAACTTAATATTAGATTATTTTCATGAGGGAATTTTTAAAGAAAGAGATTATTATCGAGTTGAAGTTTTCTGGCATATAATAAAAATAAATGACATTAATAATTATTCAATAAATATATATAATAGAGTTAATAAACGAACCGCCATTGTAAGTAAAGGTTAACAAATATAAAATTTAAAGACTAGAGATAGAAAAACAAGAATTACTTATACAAATAAAGGCATTATAAAGAGAAGAGCTTTTACAGTAGTTAATTTAAAGGTAGTGTAAATTAAAGTTCGGAAACTGGCCAGAAAGTTATGGTTCATTAAAGAAATATGTTATCATTCCTTCCGTGGTTGGTTTCTTAGTTTATACGGCAGAGTCCAATTTGGTTGAAACGTAGGCGCGCATGTTGTGAATTAGTTGAATATCATTTTGATTGATTCTTTCGGGTTTTTGGCAGCAGGATTGGTGTGGAAAGGTTTAGTTTTGCAGCTACATTAAAGATCTTCTGGGGGACTTCAGGCCCAGCAGTCAGACTCCCAAAGTTTAGCCCCTCACCATGATGGAAACACTATCGCAATTCATAATTTAAAGATGCACATAGATTCTAGTAGCACTTCTCTAAAACCAAGATGGCTTTTCCCTCTCCAAACTTTTCTGGGCTATTTATACTGTCCTCTGCTTTCCTGCCTATTTCTGATTCTCCATGCCTTAGGCTAATGCTTCTTGCTCTATCAATGTTACAATTTTTTATCAATTGATTTTAGATACATTCCCTCGATAAGACTTTCAAACTCATTAACTTTGAATTCATTTTCTAATTAGAAAATGAATTTATAAATCTAAAAAACGATTTTAATTAGGAACTGTCCTTACATTTTTAAATTATTATCTTTTTGCTAATTAATAAAACTTTCCCCATTGTCTTTGGAAATGGACAATCTGAAAGCTTATCGAAAGAATGTAGCTTTTAATCACTAAAATTTGAACAAACTGTTTAAAGGTAAAATAAAACATCCCGACGCAATGAAACTTTATAACGAATATATATATTTAAATATTTATAAATATATACGCACAATCCATGCAGTTATAATATATATAAATTCATGAATAATTTTATCATGAGAATTTATTAATAACATTGATTAGTTTAAACATCAAACTAGTTTTAACACACATTTATGTAATACTATTTTTTAAGGAAACTAGCGTGTATTGAACGTATAAAGCCCCATTGCAATCGGAAATGCATGGTTAGTACTAGTGTTTGAAGTGGGCTGCATGTGAGATATCATGAAGCTAGGATCGAACTTAGATCTGTCTGCTTCAATATCACTCTAAGAAAGTGAAAACAATTGATTAAAATTAATCTGATTACTTCCATAACATGAAGAATAAAGGTAATATAAATGATGAGGTAATCTAAGATTATATTAATGTCTTTCCTATAAAAAAAGAAAAGGGATAGAATTTAAAATAGACACATTCATATCTTATACTAAATTAAATTACATTCTTATTAAAAAGATTAACTTACATTAACCTATAATATATAGGGTATATGAGCATAGACTTTCACATGCCCCACCACTCTCCACACTATCTCATAACACTGATACACTTGAACACATATATGTTGAAAAGATAAATAATCACCAATATACGTATTTCATGCTAAACCAGCAATCATCAGTTGGTTCAGATTGCCATCTCTACACATATATGCTATAAGTGCTCAGATATATATTAAGATAACCAATCCTCATACTTTAATGGACAGGCTTCAATCTACTCCACATTCCAACTCTTCAACCATGCATACAATTGAAAATCTGATGATGAAATCCTCAAAGGCCACCCTGAGGCCAAGATTCTTGTCACACCAAAATTTTGGCAATAAACTGTTAGAGAAACGGCTGTGTAGAAATGTATGTAGATAGAATGGATTTTATTTAAGTTCAAAATATTTTTGCAATAGTGTTATTTAAGAGTTGATTCTTCATTTTTTGTGATTTTTTATAAAATAATATAATTTTAACTGCAAATTAATTCTATTATGAAGAATATATTAATTATGAGAAGAATTAAAAATATTAATAATTGAAATATGATTTATTTCTTGTTAGAAAAGTAACAAAGGAAATTAAAATATGTATCATAGTTCAAATTTATATTTTAAAAAAAGTAAAAGAAATAATTAAAATGTGTTTAAATATTAAAAGAATATGATTTTAATTATTAAAGTAACTTGTTTAATATATTATAAAGAATTATGTTGAGAAATAATACATTTTTTACAGCTGTAATAAAATGCTAATAAGTAATATTAATGAAATTATATGCATATATAATATTCTGAAATAATGAATATTGTAAATGGTAAGCGATTAAGACAAAATATAACATACAAATTCTTAAAATATATTCTATAGATTATTAGGAATGAAAAAAATCTAAGTTTTGTAATAGTGTAAATTATTTAAAACATTTCTCAGCTATTAATTTGTTAATTATTCTTATGATAGATTATTTGAGAATAAAAATTAATATTTAGAAAATAATTCAAATGCTAGTTTATGTAGTGCCTAAGTTTTTTATACTGTTCATAAATTATATATTTTGTGATCAGATATATTTACATTCTTATAATAACAAATGTTATATTTGTCATTATAATAACAAATATTAAAATAACAGATCATGCCTATCTACTATTAAGTCTATTTATAATAGAAAAAACAGAAGAATATTGACCATTATATTTGGAAATTACCACTTACCTTGTCCTAAAAAAGAAAAAAATGGTAAATCAGGAGAACTTTTATAGGATAAATATATAAAAAATTTAATGACCATTGGCAATAGCAGAATAGCCTTATTGGTTACAGCATTAACTTAAATCCAATATTCATAAATCTGAGTTTCTCAATTCATTTCTTATATTGCCACTGATCAAATAAGAAACCCTGAAGAAGCAAAAATACTAATGCAACTCAAATCTTTGTGTTCCATACTAGTATATGTGCTATTAATCAGAATTAAATATATTTACATAAGTGTAAATAAAGTTTGGGTTTTTCTAAAACCATTTTGCAATTCAATTAGATGATAGAAATAGTCCAATGCATAACTACATGTAATTAAATTATTATAAAAAAGTAAACTACATTTAAGTATTAGTGAGATTAATTAAAAGACCATTGTATAAAAGCTGTGATTTTCACATTAGATTTGGAGAACTTTCACCAATGATCAAATATTATTCTTGATCATACTACCTATTACGAAGCAATTCTACTTGCTTTTAACCATTTTTTTTATTCACATACATTAGTTTCATTGTAGTTTGATGTTTCAGATGTTTGTTAATTTATGCAAAATATATGAATTTTATCATGAATATGAAACAAAACAACTATCATTAAAAAATAATTATCTATTCTTTTAATTTTATTATAAAATATGATCAACAAGTATAAATAATAAATTCATATTTCATTAAAAATTACAGTTCTTAGCATTGTTCCAAAGAGATTTTGATTATTGATTGTTGTTCTTTAAAATCACAAATAATATTCAATTAGCATTTAAAAAAGAAAACTGAGGTTGGAAACATCCATATTTATATAGGAATAAATAGCAAATTTTTTATACATACACATTATCATTAACATAAAAATAAAATAAATAAAAGGAATAAAAAGCAATGGAAAAATATATTGAATGTGAATCAAATAGAAAAAAAAAAAAAACAGAAACATCAACATAGTGATAATACATTATTAAAATACATGCCTGAAAAAAGAAATGATAAGACTTATCATAAGTAGGTCAGATGATATATAAAGTGTCTTATTGATTAAATGGTTAAATGAAAATAGAAAAAAGTGTGATTTCTTTTACAATAATAATACTGTCTACTGAGAATGCAAAATAGATAATGGCTAATACATTTAGGAGAGTTGTTTGTTGAAAAGTTGAAGCATTTATAACTAGCAACAATAAAATAATAAAAATAAGACTGAACAATGTTAACATCAATAATAAGTAGAAAAAAAAAAGAATATTGATTAATTTAAATCTATTTTATATTTACAGTCAAATTAATAGAAAATAAAACACAACTGATTTTGAATATAGTTACAAACTTGATTGATTCCTGATGGGAAATTGTTTAAAAGTAGAGGTATGTAAAGAACATCAAAATGGGTCTTCAAAATACAGTATTTATTTTTTATTGATTAGTATCTGGAATTTTGTTTACAAATTTATCAAGAGTTAATTGAATTGTATTTTTTTCTTCTCTTGATAAAGAATTCTGTAACATTCTGTGTCTTTTTCTATTGCCCTTTGTACACAAGACATATGCTCTCCATTGGGATCAGATTCTTCCATGATGGTAAAAAATTTGTCAAGATGCATGAAGGTTTCATTCATATTCTTGATTGTCAAACTCTTAACAATAAGTTCATTATTAGATTCTTCTTTTTTTTGTATTTTGTTCATCTCTTGTTGTTTAATAAAGTCTTCATTTGACAGAAGTTCTGAGTTAGATTGCATTAACTCATTAATATCTTCATCAGTGACATTGCTTGCTACAAATTCAACAGCAAAGTCTTCTTTTAATTCTTTCTTCCAATCTTTATACAAACTAAGATTGTTCGCTTGAGTAATTAATAAACTCACTGGGATGCCTTTTTGATGTTGACAATCCATAAAGCCAATGATTTCTCCATTTCATCCATTACTCTGCCATTTCTTTTTGAAACAATCTTTGAAGAAATATTTCCACCATTTTTAACATATTCCTTAATTTTGTTCTTGTTTTTCACAATTGTACATACTGTTGAATGGTTTAAATTACATGAATGTGCAATTGAAGCAAAAGATTCACCATTTTCAGAATGTCTAATTATATCCATTTATGTCTTGACAGTTTGGGATTATGAGACCTTGATTTCTTTTTGGTTGTTTCAACACTACTGTTTTTTTGTTTCTCGCTCATGTTTTTAATTAATAAGAATGGAAAAAAATTCACCAAAACAGAAATACGTGCAGAGTATATATAACATAATCGTGCACAAACTACTTATAAAAACAAGAATATCCTGTTCAAAACAGTCTGTGGTGATACTAAAAATAAAAGTAATTAATGTCAGAGAGATGAGAAGATTTACCATATTCTATTTGTTCTTATTGTTCTCTAAAATATACTTTTAATTATTTTCTAAATTCCAAAGTTTATTTTTCTTTAGAAAAATTCAATTACGACTATATGTAAATAGCTTTTTTTTATCAGATACCGTAAATTTGTAGAATTAATTATTAAAATGAATTTTTTAATTATTAAAGTACTAAAATACTATACAATTTTTAATACCTATTTTTTTCTACAGTATATAGCACTAATTATACATGGAAGCATGTCCATAGAATCTAAAGTCCAAAAGCGATTATGTAATAGCGAAATGTTTATAACTCGAGTATCTAGGGGAATGCCTGTATATTGACTAAAAATATATAACAAAAATATAAAGTTAAGATTATTTATGGGTAAATATACATATTTGGATTTATAATTTAATACAGAGTATAGTTTGCTACAAGGAAAGATTAACAATATTACAAATTAACTACAGCTTAGCCTTGCTTTCAATTGGGCAGATCATATTCATAGTACCAGATATAATCAGATTTGTGAATATGAGGAAGAAGTGAATGAACATATAAAGTAATTATTGGGTAAATTGTTAGATGCTAAAACAACACACAAATCCCCTTTTATTTATTATATGGGTGTTGTTGACAATAAACCATGCCTCTTTAAATTTTCTCTTTTGATTGTTGCATTCAGTGTGATGCTAAGCAGATCAGGCTTCAGGAATACTGATTTTGGTCTTGTGCTAACTATTCTCTGTATTTAATAACAAAATAATAAGGAAAAAAGTAAAGTTTATAGTTGTATTTATTTTTTTTTTTAAATAATGTGTTTTAAAACCATATTTTAACAAGAATTAAGCAAAAGTCATTGAAATGTTTTTATATTTTTGTTTTATGAGAGTGTCGTTTAAAATTTAAAAAGTCTTAAAACACGAATTATAAAAAGAATAGAAAAATGTGATAATACAGGTTATCTATGTCAAAAACTGGTCTTTTTTACAATTTAACAATTGTCATAATTAGTACTGATGCAATGACAACTGCTGCTAACACTGATTTCATTCAACTTTACAGGAAATAATACTCATTGTTCCAATATTTATCTTTAATAAAACGGATTTTGATGTTTCAATGGTTATTTCATTTCAGTTGGCATCTGTAAGATGGTTGCTTTAATATACCATAATAAACAACATTACAGTCCAAAGTAAAATTAAATAAATGTTTGTTATTTTGGAAGCTAAATGTGTTCAGAGTCAAAATATGATCTATAATTCTTTATTTCTTTTTATATATAGTCCAGGTCAAAACTACTGTTATATATATATATATATATCATGAATATCAAGCAAATTCATAGACATGTGAAAACAAATGAATGTTAATGAAACTAAAGGAATAATGAAATCACTTATATATACTAAATAAAAAAGGGGCAACTTTATGAAATATTAATAGCATTTCCAGATGTTCCATGTATAAAGAACATGGCTTAATCATTTTTGTTCTGAATAGAGTTGATCAGAATATGTAAATACTTTAGAATTAGATTTTCAGTTATTCTTTTTAAATACATAAAAGAAATATAAAAAAATATATAACCAGAGAAAAGTAGACATTTTCTGGCATATCTATTAGCATTCAATCAGTCTTGTTCACAGTCATCAATAATCATATTAAACCCACTTTTCAAAATTTGTGTAAAATGCATATATATTTTAGCCAGATAGAAAAAAAAGAAAACCTTTTAACTAATTCAATCATTATTTACAATCCATTTTTGGATAGAGATATGTGATTTTTATGTTCAAAAAAGACATCTGAGCAATTCATACCATTCTATCATGAAAAAATAATACTTAGACTGTGGAAGAATATTGCATTTGAAATGGGATGGTAGCATTAAGACATCACATGACCAATTAATCAATACATTATCTTTATTAAATCTTGCTATTCATTAGCATAATCTCATCATTTTTATGCTATCTAGTATGATGTTCAATAGTTAATAGAAGCCAGGTGGTAGTGCTTCAAAGATCCCTATTCAGTGTTGTTTCATTCAAATAGTTCCACGCTGGTTTCTATTTATAACTTACATCAATAAAGAACGTTTTTAATTTTCTTGAACCATAAGATCTAACGCACTTTTCCTCTAACAACCACTTTTTATCTTTTTGTTACACAGAAAACTTATAATTGTTTTTAAAAGTGATCATACACTATATTCTATTTATTATTTTAATACTTTTTTCCCCATTATCATCATTTATAAATAATTAACTTTTATTTAAAAGAAAATTATTTTGTTAAAAGGAATCGAATATTCTTATAATTATATATAATATTCTGAATATTTTGTTTACTTAAAACATTGTCACTTTATGGAATACATATCTAAAACCAGTTCCGTTTCTATAGATTATGGTGGTCTTCGTTTTTAATAATCTTAGCCACGTTTACTTATAGGCCATAAATAGTCTTAAATTGAAAAAATTAATAAATTTCTTATTTGGGACTGATAGTTTGATATTAGAATAAAAAGATAAAAAATATCTGCTAAAGAAAAGGTGCATTATATTGAAAAGTCCAAACGCACGGTTTAAAAAAAATCCCAAAATGTCCTCACTAATGAAAGGCATAAGTTCTAAACTAGATTGAGGATATTTGACAATACCGGGCAGATTTATTTAGCATTACTATCTAATATCTATTGATTACTAGCGATTAAGCTAGAGAGTATAAAAGGGTGAGAATAGAAGACTATTCAATTGAAATGGAGTGTGAGATTACAACCCAGCGTCCAAGAATTCAATACATCACTGAGATGCGTTTTGTACTTTAGACTTCTATCCCTGATTAAACCAGTAGAGTGAAAAAATAATTATTAATGAAAACTAATAAACTCGTGACGTTAAACTTGCTAGTCTTACAAATTAACTGACTTAAATTCTTGTATATTCAAATCATATTATTATTGATTAACAATATGGAATTAAATTTATTTATGGCTTTGTATTGTGTTTTTTAAATACAACGAACTTTCATAATGAATTTAATCATCGTGGAAAACAAAAATAACATCAATGCACACATTGTATATTAGCGTTGAAATAAATCATTCATATAGTATACTTTGTAACATAAATTAATAGTAGTCCAAATTATAATTATGACTTATTTAAAGGTGAATGTGAATATCAAAAAAGATGTCAGTATTGTTAAAATTGAAATAGAAAATATCTGCATAAAATGTAGAGTCACCAATTTGTAGATATTAAGGTTTTTTTTTTCTATTTTCTTTTTTTAAGAAAAAAACATAAGAGATGTTTGATAGCTTTCCCGCTATTTAGAAATTATGCAGTTAGTTTCAACATATATAAAAAGAATAACGGTCGATTTTTTTTAAAATTTAAAAGACATTTATATGTCAAAAAACTTTTAGGAGAAACTTTGATTTTAAGTCATTATTACTTTTACTTTTTTTTTTCATATGTCATAGCATCGGCCGGGACGCGAACCCACACCCGTCTGCAACCAACTACTTGCTTGCAAAGCAGGTGCGATGACCTCTCAGCTAACTACGCTTGACAAACTTTTACTTTACTTTTTATTTTTTGGCTTCTTTTGCTTATCATATCTACTTGCGATCGAAATCACTTAAAGGCAACAAACTAATTATGAATTGCGTGAAATTATTTACATTGTTTTATTTTTATCTTTTATTGCTGAGATTAGTTTATTTATCTTGCAGTCATTTCTAAGAAAATACAATTGTATTTATAGGGGGGGGGGGAGGTCCAGTCGTATACAATCCAAAGATGAAATTGGCTTAATTAAATCACAGCTGGTCATTGGTTATTTGACACTTTGTCCATCACTGACCTCACTTAAAAATCAATCTTGATAACAGCTTGAACCAAGGGTAATTTGATTTTGACTTCAATTAGTGGAATTATCATGGTTAGAAAAGCATTATACTTGTATCATCAGAGTCTTTTGGTGACAGTTCGCCCACTTTGCCCTGCTGGGCCGATACTCAATTAACTAATTTTTTCATAGAAAAACCAGAAAATCATATTTAACTAAAATTATATAAAAAAAAACTAAATTAAAGACTGACTAATAATTTAACTAATTCAACAATTATTTGTATCAAAGTCAGTTTTAGATTAACGTTGTAGTGAACGTGGGTGTATATATGTTAATATATAAATTTAAAGATGTGAGGTTTATACTTTGCTTCAATGAAAGTAATAGATAAAATCGCGCGCTAATACGCAGCTGAAGATAAGTTGTTGTTTTTTTTCAGTTAAAGTAATAAAATAAGTCAGAACGCTTTCGAGAGTTATAATACTCCCTTATTCATAGCAATTTACCCCAGCTATGAATATGAGAGTATTGTAACTCTGGAAAGCGCTCAGCCTTATTTTGTTACTTTAATTGGAAAGGTAAAAACTTCTCTTCATCTGCATATTCGCGCACGATTTAATCTAAAATATATAAGTTTTGATATATAATAACTTAGAATTATATAATTTATTTATAGAACAATTCATATTAAATTTTTTCATCTACTATCAGATTCTTGAAATTGAAACTATAAAAAAATTAACGTTACAAATAAAAAATAGGTTTGGTAATAAGTAGGTATAAAGTCGTAATTCGAACTGCTTTATAGATGCTGTTGTTCAACATCCATAATACTTTATGAAATATGTTTATAATTCCTTTGGATTAAGTGGATTTTTTTAAAACCTCTGTAATATTCTTCCAGCAGGATTAACTTATTATATATAATCTGCATCTATTTCCCTTTTAAGTTGATTGTTAATATTTAGTGTATTTGCCACTTTAATATGCCAAGTGATAAAAACGTTCATTAATATATATATGTAAAAGAAACACTAAGAATTGAAACATTAAAAATTTAGTAAAATTTATTGTACCACGTATACTTCAATGCTTTGTGTCATATTCAGTTAGTATATATAATCACAGCATTAAGCTGTTTAGCTATTACAGTTTATAAAACTTTGCGCTATATAAAATAATTGATTTATATATAATCACATAACTTAGTTTGATAGTTTGAAACAGATGCTACTCACTTTTTAGTAGTCAGTGTATTAAGTATCTGTAGGTGTTTTATTTTCTTCTTCTTTAGATTAATGACTTCCTTCTATACATGCATCGATAGTGAAAGAGATTAGTCTGACTTCTGGGCTAATGGATGGTTGTGATAGGGTTAAAGATGCACTGATAAAAATTTTTAAAAAAATGGAAAAATATATTCCAACTACACTTGGGTCTCGTTTTACGCGATAGATAGGTTCCTCAGAAAACACGCGCAAACGAAATCGTGCAAAAATAGACGTAACTTACCTTGAAAAAGGGGGGATACGGACTGTGATTTTTCAAAAGTTGCGTAAAAGCAAAGCACCAATGTAAAATTACTTTAAAATTCATGCAAAAAAAAATAAGAAAATAAAATATGACTAATAAAAAATTTCAAATTTGAAAAAAATTGATACAAGACAAACTTTTTTTAACTATAATATTTAATTTTATTCAAAATAATATATTTTTATGCATAATTTACAGTACAGTAATTTACATTTTTTATACACGTTTTAATTATTATCACTATTTGCCAATAAACAGGTTCGTTTGCAAACTGGTAAAAAATCAGATTCTTCACAAGAGGAAATACAACTAGCACCAACTTCACACTTGTGTTAATGGATTTCTTGTGACAACGTAATTAGTAATTAATCTTTGAGACGATGATTTTAGTAATTGTTTATGAAACTAACAACTAAAAATTAAATTCTTATTTTTGTCTTTAATTTTTTTAATTTTCAATTCCGTTTAAAAATCAAATTATGTTTCACATCACATTAATTTCAAGTCACTGTAAGTAATTTTTAAATTGTTAATTACAATTAAAAATCAGATTTTAATTGTCAAATTTAAGTGTGCCCACTGCTATTACTCACTTTTTAAAAATAAACTTGCGGACACTAAATGATTAATAATTGATTACATTCTTTTTTAAAAAGCAAAAACAGAATGTGATTTAAAATGCAAAATTAACACGCATAATGTTTGAACAAATTTTCATTATAATCTTGTGAAATTTAATGTGTGTATACATAAAATGTGGAAATCATGATTTTAATTTCATTATTGCATACAATCTTACTATTATAAAGCACTGAAAATATTGAAATTACTAAGATGAAAGTCAAATTCCAATAATGTGCTATTACATTCAATATGACGTAAGTGCGCAAAATTTATTATTTAAAGTAATAGCGCATTATTGGAGTTCGACTTCCAAAGAAACATGAATCGCGTAACTTCAAATCCAGGTGTATTTATCATTTATTTTTCATTTCTTCTGTTACATTTTCCTCCATACACTTTATTATTATTGATTCTTTGCATTGTTATTTTTTTTATAAACAACAAAGTAATAATAATAAAACTTTAAATTATTATTTTAAAGTTATTAATGTGACATAATTAATTTTTGGTAGTTCTTGCTGAGTCAGTAATTATTATCTACCAATCAGTTTTAAAAAATCAATTAATGTATTATGACAGATCATGTAAAAAAAATTATTTATTATATGATAAAATTCTAGGCACTATAGTATCAAGTTTATTATTGAAATGTGAGATGTTGAAATAAATTACATTAAGACATAACTTATAAAATTCCAACAACAGTAATGATGTACATAATTGATTTGGACAAAATGGTGCCTTATTGATTGTCTTGGGAAGAAATCTTATTATACTCATATAAACATTAATTATTTTATTATTATCCTTATTTATATACTATATTAATATATAAACCAATGACTTTTATGAGTACGATTTATAAAATACATAATGTTAAATAAAATCAAGTCATATGTCATGTGATGGCATTTATCGATAAAGTTGTTCTATATAATCACTCCATCAAAAAATAAGTAAGATAATTATTGGTGCTTATAACATTCCCAGGTGAAATTTAGAATTTTTTTTTAGATTTCAATCAGACTTAAGTTTATTTTTTAGGTGGTCAATCCAACTAATCATTTAACATATTAAATAATCTTCACACTACCAGCATTCATTATTTGGCCCAGGTTACTACATCTCATATATATATATCAATAGTAAATTATTCGTGATAATTATTACTATATTTATCTAGAATTGATTATGTCAAAGTTGTAGATAGGATAATTTTGATAATTGTAAATCAAGAATGTAAAAATTAACCATTTAACTTGTTTAGCTGTAAACTCTAACTTTCATACATTTTGCTACATTTTATTTTTTACAATTAAATCTTTTTTTCTATATCATATATTAATAATCTTAACATTATTTATTACAAATGTAAGCTTTCAAATGATAGACATTTTAAAAATATTTGATATTTGCAAAATATGAAATAAATTTCTAAACAGAGATCTTATCTAGCTTGGCTTTATTCATTTTAAGAAGGGGTGAGATATATTCCAAGGTTACTATGGACTTATAAACAGAAAAACAATTGGAAAAGTCAAGTTTTATGACAACAAAGTTAGATTTCTACAGAAGTAAAAAAATTATTTCAGAAAAAAATTATCCAAATCAAGAGATTAATTGTGATGAAACTGAATTGTTATGATATATAATCAGCTTTAGAAGATCAATAAAGTGACACTTTGCTGTCCATTTTAATAAAAAATGAATAAAGATATAAAGCTATAAGTTTGTGTGTGTGTGTGTTCAATGTGAATGAATGAAGACACACTGTAAATATATATGTAATATGTTCTTTCAATTTATTATTCATAACTGCACTATTATTATTTAAAAATTTTCTTTATACTGTAATCTTAATTTGGATATGTATTCTATACATATAAAAAATCATACATCTATTGTTCCAGGAACTAGCTTAGAAGCTCCACTCATAGAATGCAGCATTATATTTTTATTTTGTAAACTGAGATCTTGATTACACATTTAAAATACCATTTAATTTTATCTATTTTGTAATAACTGATAATTAGATAGATTATTGATGGATGTGGATGCACTTCCCAAAGAAAGAATATCATAAATAAGCAGCTATATAGTTCCAATCTGATATTTTCACTAAACACTCAGCCAGAGAATATATTTCTCGCAAGATAAGAAATTATTCAAAGATATCAAAATAGTACATTACTAACAAATTTGCATTATTACTATTTACTAACAATGAATAATAAAATTAAATTAAAAAATTAGAACCTATCCACATACTCTTGAGTACATTACATACCACCTAGTATATGAAATTATTATAAAATATTAAGCCAAGATGTACATAAATATTAAATATAATTCATCATTTAAATACAACATAAATTAAATAACTTCAATATGTGTCTTAGGCTCTCAATAAAATATAATATTTATATCACTACAGACTTCTTTATGATGTAAAGTATGATCATACTAAAAAAAATAATTTATTATTTTTCCCTTCTTTTTTTATATCAAAGCACTTTTATTCAGACAACAATCATTAATCTTCATAACAGTTCCATATTACAAAAAAATCATTTATATTAAGTTAAAATTCTATGTATCTATTAAATAAATTTTTTTCTAAATAAGCAGAACACAAAACAGTGCAAAGTTCTCTCAGCACAAATGTATTTCCATTAGGTTCCAAATTAAATACACACATTATGAATATAGATCAATCTTCTTAATAAAAAGTCCACAATAAACAAAATTAAGTAAATAAAACAAAACATTCCTTGGTAAATTTAATCAAATAATTACTATTCTCCTCCAGTTCATGATGGAAAACAGATTTAATGCAGGTAAGTAATAGCTATAAACGTCTGCTTTGTAAATATTATTTTTCCATTTCTTCTTGCGCAAAGCAATTTTTAAATGATTTGAATACTGACAACTCTGCATGATTCCAGAATTGAAGATAGTATATCTTAAATTGAGCTTGTCATGTATTTATTTTCTAATGTACATTATATAAAAGTTGGTGATATAATTTAATGAGCAAGCTTCTCAAAATTAATATTTTGTACTCAGATTCTTTTCCTTTTTTCAGATTTTCCAGTTTACATATGAAATTCATAGCTTTGAATTAACTATTACATTTAGATATTGAAAGTTCCAAAGTGCCATTGCAAATTTCTCCATGCCTTTCTCTCCAAAGAGAAAAAAACTATCTTAATTACTAAGCCAAATATTATAAAATCTATTACCACATGATCAACATCCTCTCCATCTCCCATCTAATTACAATTCTTTAATCAATGGTTACTTTCAATACTTATGCAAAATTTTTAATTAAACAAAAAAATTAATGAACATGTTATTTTATCAATAAACATTCCTCAATCAAAAGATTAGTAACAGAATTTTCTGTTGTTCTACTAATATAAATTATTTTCTATGATCTATTACAGAATCTTACACAATGACACTCTATAAAGATATTCTTATTTAATGTTACATTAATCTACTTTAAAATAAAATAAAAATATTTTGCCCCCCCCCTAAAAAACCCATTTATAATTGAATACATTTTGAGTTCCACACACTTTTCTATATTTAGTATAATTAAACTATGTAAGTATTTTTTAAGTCCAAAATATTTCTTAATATTTTAGTTTTATTATTAAAGGTGGCATTGGTTATAATATGCAAATTATCTTAGATTGAGCCTTCATTCAAGCATAATGATATTCCCCTTCCAAAAGAAAGAAAATAAAATGTCTGCTTTTTATTCCCAAAATTTATTGAATTACAATACAAAATGCTACACCATTAGTTCCCTGCAACAGTTTTATCTGTGAAATCACCCAATGAATGAAATGATTTCAAATATTATTCCACTGCTAACCTATCTATACTTAAGAAAAACTATTGCTCTTTTGTAAACAATGAATGAAGTTGATTTGTGGATCACCCAAATAAAATGCTTAAACTCCTTTATCATGCCTGGAATGTCCAGAAATTTATCCTGAAAAATTTCTAGCACTGATTGCAACTTATGTCATTGATCATTCAGTTCTTTAGATTTCCCAACTTTTTTCATCATTATAATGTGAGGGGTAACTTTATTTAAACAACACACTTTTACTGAATTATATAGACTACAAGATGCAAAATTTAACATTTTATCATTACAAGTAACTATGCTGACAGCATAATTTAATGCACAAACAGTCTTTTGCAAAAAATCAGATCCTACTATCGCCTCATGGATCAAACTCTTCAAATTTTAAAAAAACAACATGATTTGAGATTTTATTTTTAAGTTGTAATTGAATCCAGACCTGTTTAGTAACTAAACTTGGCTCAATGATTGTTTTCCATAATCATCATTACAGAATTTAATAGTAATTTAATAGTTATAGGTTTATCTGACTAATTTAGTTAAACATCTCCTCAGGTATACTGGAAACCTGACTTCCAGAGTCCAAAAAAACGTCTATAGCAACACTTTCGAATAATATTTTAATTTGGGGGCAAATTTGATGTAATAGAATTACCGATATTCCCATGTGCATGTCGAATACATAATAGATTTAGATGTATTTATTCTAATGTCCCTTCTATATCTTTCTGAGGTTCAATAAGAGGAATAACCTGTTGAGATCTCCTTATATTTAACTGTATTAACTACAGCTCACTTTGGGTGACACACTTGAATCAAGCATTAATGTTGAAGCACACTGCAATATACTTTCAAGATGGAACAGGATTGTAAACCATATATATATTATATTGTAAATAAAGGATATTCATGCTAATTTGGTAAATGTGTGGATTCCACTGTAAAATTAAAGAACATTTGCTAAATTATTTTTAATTAATTTAGCTAATTGCAGTCAATTTGCTATTTTTTTCTTAGTCCATTAGTTATATTTACTTTTAATTCAGGATCAGAGCTGTAATTAATTCATTTGAAATGTCAGAAAAAGTAATTAAATGGTTTACTAGAAACAGAACTAGAGCTCTTATAAAATACAAGTTAATATTATCTATATATAATTTAGTGTTTATTTAAATCTTATCATAGTTTGAGTACTTTAATAAAGCAGAGTATTTATTTATAATCAGTAGAATGTTTTATTATTGCTATGCTTGTGAAGTTTTCCACTTGCGGTATTCAGTAGTTGTAATTTGAACTAAAGCTTTACATTTATAAAATTAAAAAAATATTTTTATTAATTTTTTATTTTTCATTTGATATTTCTTTTTTGTGTGTGATTCACATATAATTAAAACTGTGAATATGGAATAGAAGGAGATTACCGTAATTAATAATTAATCTTATTTTGAGTTGACTTGTTTTTTGCTCATTTTGATCTTTTTAAATCTAAATTTTGAGTTTACGAATTAAATTTTAAAATGCATTCTTGTTAATATTTAATAAATCTAATGAAATTGAGAAAAATGAATATTAAACAAGTTTTATAAAAGCATACAAATTATTAAAGAAATAGACCGCCTTTCTTTATGAACATGAATCTTAAGATGTATTTATTTTTAAAGATTTTTCAGCTTTTTCAGTCCCTCTCATCATTGTAATTTTTGTAGAATGATGCAATGTTGAAAATTATAAATTTTAAGAAAAAATAAACCATTAAGACAATAAAATTAAAGAAACAAAGTTATAAATGGCTATTTAGTGAAGTTTGTCTAATGCTAACAAGCATTACTGTTATAAATTGAAAATATTCTTAAAATATGTAGTTTTATGGCAACAATTTTTATACAACTTTTAATGACATCGTTTTTGATCTCTACAAAAAGATTCACTTAATATGTGACGTCAGTTTTATGGTGACAATGATGAAAGTAGTGTATCTAATATTAGTTAGCCTTTGTATTTTTATTAATAAGATAGCAAATTATTGTCATGCTATTTTTAACCTTTTTTATGTTGAGAAATTAAAAAATATATAAGAGTAGCCATAGAATTATTAATTTTTTTCTAATAGTTTTGAAATTGAGCTTGTATTCTGAACATGTGTAGATCCCTGTATTTGATAAATATTAAATCTTCCAATATAATATATTCAATAATGAGAATATATCAACTATATTAATAAATCTCTCTCTTCTGCTTACATAATATATGATAAAGCAAGAGCAGTTGTCTACCTTGCAGCTTTTCTATAGGAAGCTTGAGGACTAGATAATTACCCATTTTAATAGATTTATATATCCACCCTTTGACTGGATTCTATTTTTTTGCCGTTATTAATGAAGCTTAGGATTCAAGACTGGAAATAATGTTACTAGAGTGGAGAACTGCTTTTGTTTTATGATTTATTGTCCAAGCTGTAGAGATAAATAATTTATTGTTATTCACATTCCAAGACAAAAAAATTCTGTTAATAAAAAACTTAGTCTACTAAAATATATAATGCTGACATGAAGCTGAATTTATATAATTGTTGAAGTAAATTAACTTGGATTAAAAATCTTAGAAGTTTTGAATTTCATGTTTTTAATTTAAAACAGTAACTGAAATTAAAGATAATTGCTAGAAGCATAAATGCATTACTTTGAGTTTTGAATTCAAAGCCTCATAGATTACATTTGTTCCTATTTAAAGTATTGTTTAAATTTTAAAAGAATAGACAGAAAAAATATTTGTGGAATAACAAGGAGTATTATGCATTTATATAATAATAAAAAAATTGCAATATTTCTTTCTTTAATCTTTAAAAAAAAATGGCTCTGTAAAACTGACAATGAAACCCTCCAGCACTTCCTACTTAAATGTTCTTTTCTGCTTGGCTTTGAGAAACATCACCAATTCCCGCCTTTCCTTGCATAAAAATACCATCTTCAACCTACAAGAATCCATAGAAACAGGGGTCTTCGCAGCTATTAGACTATCAGTTTTTCTCATCTATGCTCTCTGGTTGCTCCGATGTGCCATTATTTTTGACCAGTGAGTACATTTAGTCAATCAGAAACTCTTGGACCTAATTCGTGCTCTCATAACCTGAGATACCAAACGAGCTCTACCTCCACTCCTCACAGACACTTGGGCAATCCTCTAACTCCCATCTTCTCAGCCTCTGTCATAGGACTCAATCATGAAGACATGCATTTCAGACTGGCCTGCACTACACACCATTTCCCCTTTTCACTTTCCATTTCCATTTCACATGTATTCTTCCCTCTTACCATGTCGCTCCTGAAATTTCATTTATCTTACTGTTTCTATTTTTTTTTTTTTTGATGAATAAACTTTTCATTACTGAGGAAAAAAAATTGAAAATTGGATTATTATATTAAATGTTTTAAAGAGAATAAACTATAAATTTATATACAAGGTAAAAAGATTATTGACAGACTACATAATACACATAAGAATTGGTCCAAGAAGAGAATGCTTATAACTTCTTTTTTTTCATAGGTCAAAGAATTGATCCGGAATTGAACCCGGGTCAGCTTCTTGGAAGGTAGCTACACTAACCGCTAGGCCACCAATGATTGACTGCTTATCATAACTTTTAAATAATATTTATTTGATAAACAACTGTAATAATTCTACCATTGAAATGTAATATAATTAAAGATAATATTAATATAACTTCATATATATAGCACATACCTGTGATCAAAGAAAAATGAATCAATAAGATATAGAATCTATGAACTTTGAAAAAATATTCTTCACAAAATATTAATCAACATCTTTTTGTTGTATTTGTGAATGACTTTTAAAACACTTTCTGAACAATTTCAGTAATTATTTTTAATTTAGTAAAACATAAATCATTTTAGTGCTTTTATTTAAAAGGATTCTTTCTGTATATAGATGGCTTTTTAAAATTTTATTTATTATGCATTTGAATCTGGTCTTTGCCATAGATTAATTCTTAAATAATAAATTATAACTCATTTTACTGATTTCATTTAATATGGTTTATGGCCATGCATAATAATGCATGTTAATATTTCTTAAAATGGTAACTTTTATTAACACAGTAATACTATAATAAATAGTCCATTTATATAGAGCAAATTACATATATAATATAAATATATGAATTTACAACGACTTACCTGTGAGCAGGCATAGAATAGGTTAAAGGCCTAATTTCAGTACAGTGAAAAACATTGGCTTATATTATGATGTAGTCTAAGTATAAGTGATTCACTTATGCTTTTTAAACTAATGCTCATGGTTGAATGCATATACATTTGTAAAGGCACATGACCAGAGGTTTGTTACCATATTTTTATAACACAATAATAATAAACTTGATAATAAAAAGGTTATAAAACTTTGTATTTTTAGTAAAATAAAATTCCCATCAAATTATGAATTTTATTTCTTTGTTAAATTAATTATTTTCAAAGTCCATACGTTTTTATTTTTTATTGATTAGTTGTTGTTTTTGTTTTTTTTGTTTTTACCATTGTTATGTGCTATGTGGGTCTACTTAATGTGTAAATCATAGGATTGATGAAAGCAAAATAAATACTTTAACTAAAGCATTATGTTAAGGCCTTTCTGTGTAAATAAAAGCAATCTATTCTACATCACTCTTTTCTATTGTCATCTATGTTAATATGAATAACAAATAATATTAATTTTAGAAATAATCACAAATGAAATTATTTGCTGGCTATTTCTTTTCATTAAACATTAGGCCTGGAGATGAGATTGATCTTATCAGTTAATGTTCTTATTCATGCTCATTTAAACAATTGTAAAATAATGTAGAATATATATATGTAATCTCATAATTAAATGTTAGTAAATACAGTAATCAAAAATTTTGAAAAGGACAAAAAAATATAATTATCAATTAGTAGCACTTTCGATTATCCTCTTAGTCTCTGTTAAGTAATTCTTTGGTAGGTCAACCTTCCCATAATTCCATGATCTTAACATTTGCTGCCTGCCTATTGATTAAGTCTTGCCTGTATTTATATATTAGCATAGCTTCCTTATTTGCCTTTTAATTGTTATTTCAGTTTGCAATATTTTTACATTATTATAATTGAAATTAAAATCATATGTACATTATTTATTATTGTTGTAAAAAACAGAAGGTGATACGTTATTATTATCTTAACAATTTTATTTTGTATTTTAAATTCTTTTTAATAAGAGCAAGTGCTCTTTTGTTCTTTTCTTCAATGTACATCTCTTCCCCCATATATTCATTACCACACCTACATGTCCATTTATAAATGATGCAATTTCTATTTGTAAATAAGGTTTTATCTTTAGATTTATTTATTAATTTATTTAATGTAGGAGTTACATAAAATGCAATGTCATATATATTGTTATAAATTTTCCTTATGAAATTTGCTTGATGATCCAGAATATATGGTATTGATATCCAAATTTTATTAATAGCAATATCAACACTATTATTTGTATTTTTATATTTATATTTCATATTGAAATTTTTAATAATATAATAAATACATTTGTAATTATAACCAACATTTAACAATTCATTAGAATACATTTCAATATTTTTGCCTTATCCGATGAATATGTACAAAGATTATCATTTCTGAACAAGAAGGACTTTAAATCTGCCATTTTATGCGACATTTGTACTCTTGATTTATATGGTATATAGCCTCTTTTTGCTATTGGTTTAATAGTCATATAGTAATCCAGTTTACATCTATTTTTAGTTATTTTAAGATTGAGTATCTGAACACACATTAAATTTCCATTTGTTATGATCCATTTTAAGCCATTTATATTATTTAATTCTTTAAACAAATGTTTAATTGTATTTGGCTTGCCACATACAAAAATATCATCAACATATTGATAATATAATGTAATATTGATAATTGTACTTATTACAAGATTTATTCTTCTTCAGCAATAAGTCCTAAGATCTTTTAAAATATAAAACTGCATAAAACAAATAAACCATTATGGTTAATGGTCAATTTTGGTGGGCATTGTATTATGAAACATGTAGATTAATTGAGAAAATGCTACAAGAAATTCTTGGTTTTGATACAAATACAATATGTTCATCATTTGATTTTGTCAGTAAAATTTGTGATGTTACTATTAATGTTAATGATGTAATATGTACCTTAGATCAATTGATCGAATGACTACTATTGAAATTATTTCTGACACATTAAATTTAAAAAAACATTAATGTTAAAATAATAAAATTTATAGTTAAAATATTAAGCTTTATTGATAAAAAATATTTATGCAGTTTTTAAAAAGGATTTTTAAAAATTGGGTAATGGCTGACCAATGGGTCTGCCTACAATTGCCCAAATAGATAATTTTGTAATTTCTACATATGAAGAAAGTATTTTGGAAAAGGAATGTTATCAAAAAAATATTACTTTATATTATCGATATATAGATTATTTTTGTATGCAGCAAGCCAAATACAATTAAAGATTTGTTTAAAGAATTAAGTAATATAAATAGCTTAAAATGGATCAGAACAGATGAAAATTTAATCTGCATTCAGATCCTCAATCTTAAGATAATTAGAAATAGATGTAAACTGGATTACTATATAACTATTAAATCAATAGCAAAAAGAGGCTATACACCATGTAAATCAAGAGTACCAATGTCATATAAAATGGTAGGTTTGAAGTCCTTCTTGTTCAGAAATGATAATCTTTGTACATATTAATCAGATAAAGGCAAAAATATTGAAATGTATTCTAATGAATTGTTAAATGTTGATTATAATTACAATTGTATTTATTATACTATTAAAAATTTCCAATACGAAATATAAATATAAAAATACAAATAATAGTGCTAATTCTTCTATTAATACAATTTGGATATTAATACCATATATTTCAAATTATCAAGCAAATTTCATAAGGAAAATTTATAACAGTATATGTGACATTGTATTTTATGCAAATTCTACATTAAATAAATTAATAAATAACTATAAAGATAAAATCTCATTTACAAATAAAAATTACATAATTTATAAATGTATATGTAGGTGTGGTAATGTAAGTATAAGGGAATCGAGATATACATTGGAAGAAGAACAAAAGAGCACTTGCTGTTATTAAAAAAAGTTCAAAATACAAAACAAAATTGCAAAGATAATAATAATGTGTCAGCTTATGTTTTTTACAACCATAATAAATCATGTATATATGGTTTTAATCTCAATTATAATAATGTAAAAATATTGCAAACTGAAAGAAATAACAATAAAAGAAAAATAAAGGAAGCTATGCTAGTATATAGATACATGCAAAATTTAATCAATAGGTAGGTAGGCAGCAAATGCTAAGATCACAGAATTATGGGAAGGTTGACCTATCAAAGAATTAGTTAACAAAGACTATGAGGATATTTGAAAATGCTCCTATGTCACGATTACATTTTTTTGTCCTTTTCAAAATTTTTGATTACAGTATTTACTAGTATTTAATTATAAGATTATGCATATTACTTAGAAGAAATACAGATATTGATTTATAATATTATATATATATATATATTTTAATATATAATTTTTTCAGTTAAGAAAATTGGTTAATTGATGAGCAAAATGATATCAAGCATGTCATATAGCCAAAAATTCCCAATCTATTAATAAAAAGAAATCCTCCTTCTTCCTATCAAAAAAATGGGTCATATAATTTGAATACATTTGAATAAATGTGTTGAGGATATATATATACACTCTCCAACTTAACTCTCAGTGTTATGAATATCAAACATAAGTAGACTTCTAAAGCAATAAGTTTCATTCAAAATATATTTATTATCAACTTTTCTTAACATGGTGTCCAAGCACTTGAAAGTCGAATAGAAGAATTGCAATTGTTAAACAGATGTTTGATATGTAAAAAAAAGCATCATTTTGTGACTTATTAAATATTTAAAAAGATTTATTAAATGTTTTTAAAGAGTAATTTCATATGTATGATTATATTAAAAGTAGGGAAAATATTTAGAAGATTTTTTACATGTGGATTTAGAGATTAAAGAATCAAAGCTGGAAAAAATACAACTACTCATCAGTCAGTATGTTCATTCTAAATTCATATGAATAAAGATAGAGAATGTCAAAGAATAAAAAGTTTAATGTTAATTTCATGAAGATTATGCAAACCAATCTATGAAGGATAAATATAATCATATATATCTTTAGTCTCTTATTTGCTTTTAGTCTGTGTATTTGACATCTTGAGATACTGCCCTTCAACTTTGTTTTTTTTTTTTTAAATTATTCCAATATTCTTTAATTTCTTGTCTATTTTGAGTTTTCCATTGTATTCTGATCTCAGCCAAACTTTTCAATAAAAATAATCAGTATTGCATTAACTTATGATGTCTCTGAGATAATCTTTATTATGAAAGCAGAGTATGACTATTCTGTTAAAAACATGCAATATGGAATGAAAGGTTTTTATTAAGTTTGTTGCTCTTCATTCATTTCATTAGTCTAAACTACTGAATACATGTTTGTTCAATCCAATATCATGATATCCAAAGAGCAAAGAACTTACTGTTTATAATTATAACCATCATATTTTCAGAATCATACTGAGCATTCTTAAGACAAATGTCTTAATGTTGGGGGTCATATCTTACTTTCATTCAATAAATACAGCAGAATAACAGAACTATTAATTTAGTTGAAGCACTAATATTACTATGATAAAATATCCTATCTTATAACTTGCGAAAGACAATTTAACACCAAAGTCCGTGTTACACCTCAATATCTACATTTGCCTTTTTATTTAAAAAAATAACAAAATAATTTTCACATTCTCAAACTGATAATCATTTAAATTGAAAAGTTGTCATACCAAATCAAAGTTTTTATATGTTGCAGTCTAAACATTATAAATGTTCTATAGATAATTGTTTTGGATTGATAAGCATGATACAATTGTTAACATACTGATGATATTTTTATTTTTTTATTTTATTCATTTTTAATTCAAAATGTCACTAATAAACTTATATTGAACATTAAAAAATAGAAAACAAAACTGATGCTTCTACATGTCTCTTTTTTACTAAGGCAATAAACTTAAAGCATGTGCAGTTGAAAATGCGAAGGTAGGGACCTCTACAGGTCTTAGCCACAAGCTTATGCATTGGAAGAAAAGAGGAGTAAACTTGTGGTTAAAACCTGTAGAGGTCCCTACCTTCGCATTTTCAACGCATATGTTTTAGGTTTATTGCCTTAGTAAATATTACTTATGTAATCAATGTGCGTTAAATAAATTTTATAATTATATGTCTTTTTTGAACACTAGTTTTTATTTCAAAGGCCTCTGATTTTTTACTATCAACAATAATGATTAGTTTTGTTTATTTATGCAAATTCTGTATAATATGTATAACATTTAGTGGACATATACTTTCCACTTCAAAAGATCAAATGTCTTGCTAAAGAATAAAAGTAATGTATATAACTGAATCTGCTCATTATACTTCTGATGCTGTTGCATTTTATTGGTGACAAAAATCATGTCCAGTATGTGTTAGTGGGTAATACAAAGTTGTGATAGAGAGTCTATAAAAATAAATTATTAATTTAATATATATATATTGGGACTATGCTTAATATAGAAGTGTTATAAAATACATGATAAAACATCTATAATGAGAAAAAAGAGAGGAAAAGGAAAAAGTTGTTTAATAATAATAAAAATGGATTTTTGAGTGTTTGGAAACTAGAGCAGTGGATATAAAATCATAGATAGCGTAGTTAGATTTGGGTTGAAACTAGTATCTTTGAAATATCTAATAATGATGATAATGATATTATATATGCAATCTTTTCATCTCTAATCTCCTATAATCTTTGCATCTGAGTAAAGATATTTTTATTCTTAAGCAATATATAAATTAATTTCAAATTCATTTTTCTGGTAAGTATAATAATTAAATGAAAGGTTGATTGCATGAGATTATACCATATTCAACTACCAAAAATATCAATATATATATAAGGAGTTTTACTTCTCTAGACGTAGATCAATTTTATCATTTAAGTTTTACTTGTTCAATATATTTTAAATAAAATCATTTTTTTCTTGAGTGATATTACGCGAGTAAGTGAAAAATATCCTGAGCCATAAATATAAATGTTTACATGATTTATGATTAAAAACAAACAAGCAACAATTTATTAATATTTAATAATTATTTTTAGCTAAGAATAGGATTAAAACTTTATTTATAACGTAAAAACTTAAATTATAAAATGCTACGTATTTTATATTTCACTCTCCAAATAACTAGTTTTTTAAAAAAATTATTAAGATTAAATAAATTGTTTTGAAAAAACTTTAAATTATTTTTTTTAATTCCTTTTTTTTTAAATATAATTATTTAATTAGTCTTAAATGTAATGACTTAGGTTTGCAGAAAAATCAAGTAAATATTCGACTAGAAATAAAATGAAAATTGTATAATCTATGTTTATTTTAATTGTTTTTAATTTGGCTTATAAATATTAGAAGACTTTCTATTGATAGAAAGGTTCAAAAAAAAATAGTGCGTTCTTTAAATATCTCATTACAGATCAAAGGCCTCCCCAAAAGTTCTCATAGATAAACCATGAAGAAGAAAGTATTTTTGCCCAGATTGTCAATGCCAGGTGGTTAGTGTATGCTCCTCTCTCTCCCTCCCTCCCTCTCTCTCTCTCACACACACACATATAATAGCTAGAAACTCATTTACCAACTAATATTGGTTGTCAATTTCTGTGTAATGAGATAGTTTGAGTTGTTTTGTCCTGTAGTTCCCATTTAATGACCAAGATTGGATGGGTAACTGGATTGCCCATAGGTTAACTGTTTGGCTTGGTTCAGAATGAATATCATATATCTGAAAGGCAATAGCGTTACATCACACATTTACTTTATAGGTGTGTGTTTTTAACTAGCAATTATTATGACAATCGCCTTTCAATAAAAATATAAATGTTAACAAATTATTATATTTCATCTAATCTTACACCTAGGCTTAAATTCCAAATATATTTTATAATAATCTTTACATGGGTCACATCATAATCTCTATCTTTTACCTTTTTTTATCTCTTTCTTGTTTAAGTGCCATAATTTGATGTTTATAAATATTATGAGTGAAACTTATCGTTACAATTCAAACATATTACGTACATATTAAAAACAGTATGTCAATAGCTTTTAAGGTACAATTTAACTAAACAACTTTTTTTTACAAAATCAAGCTTCATGCATTCTTTTGTATTTTATCCACTATAAGCAGTTATTCACAATAAACAACTTTTTTGATATTTTTTTTTTTTAAATTATAAAAATAAACAACTTTTTTTTTTCAAAGACAACCCACATGCTTGCAATGTAAAAATAACCAGCAATCATAATTTCAAAAAATAGGAAATTATTGGTCATGAGAAGAAACAAGCTGAAAGTTAAAAGATGGAGATTATCATGTATTTATATAATAAATATTAGACCTGTATGTAAGTTTTGCTATATTTCTAATCTACGGCTATGATTAAATCAAATATCTTCTATTACAATAAAAATGCTTACAATCATTTACATGTTTCATGGATGTGATTATTAGAATCAGATCTTATCAAAAACTAAGCATATTTAAATTAATACACTGTACAGCCTTACACATGCCTGCACAAATATGATGTATATATAAGGGATTCGAGCTCAGACTTTCACACGACCCTCAACTCTCCATGCTATCTCATATTGCTGACCCACCTGATCATACACATGTTGAAAAGATAAATAATCACCAATATGCATATTTCATGCTAAACCAGCAATCATCAATTGGTCCAGATTACTATCTCCACATATATATATATATATAAGCAGTGTTCAGCTTTATATTTTGACAGCCAATCTTCATACTTTAATGGACAGGCTTCAAACTATTCCAACCCACAACTCTTCAGCCATCCATTTCATTGAAAATCTGATGGTGGAATGTTCAAAGCCCACATTAGTACCAATATTGTCATCCTACTTGGGTCAGCAATATGAGATGGCATGGAGAGTTGAGGATCATGTAAAAGTCTGAGTTTGAATCCCTTATATAAGCATATATAAAGTAAATTTGTGTAATAACTTGTTAAATATAATAAAAATATATGCAGTGTGGCTTCGTCTACTTGAATTGATGTTGCTGATCCAATTGCATTGCATTTACTATTTTTTATGTTGTTGTTTTTTTTTCCTTCATGGTCTGCAATAATATATTTCAAATGAAAGAGGGATTATCAATTACAATTTTTAGAAATAAAAACTGTTAGATCAAAATATTATTATAGAAATATTATTATAGAAATGCCTGTAGAAATAAATAAATAAAATATTTAAATATATGGATATAACAATCTATCTACCTACCTATTTATACTATCCATCTATCTATATATATATATATAATCTACCTACCTTTTAACACATCTATCTATCTATTTGTTTAAGTAGGTAGAAAAATATATGGAAAAATAAATAAGAAAGATAAGCGTAAGGTAAGTAAATAGATAGATTTGTAATTAAGTAGACAAAAAAAAAAACAGATATATAGATAGCCAGGCAAACAAATAAATAAATAGCTTGATGATTGGCAGATAGATTTCTAAATTTTAAGATGTTAAAATAAAAAAGTAGGCAGATAAAAAGGTAGATGGGAAGGTGTTGAAGTAGATGGATAGATAGACCAAATATCTGATTTCATTTTAAAGCTATACAGAAATAATTACATATTAATTTTAATATTATTTTTAAGATAGATGGTCCAAGTCCACTAGAATATTGTGTAAATGAATCATTTGCAATGACCAATGACAAAAAATCATTCAGATTACCTTTTTATGCCGGATGTACTCCTTATGATTGTGCCTTTTTGACTACTGATCCGAGAATTTGCTTTCCATCAATTGAAAGGCAACCAGGTTAGTGATATTTATTTATTTGTATCTTGATTAATGATTAATAAAAATGAATTTATAAAAAATATATTGCAATGCATATAAAAATATTTTGATTGATTACCTTTTAAATGTATAATATTGTATTTGAAGAATGAAAGATTTAATTTTAATTACTTGATGTAATTGTTACATATTTTAATGTAATCTTATTGTTTGAATATAATTTTACTATAGATAATATTTAAAAAATAATAATTTGTTTTTTTAAGTATGGTAAATGCTTTTGATAATGAACCTTATCAAAATGGTTATTTTAAAAATTATATTTTTTTATAGATGTGAATATAACCACATTATTGTATAAATATTTGTTATTTAGAAAAGAGATTTCCTGTATAATTGCAATGAATGCATATTATATTATCTTTTGCACTCATAAATAATCATAATTATAGTCAAACATTGGTGGTCGAGAGGTCAGCACAGCTGCCTTACAAGCAGTTGTCCCGGGTTCGCTTCCCGGCCGATGCTATAACACATGAAATAGTATAATTTTAATATATAGTCATAAATTTTAATATTTACTCATATATAAGTTCAATTGCAGTGATTTATACATGGATTGCAGTTTAGCCCAAGGCAACCGATAAATCAGATTTGTCTGAAGAATATGAATACTTCTTCAAGATTGAATATAATTTTTGCAAAATAAATGCTTATAGTATAGCTTCATTGTTTCAATTTAATATATCATAGAGATCATATTTACGAAAAGTGATCTTAACATGCTAAAATCTGCCATATTTTAAATAATTTTATTAATGAGTTTTTTTTTTTTTAAAGTTATAACTTTGACTTCTTTAATTTTCATTTTTTTATACTTTAATAAAATGAAAACATTACATTAAATGTTTTCATCTGTTATGATTTTTAGTCAAAATTATAGCTTTTGGATGACAGATTATACCTAAATATAACAATAGTATTTTCAATTTAAGACAATTTTTTAATAAAATCATTTAATAAATTAATAACTGTTTGATCATTTAAAAAACAGAATAGGTTTTTGCTGCTTTTAAATATATTTATTAGCTTAGCACTTGCAATACTGTTAGTATCGTAGTCATAGTTTATACAATTAAATTTCACTAAAAGTTCATCTTATATATATATTCGTTTATTGTTTATCAGATTAACATAAAATTGATTTTTTTTTGTTTTGTTTATTTATATTCAAATTCATGAAAAGCAAATTATAGATTAACTTATTTTATTATTAAAATAAATATCTTTCTTTAAGCATTTTTATTTGCCTTCTAGCAAGCAATTTGTAATTTTTCGTGCTTTTTATTTTAATGAGTAAATGTTTATTTTTCATTGTTTTTTTTGTTTTTAATTTAATGGAAGTTGAGGCAAGTTTAAGAAATAAACCGAAAGTACTTCTGCAGATTGAAAGACTGTTTATAATAGTTTATTATTGTTATATTTATTATTTTTATTATGTTTACAATTTTGTTCTTATTTATATTACATATTTTTATTTTTGTTATAGTATTTAATACAGTGGATCTAAGTAATATTAAGAAATAGTGGTCATTAAGGAATCGAGGAAGCAATGTAAAAAAATTATTAAGTTGAAATGCAAACTTCATATACTAGTGTTTTAAGTTTTGATAAGGAAAGTTTATTTACAAGAGTACCCTGTAACAAAGCATTGACTATTTTAAGAAAAGGACTAAATGACAATAATAGCTTGTTATTGATAGTATAATGGAATTATTAACATTCTACATAGCAACATATATTTCTAATACAACATGAAATTTTTCACAAAATCAAGGGATGATTATGGACTCACAATTATCACATCTCATTAGTAATATTTACATGAAGGATCTTCAAACTGCAGTCATAAACATTGTTCAATATCTGTCTAAAGTTTCACTTCTATATTGATAATATATTTGTTATATAACCAAATAGTGAAGCACTATTACAAACATTGTGCACCACAAATCAATAATACATCCTTTTCGGTTACATTCACAATAGAATCAGAACAAGTATAAAAGCTGGAATTTTTAGATGTTCTTAAGACAAAATCAAAACTACAAATTACAGGAAATTCACATACACAGGAAAATACTTAACATATACATCCAATCATATCAGAAATGTAAAACAGAATTATACTATCACTATGAAAAAATATATTTGTTCAGAAATCAGTAATTTTGAACAAAGAAGATCCACATAGAACAACTTCTCATGAAACATGGTCTTCCTTCAGCTGTAATTAAGAAAAGCTTAAATAGACATTGTATCCAATCATACCATGGATAAAACACAAATTAATAAAAATCTGTAATAAATATAATATTAGAATAGATTTCTAAAGCTATACCACACTATGAGAAATTCTAACATCTATAATACCTAAACTTGAAATGCTGGGAAACAAAACAGCTTATATAAAAACGCTGCAAATATAAGAGGATGTATATTGATGAGACAAATCACCTACCTCATTGGAAAGCAATTGAAAGAGCACAAACTGATGATTAGAAAAGAGAAAACAGGCTTATCAAAAGTAGCACGCCATGTATGTACTAATCAACATATGTTCATTGGTATGTATATACATATATTTATTAATTTATAAATTTTTCAATTAGAAAAATACAAAAATATTGGATGAGGGAAGAGTACAAAGAAGAAAATTCAAAGTAGCTGCTCACATGACAATAGAAATAAATCCATAAGTCAACTCAGTGTGATAATACATAGTGTCTGGAAGCCAGTAATTAATTTTGATCTTAAGACAAAAGTGGACAAGTTGGGATGACTCACATAGATAAAATATAAAATTTC
Organism: Epiperipatus broadwayi; assembly: GCA_028023455.1. Taxonomy (NCBI): domain Eukaryota; kingdom Metazoa; phylum Onychophora; class Udeonychophora; order Euonychophora; family Peripatidae; genus Epiperipatus; species Epiperipatus broadwayi. Next base: position 5,126,981 of record JAQFVV010006244.1, on the reverse strand, counting down.
TACTGACTGTTTACTTTGGAAGAATAGTTTAGTTGGTTAGAGTGTTATTTTAAAATGCAATATTTACAGATTTAAAGGGCCAAGTTTAATTTTATACATGTACTATGATTGATCAGGCCAGCAACACATGAAGAAAAGAGGATAATGATATTTCTTGAAATGTGGTATATACCAGCATTTCATAAACTGTGGGTCAATTTTTTTTTCAAGTCCTCAATGTAGATTCCCTAATAAAAAAAAGCAAAACAATAATAATAAAAATGAGGTAAAATTTAATTTTTATTTTTGTTAGTATACATTGGCCTGTGAAAATCATTATATAAAAGCAACAAAATACCCTCAACAACATCATAGATTAAGTCTTAAGACAGATAGACCACACAATATAGATAATTTGTTGGAATATTGTACCTTTAATAGAATAAACTAGGACTATTATAAAGGTTTGAGAAAAAGCTGTATTTGAGAAAATAAATATTTTAATTTCCCCTAAAATTTCAATTCAATATCTGAACTATGCACTTGCTTAAATATAAGTTTTAGACAGGGCCATTTTATATACGTTTTTGAAAATGTCTGGGGCACAGATTGAAATCTTTCAAGGGCCAGAATTGGTTCACAGGCTAGAGATTCCCCAACCCTGTTATAATGAAACATGATCCTTATGGATTTTATGTAGATCATAAAGATAAAAATTTTTGTTGAAATACAGTGTTTACTTTTTTCTAAATCAGGAAAGTTTCTGTGTGTTTTCTGAGTAATGTTTGTAGCTTTGTTTCTTTATTCAGTATTGCTGTGAGGAGCTCTTTTATTTTGTTATCATAATCAGTTATATCCATTACAACTGTAGCAATGCCCTTGACAGTGGGATAATGTCAAAAAGAGTGGTGAAAAACAAATTCAAAATCTGTATGGTCATATCAACAGCCATACTTTTCCAAACAACATACCAGTTTTATTTGTTAAAAATCTTAGTTCTAAACATTTATAAGATGCTTAAATTTCTATTCAGGAAAAGGACTAAACTTTGCAATTGCATTGGCTAATATTTTTTTTACTAAATATAAGGTCAGCCATTGAGAAACTCACTCAAAAATTTCCTCTAGATGAAGGAACAGAATAAAGTTCGAAAAAAATTAACATTTAAGTCACATCAAAAATTGAAATCAAACATTTCGTATGATGAAAGAAAACTATTAAATCTCTTAAACTAAAGAAATCTATAATGATTCTCCCTGATGACAAATGCAATGCTACCGTTATAATGAATGCTTGATAAGAAAATACACATAGCAGACCAATATTAAAAAGTAGCTAAAAGTCCTATATCAAGTACAGAAACAAAGTTACAAACATTACTCAGAAAGTCTCATAGTATTCAGATAAAAATAGACATCTTATTTCAGCAAAATTCTTACCTTTATGGTCTATCTAAAATCCATAAGAACCATGTTTCATTAAGACCTATTATTAGTTCTAGAAATATAGAAATTCACCTTACCAAAACTTGTCACAATTTCTTCTCAAAGTTCTTAGTTCTTTGGCATGCAAGACACAGTTCTTTGTCAAGGATGCTAAGCACTTTGTACAATTAATCAAGAATGTGAAATTCAAAGAAGTTACACATTGATAAGTTTTAATTTGGAAAGTTCATTTGCAAATGTACCATATGATGAAGCACTGCCTATTGTAAAAAAACAATTAAATGACAATAATAGCTTGCCAAACAAAACAACTCTTCCTATTAATAATATAACAGAACTATTAACAGTCTACATAATGACAACAAATTTCCAATACAACATGGAATTTTTCAACAAAATCCAGGGGTGGCTATGGGATTACAACTATTAGCCCTCATTAGTAACATTTACATGGAATAACTTTAAACCATAAAAATTATTCCGTATACCCCTAAAGTCTTATTTCTATGCTGATAATACATTTTTGTATAACTACATGCTTGAAGAACTAATATAAATATTCTGGACACCCATAAATAACATATCCTCTTAAATTAAATTGACAATAAAATAAGAACTAGAACAAAAATTGGCATTCTTAAATGTTTCTGTAATAAGAGTTCCTCATGACAAAATCAAAACTACAATTTACAGAAAAACAACATACTCAGGAAATCAAAACATGGAATTATACTATGATTATGGAATAGAGAAAAAGAAATTTGTTCAGAAACCAGTGATTTTGAAAATGAATATGTCTGTATAGAATAAAATCTCATGAAGAATGGTATTCCATCACTTGATATTAACAGAACCTTAAACAAACAATAAAAAATAACATTAAAAGAATAAATAATTATTGGTACTGTAATAGCAGACAAACTAAAAAAAGTCTTCAGTGAATGTAATATCAGAACAGCTTAATCACCATACTACACTAAGAGAAATTCTAACATCTATAAAACCTAAAATTTAAATGCTGAAAAACAAAAATTGCACATATGGAATAACTAATAAATGTGGGAGTATATATATTGGTAAGGCCAGTTATATCACTGAAATGTGATTGAAAGAATATAAAATTATGATTGGATAACAGAAAACACTCATATCTAACATAGTAGATCATGTACTTACCAATGAAAATACATGTTCAATTAGAAAAATACAAAAATATTGAAAGAAAAAAGTACAAAGAAGAAGATTCAAAGAAAGTGCTCACATTACAATAGAAAATAACAGCACAAGGCAAGCCCTAGTGATAATGCAAATGTTTAGAAGCCATTAATTAACCTTACTCTTAAGACAAAAGTAGAGAAATCAAGATGAATCTTATAGATAAGTATGTGAAATTTCTACTGACATTTTTCATGGTAGAATAGTTCAGTTGGTCAAAGCATTATCTTAAATTTCATTATTCATAAATCCAAAGATCTGGATTTGATTCCCATGGAAGTACTGTCATTGGTCAAGACCGTAACACATGAAGGAGGGAGAAAAATAATACCAACCAAAATAGTGTTGTATATAAACCTGTGTGCTATTACTAACAGTTGAAGGTATTTGAAAACTTTAAAGTTTAAATTTTTTTTAAAGTTATTGAATATTTAATGTTAGATGATGGAAATAATCTAACAGATAATTATATGAAAATGCCATGATTACAAACTTCAGACAAACAGGAAGAAAAAGTGATTACTAAAATAAATTTGAAAAGATTCTTTGAATTGGTAAGATTAAAAATGCAGATCTATTACAAAATATTTGAAAGAAAATAGGTTGACATCTTTTTTATATATATGTCAAAGTGTTGATCGGGAAGCGAACCCAGGCCAGCTGCTTGGAAGGCAGCTATGCTAACCACAAGACCACCAATGCTTGACATCTTTTAAAGGTAGGAAAACAATAGGGCTTTTAAATAAATAAAACATTTATGATCTTAAGAAAAAAAACTGTTGAGATTCTTAGACTGAGTATAGTAGGAGGAGAATATGGCAACAATTTATTAAAGTGACTTGTAGAAATAATTCATGATAAATAACACATGATAATTTAAGAAGAAAATAATTAATATATGATAAAATTTGCTTACTAAAATATTCCAAAATATTATACAAAAAATAGATTAAAATATAAGTAGAAAGAATAAAAATTTTCTATAAAATGTGTGATTTTTTAAAGCACATTTTATGATAATGCGTGTATATTAAATTTTCTGCGCATTAATAGATGATTTAGTGGTAGATGATATAATGAGCAAAAATATACTTGATTATCACCTATAATAATTATGCGATGTGACATAAAATGACTTCACTTTAAGGCTGTATGTCAGAAATTGTGCTATCAATTAGTAATTACTTGTTTAATACTGCTAACTGGGTTCATTAATAGATTTATTATGCAAAGATGATTCTAAAATAGACTGGAATGGAGTATACCTTTATTGTAATTACAGTTTTCATGATAAATACATAGTTTTATCTAACAGGTTGCATTGGTTTAAATCCAATCATATTTTTGGAAAAATAAATGTCATGCTTCTAGAGATAGTATTTTATTTTTACTCATTAATAAAGATTATAATTTTTTTTCTTATGTGTCATAGCATCAGCCGTGAAGCGAGCCATATCCCAGGACAACTGCTTATAAAGCAGCTGTCGCTGACCTCTCGACCACCAATGCTTGACAATAATTTGTTGTGAAATTATGCTTTTACTAATAAATTATTTAGCATTACCTACTTAATGTGATTATTTTATAATGTTTATTATTATATTTGTTAGATGTTTTATTGATTTTCAATGCGTACTATTTTTTTAATGGTTTCTATATCCAATAATTTTCTATTGACATATCCAAAAATAATTTGTATTATTTACACTCAATCCATAACAACATTTACAAAATCTTTAAAACAAAAAAAATAATTTCATTAAAGTTAAAATCATTAATGTTAATAATTTGAAAATAATATTTTCCAATACAAACCATTATACAATTTTAGTAACTGTGATTTCAATTATCTGTGATTTAAAAAATGCATGTTTTTGAATGGATTTAAAAAAACTATTAAAAATAAAAATATATACATATATAACTATTAAAAATAAACAACAAGAAATTAGAGATTATTTCAAAAACATATATATTTATTAAACCTTTAAATATCACATGATCACTATCTCCCATGCTTGCTCATAACTTATTAAAATAGGCAAAACTCTCTCCATACAGTAGTGCCACTCAAAGCAAGGCAGAGTAATCAGTGGATGCCAGATGGTTTGTGCATAAAATCCCTATCTAGTGCCTACTCGGGAATTTTATGCACAAGCCTTCTGGCATCCATTTATTATTGTCTTGCTTTGAATGGCACTACTGTATGGAGAGAGTTTCGCATATTCTTTATATTTTAATTTTTTAGTTCACCATGCAATCAATAACATAAACTTTATATATATTTATTAAATTTCAACAGTGATTAAACATTAAAATAGCTAATTATAAGCTTCAGTACTTTCATATTACTGAAGCATGGAATTCTCTTAAGAACTGTAATATAGATATAAGTAAATATATTCTTGCCTTCGCCAAAAAAGAATCATGGCCGGTTTTCTGACAATGATCTTATTATTAAGTGATTTAATTAAAAGAAAACATATGGCACTTTCTGATTGGCAGAATAATAGGTTAAATGTAGACCTTCATAATAAATATGAAATTCTGAAGACAGAAATTAAACAACTGACAACAAAACTTAAAAATGATTGATGAATTAAAATTGCAAAGAAGATACAGAAATTTACTGCCCATGGTGTCATTCTAGATTTTTTTGATGCACTGAAATTAATGTATAGGCAGTAAGAAATGAAATACCTGGACAACTTTTAAAATATAGTGGTCAACATATGGACACTGAAAAAAGATATCACAATTCTACTAAATGTACTAATGATACTCTCTTATATGATGGGAATGATATATTGAACAGGTGGAAGGATTCTTTTGAATAATAATATAAGAATTAAGATAACAACTTTTAATGATATATTTATTTTGCCTATTCATTTAGATTTGGACAAATATATCCAGAATAGTGAAGTCAAAACAGCTTTTTATAATCTTAAAAATGGAAAGGTTGCAGATCCTAATGGAATACCTGGACAATTTTTTAAATATGATGGTGATATGTTAACTTCAAAATATTGGATTTTTTAAACAATATATGTACCCATGACATTTGCCCATCCAATCTTAATAATGCTTTTATTATTTCAATTTTAAAAACAAATAAAATAGACAAGATTGCATTAATAAATATAGATAGTAGAGATAAAAAATTTATTGAATAAGTTGCATTCACTTTTAGATTAATTTTTATCAAAGAGTCAATATGGTTTTAGAGAATCAAGAAACACTATAGCTATGTTTTTTGTTGCCAGGAAAAGGCAAGAAAAGTTTTTTGAACAAATGAGTGATTTATATATTACCTTCATTGATTTGGTTAAGGCATTTCATACAGTTCTTAGGTCATATCTGTAGCATTGTTTGAAATTAGTTGGTTGTCCACCAGAATTTATTCATATTGTTTAGTTTCTACATGATGTAATGAAAGGAAATATTACTATAGATGGAAAATCTTAGATATTTGAAATTAAAACTGGTGTTAATCAAGGATGTGTACATGATCCGACATTGTTTTAAATTTTTATGACAATGGTCTTTGGAATCTTTTATGGGCAGCTAAATCAAACAGGGATCAAGATATTATACAGATTTGATTGTGGAATTTTTAATTTGAACTGATTAAGAGTGAGAACAATTTTTTCTTCTTCTTAGATTCTGGATTTACAATATGCTGATGATTGTGAGATTTTTGCCATTTCAAAAGATAATTTACAGAAAATTCTTAATATTTTGAATGAAACATATAAATATTTTACTTTATTAATTAATATTCAGAAATATTAAAGTTCTTTATCAACCAGTGATGGAAGAAAAAACATTTACTTGGGTGCATATCAACTTGAGAATGTAAATCAACTTAAATATCTTGTTTTATTTTGTAGAAAAGTATACTTACTGTTGAAGTACAATACAGATTCTATTACTGCTTCTACTTTTAACAAATTAAAAGATAGAATATTTCATTACAATGAAATAATAATTACTGCAACTAAGTCAGCCATATATACCTAATTTAGTGTGTGGAAGTGAAATTCTTAAACATCCCATTTATTATTGCAGTATAACGACATTAAAAAAGCTTCATTTAAAGATGTTCGTAAAATTTTTAAAATACTATACAAATCATAAAATCAATCAGTATGTTTTTCATCCTAATGGATATAATAATATCAAGTACACTATTGTATTATCAGACATTCATTGGGTTGGATATAGAAAATGAATGAACAAAACTTTCTGAAAGGGTGTGCATGGTAAGGTTGAGTGTGTTTTTTTGGGGAAAGGTAGGTTCTGTCTATGTTATAAGGATTATCTCAAAGACATTCTAAAGAAGTGCAGTCAATTATAGTCATCCCTAAAGTAGTTTTTTCTCTTTCTCTCTCCTTTTTTTTCTTTTGGAATTTGAATGATCATACTCATTTGCAAGTGTCTATTTATACTTTTTAGTACTGTTCAGCCCCTGTACATCGCTTGATGGTACCTAATTTTTTTATTATATATTTACTATACACTTTTTATGCATATAAATTGAAAGTACACAATATCTATGCTATGTTTAAAATGCACATTCATGAATTTCAAAATTCATGCTAGGACTTTAAATCATGTCATGGATAAAAAAGTTTACTGTGTTTAAAGTTGTCTAAAAATTCATATGCATGTATAAGTTACTTTAAACATTGTTAGTTATTATAATGACAAAAACTCTATAATGGAGTTGCAAAGAGATGCCAATTAACTAATGGGGATCTAGAGTCATCTTTTTTCAAATGATAAACATTAAATAGTTTAGATATTAACATAAATGATGAAGGAAACTTTGACAAACCGGGTTTATAGTCTTCAAATATTAAATTTTATAAAACTTAACAATTAAGTTTAAATTATTTTTTTAAAGATTATATTTATCAACACTTAATTAATACCAAATTCTTTTTATCACCTTCATATACTTTAAACTTTTTTTCAACACTACACATAAGTATTTATATTGAATTAGATTTGGCCTTGCCCGGATTTCAGACGATTTCCAAATTTTATCTGAGAACAAGCTTTTCCAAAAAAATATTTCTTGAGGTTACATCCTTGGTAAATATTATTTGGATATTTGGGAAAAGGTTGTTGAGAACATAATAATATCCAAGTTATATATATATAATAAAAGGTTTCTATGTAACATTGTTACTAGTATATTTTAAAATAAAAATGATATTAAATAATAAATAATATCCTTGTCAATTAGAGCTTAAAATGTGCTTCAAAATGCATAAAATTATATAAGTGAAACTAAAAGTGTATCAAATTAAATTAATACAATAAATATTTGTAATTATAATAAAAATGTAGTAAGGTATTTATAAAATCATGTAATTTAATAGTTAGTTGCTCAGGAGGATATATGATGTTCACACACTAGAAGTCGAGAAACCTTTAATCTCAAGTTTATTATTCTACAACAGCTCCTTTACATTTAATTTTTATTTCTAAATTTGTTAATATTAATTAATAAATATTTTTATATTTATCACCTCTGGAAATTAAAATTCTACTAAACTAGATAAAGTCTGAAGTTTTTATTTTTTTTAAGAAATAACTTTTTAAATTTTTTTTATAGAAGCATGTGTTTTGTTTTAAAACTAATTTCCAATAGTCAGGTTCCCTTTTCCAGGGGAAATTATCATATTGGGAAGTTTATCAATTAATGTTTCCCGGAAAAACTAAATCCTTTAATATACTCCCTATAGGAATCTGTCGATTTTCCAAATTAACAAAATTCATCAAACAGTTCAAAGTTTGTTGATTTTTTTAATAAAAATCATCCTTGGAGCATTCCCCACTGGGGCCTTTCTCCACTACCAAAGGGTAATATTAACCCCCTTTGCCCCTATGTAACAAACAAGAGGGATCCAGTGACCACATTCTAAATCAATGTTGTTCGTGGGCTTACCTTTGGAATATAGCCTTAGACCGGATAAATGGCAATGATCCAGCTAACATTTCTCTTAAGGCCGCAATTAAAAAGAGACATTTCAGAACAATAAGACTGGCCACTTTCATTAACTTCTCAATTTGGACTGCTGGATGTAGCATGATATTTGATCATGGCAATGATGACTCAATGGTTAATCGATTTTTTAAGTTCCTCTACGAGATAAAGATGAGGATAAATGAACTTGTCAGGGCTTGGCTGACTGACCAGACCTGGAGCCAGATGAGGCTATAAACGTGATTCATGTAATTCTTAGGCCTAAGACCTGAACCTTATCCCACCTGCTGCTAGAATAATATATCCCATCTTTCACCTACTAATGATTTAAACTTTAACTATTTAGATCTTCCATATACCCTATAATTTTGCATTAGTTCCATACTGTGTAATTAATTTACCTATGTATCCTAATTAGCGATTCTCACGGTTCCTTTTATATATCAACTATTAAATATTGTTATAGTCCTCGTTGGCCTTTGGGAAAAGTCATTAATCAATAGAATTTCTAAACCTTATATAAAGCTTTGACTTCCTTTATATCCCTAGAAAATTATGCATATGATGCAATGCCTTAAGGACTTAGTGTAACCTTTGATTTTGTTTTGATTTTTTTTTCTTTCATACTTGCATTAATTTTCCTATCATAATTTTTCTATATAGCTCTTGAGATTATGTTGTTGATCTAATACAACTTTTGATTTCTCTATATACATGGTTTGCATACCATTTTTATATGTATTCATTGAAACTTTGTTACTGACCTAATTTTATGCTGTTATTGATTTCTCTTGTATCTCCTCTTAAGTGTAAATAAAAGTTAATTTTGAAAGTAAATCTAAGTACATATTATATTATTATTGCAAGTTTTTACATATATCACAATAAATAAATTGATAGACAGTAACATGTAAAACATTAGATACTCATTTAATAAAATGGTATAATCTGATAATAATAATCTCTTAAGCTATCAGTAATCTCAACCTGTATCAAGGCAATATCCTTTAACAATAAAGGTGGTACCACATTTATCTATGGTCTGATATGTTCAATATAGATGTTAAAGATTGCACCTTGACCAAGGAGTACGGACTAATAATGTAAAGAAGTTTATTGTGTTAATGGTATGACATACATCTTAATATCATAATAGACTTTTAATAAACATAAGCTGCTATTTTATGGTACATTAATAATAGATCTGAGAAAGAGAATTATGAAGTATTCTTATGGAACAGAGATTTTTGTAAAGAATTAAGAAAATAAATGAATGGAAAAAAGTTGTAAAGATGTTAAAGATATGGATTGGGATAAATAAAATAAATATAAATTAAAATAATGAAATTTGTTGAAAAGATTAAATAAAAATAAATGTTTAATATATATAAAAAAAAAAAATTAAACAATTAGATTAAGCATGTGCTTACCAATAGATGAAATATAGATATAATAAAGCTATTGTGTAAATTAGTAGAAAAAAATAAAAAATAAACCTATTTTTAGATCATCTTAAGAAATGAGAGTAGCATTAACTTTTAAAAAAGTATAGAAATCATAGGCAAAGGTAGTCTAATTTGAAATATAGTACTTGTTATTATCAGATAACTGATGGTGGTAATAATTTAATGAATTAAGGCACATCAACATTTTAATATATTTGTAAACATTGTTAAAAAATAAATAAAAACTGAGAATGAGTTATCTATAAGGAATATATAAAATGGGATTATTAGAAAGAACTTTATAATTGATGTTTTCAATAAAATAATGGATAAATAAAATGAACCACTGCAGAAAAACAAAAAAGAGTGAAAAAGAGTGAAAACGAGTTTTTGTTGTTTTTTCTGAGTTAATTATCTAATAAAATAGAATTTAGAATAGATCTATTTTTAATGATAATAAAATTTTATGAAAAAAGAAAAACAAAAGTCATAATATATATAAAAGATATATAAATATAGGTTTAGAGCAATAGATTATTGAAGAAAATGATGTAAAAAGTGCCATTGTTGCAAGATTACATTTCGTGATGATGATGATATATCAGTATTAGTTAACAAATTAAAATAAGTAATTATTTTATTTAAAATGTACATATCAAAATATAAATGTGACAAATGTAAAATTGTTATTAATTTTCTTTTTTCTTGTCAGTTGACAATATATTTAGTAATAAATAAAAGTGAATCATTAATTTAAAATATATATATTGAAGCAAAATTTTTATAATTATTAATTTAATAAAAGCTGTTTTATTTTCTTCACTGGAATATGATATTGCAAGTTCTACTCCTAAGGAGGGATTTCGATGTAGTTATTGTTGTTATTTTTCAGTGTTCTTCACTGGAGAAAAATTGCTGTTTCATTTAGAATGACATTTGTGCTTCTAAAGTGATAGATTATTTTATTTATTTTGTAGCATTTTTTAGTAACTTGTAACTTATATTAATAAATCTGAATGGCATAGAGTAACTGCAGTTTTCCTGTAATAACCTTACTACTTTAACAGTCATTTAAAAGTTCCTTTGATCATTTGGAAAAAAAAAAAAGTAAAATCTATATCAAATTTTATTTCCTCTTTTTCTGATGTTCAAAAGTCATAAATTATTTTAAAAAGCAAAGAAAAAGAATTCTATATTTGCAGCATTAGTTATTTTTTTATAGTTATATATACTGTATAAAAATCTTTTTGGCACCATAGCAGTATATCTGCTTTCCATGCGCTACAACTAAGTTTGAACCCAAGATAGATACAATTTGAAATTTATTTCAAGTTTAATTTAGTTTTAGAATTTTTTTCAGGTAGCTAGCTCATAACCAAACTAATTAATGATTCAACATTGACTGATAATTAGGTATTTAACTATTTTAGCTAAAGAGTAATTCAAGGATGGAAAAATACTCATCTCTTACATCATATAGCATTTTGAAAACCTAGTAAGTAATGTTATCTTTACTGATCTTGAAATAGAGTTGTTGAAGAGGCCATTGTTGTCTTACCTATATTTTACTTATATACTATACATGAAATATTCCAAAATTTTAGTACATAAAAAAAATGTAAAATCCATAACTATTAGAACTTTTCACAATGAAAAAGGATAGAAAATGCAATATACATAATCATCAGATAATCTATTTGAAAATAGATCATTTAATTTATCATATACAAAATTTATTTTGCTTGATAATTTCAATATATTGATTGGATTTAATCTCAAATTTTTTCATTGTCTATTTTTTTTTTTTGCTTTTGTTTGTTCATTTTTAGAATTATTTGCAATCTTTGTTCAGTTATACAGTACATCACCCCCTCCCTTCAAATGTGCATTGGCTCAGCAAAAAAAATAAGTAAATAGTTTCCTGTTTGACAGTTTATAAAATGTTGAGCACCAGAAAAAAACTGGGCCAAAATTCTTGACACTTGAGCTTCAGATATTCTCATCCTACCATTGGGCCAAGTTAATAAAAAACTAGTGAAAAGGGCATTGTTATGACTATTATCCCACTAAAATATATATAAGTAAAACATATCGTTCAATTTTGCAGACTGCTTTACCACTGCTGATAAAGAAACGGGTAAATATCTTTGGCTATATCTATAAGCTTTAGCTTTAGGTTATAAAGAAAGAAACCACTTCCTTATGCATATGGACAAATGTTTTTCAAATTTGAATTCTAAATGTATGTGTGATTTACTTATCACATTCCCCCCCAGACCTTCTTTAAATTTGTTTTATGTCTAATGCTTCTATTCTTTCTATTGTTGTTTTTAATTATGTCAGAAATGGTTATTGTTTAAGTGTTTCATAAAAAAAAATTAGTATATAGTTTTAGCAGGGTTATATATGAATCTTATTGTCATATTTATTTCAATATTGTAAAACCTACACTTTGCTTAATTCTGATGTGAGTTGTAAGACTTTACTTGTAATATATAGGGTATATGAGCACAGTCTTTACACTCTCCACCACTCTTCACTCTATCTCATAACACTGATAACCTCAAACACATATATGTCACAAAGATAAATAATCACCAATATACATATTTCATGCTAAACCAGCAATCATCAGTTGGTTCAGATTATCATCTCTACACATATATGCAATAAGTACTCAGATATATATTAAGATAGCCAACCCTCATACTTTAATGGACAGGCTTCAATCTACTACACCCTTCAACTCTTCAACAGTCCATCGAATTGAAAATCTGATGATGAAATGCTCAATGGCTACCCTGAGGCTGAGATTCTTATCACACCCATGTTGACCTAAAGTCAATCTGACCCCTCATGCACAGGACATAATCCATTTAGTACATATACAAGGGATGGGCAGACATCTCTACTATGTAATAACTGAAATAAAGGCTTATTATATACCTGTACCATTATTTGATAAAATAGTTCTACTATAAGTAAATTTTGATGTTGTTGATTACTTATTGTAATTAGAAATTAAGTTAATTTTTTTTTCTTCTAATGTTTACTTCATGATTTATCACAAATTGCAATGTTTTAGTTATATTTTCTGTAATCAATCATAGAATTTAGATCAATTCATTAATCTATTCAGCCAGTAACTTTCTGAATTAATGACTTCTGAAGGGAGATGCAATGTACATGGTAAGGTTATTAGAATTTTGATGCTCTCTCACAAAATTTACTGGTATTTTCTCAGAAGTAGAAGAAACAAAATAATAAAAATGAATGAAAAAAAAATTGTCTAGTTGATATGGGGAGATAGTTAGACAAATGGCTACTTCAATTGGTGAAGTTTTGGGTAGATAGTAAAAGAAGACATATTTTTAAAATATATATATATTTTTCTCATGTTATTTTTTTATATAATTAGTAGCAAAAAAACTGCTTAAATAAAATATTTCAATTTGGGAACATTTTAAGTGAAATAATATCGCCACCCACCCTTTCGCATAGTTCCCTAAACATTATTCAATCCTTTACAACCAATAAATCATTACTTTTAAATTTTCATTATTTTATTAATATAATGCTATATATATAAAAAACAATAATAATTTTACTTTCTAAAAGCGAAAGTAAATAGGGAATTCCCTGCCGACTTTATTTTTCTGTTGCAAAAAGTTTTGTTATTCATAACTCATCGAACTTATTTCCTGTGTTTTGTTTTTTTCTTTTAAGTTTTGAAGCTTTTATTTACAGTATATATATATGTACAATGAATTTAAAAGTAATTAATTCTGTTCTTATATTTAAATACTTTAAATTGTAATTGTTATATTTTAAATGATTTAATTAAAACAAGTAATTTTGTCAAGTTATCTACAAATTGATTTTTAAATAACTTAATGAAAAATTGGATAAAATTTAATAATTAAATATTATAATTAACTTTATTGTTTAACATCGTTTTTAATTATTGTAAATCCATTGCGTGATTAAGATCTTTCCAAGCTTAATCCACAATCTTTGTTCAGTTATGTAGTACATCACCCCCTCCCTTCAAATGTGCATTGGCTCAGCAAAAAAAAATAAGTAAATAGTTTCCTGTTTGATAGTTTATAAAATGTTGAGCACCAGAAAAAAACTGGGCCAAAATTCTTGACACTTGAGCTTCAGATATTCTCATCCTACCATTGGGCCAAGTTAATAAAAAAAACTAGTGAAAAGGGCATTATTATGACTATTATCCCACTAAAGTGTATATAAGTAAAACATATCGTTCAGTTTTTCAGACTGCTTTACCACTGCTGATAAAGAAACGGGTAAATATCTTTGGCTATGTCTATAAGCTTTAGGTTATAAAGAAAAAGAAACCACTTCCTTATGCATATGGACAAACATTTTTCAAATTTGAATTCTAAATATATGTGTGATTTACTTATTATATTTCCCCCAGACCTTCTTTAAATTTGTTTAATGTCTAATGCTTCTATTCTTTCTATTGTTGTTTTTAATTATGTCAGAAATGTTTTGTGTTTGAGTGTTTCGTAGTATATAATTTTAGCAGGGTTTTATATGAATCTTATTGTCATATTTATTTCAGTATTGTAAAACCTACACTTTGCTTAATTCTGATATGAGAGTTATAAGTCTTTACCTGTAATATATAGGGTATATGAGCACAGACTTTCACATTCTCCACCACTCTTCACTCTATCTCATAACACTGATACACTTGAACACATATATGTTAAAAAGATAAATAATCACCAATATACATATTTCATGCTAAACCAGCAATCATCAGTTGGTCCAGATTATCATTTCTACACATATATGCAATAAGTGCTCAGATATATATTAAGATAGCCAACCCTCATACTTTAATGGACAGGCTTCAATCTACTACACATTCCAACTCTTCAACCATCCATCCAATTAAAAATCTGACGATGGAACGCTCAATGGCCACTCTGAGGCTGAGATTCTTATCATACCAATGTTGCCCTAAAATCAATCTGACCCCTCATGTACGGGACATAATCCATTTAGTACATATACAAGGGATGGGCAGACATCTCTACTATGTAATAACTGAAATAAAGGCTTATTATATACCTGTACCATTATTTGATAAAATAATTATACTATAAGTAAATTTTGATGTTGTTGATTATTTATTGTAATTAGAAATTAAGTTATTTTTTTCTTCTAATGTTTACTTCATAATTTATCACAAATTGCAATGTTTTAGTTATATTTTCTGTAATCAATCATTGAATTTAGATCAATTCATTAATCTATTCAGCCAGTAACTTTTTGAATTAATGACTTCTGAAGGGAGATGCAGTGTGCATGGTAATGTAATTAGAATTTTGATACTCTCTTACAAAATGTACTTGTATTTTCTCAGAAGTAGAGGAAACAAAATAATAAAAATGAATGAAGAAAAATTGTCTAGTTGATATGGGGAAATGATTAGAGAAATGGCTACTTCAATTGGTGAAGTTTTGGGTAGATAGTAAAAGAAGACGTATTTTTAAAAAATATATATATTTTTTTTTTCATGTTATTTTTGGATATAATTAGTAGCAAAAAACTGCTTAAATAAAATATTTAAAAAATGATTTGGGAACATTTTAAGGGAAATAATACCGCCACCCACCCTTTCGCATAGTTCCCTAAAAATTATTCAATCCTTTACAACTAATAAATCATTACTTTTAAATTTTCATTATTTTATTAATAGAATGCTATATATATATATAAAAAACAATAATAAATTTACTTTCTAAAAGCGAAAGTAAATAGGGAATTCCCTGGCGACTTTATTTTCTGTTGCAAAAAGTTTTGTTATTCATAACTCATCGAACTTATTATTTCCTATGTTTTGTTTTTTTCTTTTATGTTTTGAAACTTTTATTTATAGATATGTACAATGAATTTAAAAGTAATTAATTCTGTTCTTATATTTAAATACTTTAAATTATAATTGTTATATTTTAAATGATTTTATTAAAACAAGTAATTGTTGTCAAGTTATCTACAAATTGATTTTTAAATAACTTAATGAAAAATTGGATAAAATTTAATAATTAAATATTATAATTAACTTTATTATTCAACATCGCTTTTAATTATTGTAAATCCATTGCGTGATTAAGATCTTTCCAAGTTTAAGCCACTTAATCTTATTTATAGCCTCTCTTCTCCAAATCGTATCAGCAAATTTTACGTTGTCCATCGCTTTCGTCCTACTAGTTCTTTTACAGTGTCTTGGAATCCCATTTGAAATTTCAACTGCTTATTCATTATTTTTTAGCAATGTGTCCAGCCCAGCTTTATTTCAATCTCTAAATTACTTCATTAATATCTGGATATTCATGAATAATAAAAGAAAAATAACAAAAATGGCATTCTTAGATATTCTTGTGATAAGGCTCCTTCGTGGAAAAATTAAAACTAAAATTTAGAGATAATCCCACACATAGGAAGTTAAAACAGGCAAAACTCACTATATATATTGCCATACACAGCAAGCTAGAGTAATCAATGGATGCCAGAAGGCTTGTGCATAAAATCCCCATCTAGTGTCTACTCATCCAATATCCCCAGACTAGTTTCTGGCTGGTCATGTGATGCTTATTGACATATGAAATTACTTAACATAAATATCCAATCACAATACAGACATGAAATATGAAGTTATTTCATCACTATGGAACAGAGCAAAAAAAATTTGTTCAGAAATCGATACTAAGAAAATATCCACATACAAGAAACTCACGATGAATGGTTATCCATCATCTATCATTAAATAACTTTAAAGAGACAACAAAAAGAAAAATAATGTTCTATAGAGACAATGTAGAGAAAATCTACAATCAATATAATATCACAACATTTTTCCAAAGGTGTAGCCCACAATGAGGACTCCTAATCTCTATAAAGCCTAAACTTTAACTACTGAAAAAGCAAAAAAACTGCAGCTATGAAATATGTGAATGTATAAGACATATATTGTGAAATCTATTATCCATTGAAAAATGTTTATAAGAATATAAAGTGATGATTAGAAAAGAAGAAAAAAAACCAGATATATCTAAAGTATGTATGTACCAATGAAAAAAATGTTCAATTGGGAAAATAAAAATTATATTGGTCAGAATGGAAAAAATCCAAAAAAAAAATTAAAAAGCTTCTCACTTGATCCCATAAGCCAATCTTGTGTGATAATTAATAATATTTGAAAATCACTCATTAATCTTGTATTTAAGATAAAGTGGAGAAATCAGATGGATCCTCATAGATAAGTATATGAAATTTCTGCATGTTAGCTTTGACAGAATAGCTTAATCGGTTACATCATCATCTTAAATTCAATATTAATAAGATCAAAGGTTCAGGTCTGATCAGAAATTCCTGAAGAAGATAGGAGAATAATACCATTCTAAACATTGTGTTATTTACTAACCTGTATGTTATTAGTAAGAAGTGAGTGTAGTAGAAATGCTTAAATAAAGGTGCAATTTTTCTTAAGTCATTGACATTTAATATTAGATGATGGATATAGTTCAAAACATAATTAATACTTAAAATTATTTCAAATTTTATATTAATTACATATTTAAAGATATTAAAAAACAAAAAATTTAAAAAAATAACATGAATTCTAATATTTTATGTAAAGGATGTAGATGAAGCTCTTATGCAAGAAATATTCATTAATGACATTTTGAAACAAAAAGATATTAACTGTGTCCAGAATATATTACATATTAGATAATTACAATAATTTTTTTCAGAATGTATTACTTGTAAGTACGAATGTGTCCTCTTTTCCAAATATTTTTTTAATAAATTAAAACTTGTTAAAAATTTATTTTTGCTATACAATATAAAAAGATCTTTATTTCACCTTCTATGTTCAATACAGAGTAGAAGATAGCAGACAAGAAAAAAAAAATTTCTAACATTAAAATGTGATTTCTTTTACAAAGTATTTTTGTTATTTAATTGTGCATTTGATATTGATCTGCATAATTAAATATGAATCATTTTTAACTGAAATTTTGTTGAGCCTCAAAAAAATACTTGCCCTCGGCTCTCTTTCTGAGGAAGGCCAGTTCTACTTCTAAAAACCAACTGACAAATAAAGAAGAAAAAAAATATTTTTATAATAGTCAGTTGATTAAAATTTGTTACTGTTTGCCTGATATTTTAGTTCTTAAATACTATTCTTCCAAAAAAACTTAATCTTATGACAGCTAAATAAAACATACATTAAATGCATATTTTTATTTTTATTAAACTTCAAAATAGTAGTGTGTTTTTACTATAAACAGATAATGAAATATTTCTATGCACTTTATATAATAAATGTTTTTATTATATTACGCTTTCAAAACTTTTTTCAGAGCTTCTTCGAATATTTTAAAAAAATGTTATTAGGGGAAAATACATTTTTTTAATACTAAAGATTCTATGACACTGCTATAAAAAAACTTCTATTGTTTATCACTATTATTATTGCCACTTTCCATATGCAATTTAGCACAGTGAATTGATGAATTCAAAAGTTAAAGAAGTCATGGACAGGTTATAGATTTAATAAAATGTTTGTAAAAAAAGTATCAGTTTAGTAAATTGAATGTAAGCGTGGATACTAAGCTTATCTCTAGAGTAATACTTATGAGGTAAAAAAAATTTAAAAGACATACAAAAAAAATCATTTACAAATAAAACTTTCTAAAGACATTTTTAATAAACTTGCAAATAATGTTCTCTTTTAACAATACAATATACTAATTAGATGAATAGTGAATATACTTTCAACTCTAAGATATTACATATGTAGTGGATTAATCATTGGCATTTCACAAAGTTAAAATTTTACACTAACAGTTATCTTAGAAAAGCCTTGAAATAAGCGGATATCAATTTCATATCACATTGGAGACATTAATTTCATTAATTTTAAGAATTCGATACACAACCAATGATTATTAAATATATTATGTTGCTAAAAATGATTGTACAAAGTTTATTCATAAAAGATTCTTATAGTTTGAACATTCAAAGATTATTACTTTCTAAATATTATTATGTAATCTATTGCTGGACATTCAATATTCATTGTTTTGGAGTTGTTAAAATTGCATCTGTAATCATTGAATCTAGACAAGTAAACAAGAGGGGTAACCAAAAATAAACGCAATCGTTCTCTGGTTTGCATGCCTGGTATAGTAAATGCTTCTGCTGTTACATACTTTTAGCAGGAACCCTTATGCAACAGTCTGGAAAATGACATTGCCATGTAAAATTGTGGTACCATGTAGCCCATTTTTTATAAAGGGTATTTCATGTATTTGGCAAGTTTTACAATGACTGAAAAGTTCGAACAATGTAAAATACTCTGGTTTTTTTTTACAGAAAACACTAGGGAAAACAGTTGTAATGGTTGAAACAGATTATAAGCAATGTGATTTCATAAAAACACAAGTTTATGAGTGATTAAATTGAAATGTTAAATTCACCTTGGCTCTAAAAAGCATAACATGTAAAATCCAAAGTCAAAACAACGCTTTTTTTTTTTATGCAAATGGCATTTTCTTCTCGTATTTAGTTCATAATGGTCAGACATTTTATCTGCAAGTTCTGAAACATGATGTGGTAAAATGTAAACATTCCATGTTATGGCAAAGAGAGGAGTGTAAGTTTGACATTGACAAAGTATCATCTCTCAAAACCTTGCATATGGAACAGTTTTTTAATTAAATTCAGCATGACCCAGCTTTCTTATCGGTCATATTCGCTTGATCTTGTTTCATGCTTTTTTTTAATCTCTTGAATGAAAAAATGTCTCTTTTTTTGCAGACTTAGAAGTAGTAAAAAAAAATCCCACAGGCATTAAAAGTCATCACTTTGCAATTGTTTCTGTCTACTTTGAAAAATTAATAACATGTTTAGATATATTGTATCAAATGGACAGTAATTTGAAAGAGATTAAATTTTTAATACTTAAAAAATAAAAAAGCAATAGTCTTTGATTATTTGAAGGTATGTTTTGTCAATTCATAAATGAACGGACCAAATACAGCTCAAATATTATACAATGATTTATCAATGATGATACATCTCTAAATTTAATCATTGATGCCATTTGGAAATTCATTTATATATAAAAGCATTAGAAAATATAATGTTGGATGAATCATTGATTCATACAGGGATTAATTTTATGTATGATGCTTCCAAGACTCGTAGATGGTCTTTTGATACAATATGTAAATTATGTGGATCAGATTAAGCAATTTTATCTATATATTATTGAGTCATGTTATCTAAGCATTAAGTTGGAGACAATGTATAACATCTGTGTGCAAAATTTTAATTGGTACTCCTACACTCCTTCTATCCAATAGAAAAAAAAATTTATAAAAATATATATAACAGAGAGTAAAAATGAAATACGAAATATATTAATTATAAATTTATTGAACAAAAAGCAGAAATTACAAAAAAAAAAGTATATAAAAACAATAAATGTATAAGAAGGGTACAAAAATAAAAACAATAAAAATAATTTTGAAAATAATAAGTAATGTATGTTAATTTGCAAGAAAAACATTTGCAACTTGCACCTTTTATAAATAATCGAAATAAGAGTCATAGATCACATGACCCTGTTCTCTTAAGCTTGTAAGTTATAAGCAATGAGGATTGCCAATTCCTCAACAAGCTTTGTGATAAATGCTTAGCTAGAGAAAGCATTTAAAATATCTCTGTTAGGACCTCCCCCCCCCAACCTTTTATAGTTTTGTGTAAATTAACAGATAAACATATAGTTTTATATAAAATAAAAAAAACTTAAATATGTTTTGGTACAATATTAAACTAACTATATTTTATTTGGCAAGAAATTCACTTTGTATAAATCAGAGACAGATAAACTTACATGTATATTAAATAGGAGCATTTTAAATATTATTGGGTAAAGAAATAGATTAATATTTAAACAGAAAGAAAAATAATTTATTCTTAAATAATATATCAAGATCATCCAAAGTCGTGCAAAAAACACTTGTGTAAAAAGAGAAATAGGTATATATCAAACTCTTATATAATAAATAAATGTAATTATAGCATTTTTTTTACCTAGACATTTTATCTGAAATTTGGATCATTCATCCAGTTGTATTAAATAAAGCATTGTACACTTAAGATAAATATTTATAAAGAGATTTATAGCATCAATTTTGCTTGACTACCATGTTTCAGAAAGTGAATTTATAATTAAATCAGTAACAGAAATAGTTAAAATATTCCATTGATAAACAAAAGGAAAAAAATATATGGCTTTTGTACCATGCTAAAGAAATCATAAGTGTCATTACTGATATTCAGAGCATCATTAATCAGATTTAGAGTACAAATTGAACATGGGACATAAAACGCATAAGAATTTAAATCACAAATTCTTTTTTGTAAGCCTAAACTTTTGCTGGTATATCATAGCCTTGACCCCTTAAGTTACTTGTCTAAATTTAATTTGTTCAGAAAATGAATAAGAAACATTGTCAATCTCATCCCCGAAGGATCTAAATCTGGATAGGATGTTTAAAAATGTTCATTTATTTAAACACTTTGATCCTGAATTAAAATAAATAAATCTGACTCCACACTTATTTGTTCAGTATGTGATACACTAAAATAATTGAAAAATAATTGTTTTGTTGACACGAGTTAATATTTTTTTAAAAATATTTGATGCTAATGAAATGAGTTTTATTTTGAATTTTATCTCTTAACTATGAGGGCATATTTTGAAGTCAGAATTATTAGCTACATATCATGCGTGTTCTAATATAAAACAATGAAACTTTTCTAATATTTCAATGCACCATTGATACTATCATAAAGTTTATTACTTTTATCATGAGTTAAAATTTGTTTTCCGAAAAACTGTATTATAAAAATTATTATTTTTATAACTTTATAACAACTTTTCCTTTCATTATTTAAAACTGTCATAAATGATCTTTACAAGTTTTATTTTTTGTATTTGTTCAATTGATTTAAATTTTTCCCTTGATAATTCCAACACATTGCAAGATATTACCAATCGTAAATTTGTTATGTTCGGAATTATAAAGTTCACAAAGTTTGCAGCAAAAGCAACAAACTGCATTTTTTTGAAACTGAATAAGTTAACCAATTTCTATTGTATTCTTTGCCTTTTTTTAAATGCTTTTTATAATATGTATGTGACATTTTCCATCCAGAAGAATCGCATAAAAAATTAAAATCTTTAATTTATGTAAGATTCATTTTTAATTAAAATGGCTTGACTTATTGTAGGAGGAAATGTTTCTGATCAAGGTCCCAGATCACTGAAATTAAACACAATTACTATACTCAGTAGATTCCTCACATTCTAAATGTCTTTGGTAACTTCTCTGTTTCTTATATATTGTTTTTGGGCCCCATATGAGTGACAGTTTTTTCAGCCTGCTCACTATCTTCACTGGAATGTTTTATCAAGTGACTGAGTTACAATTTTTTGTTTTACTATAATTCATTTTACTTTATTCTTGTCTATTATATATTCATTTTAATTAGTACAGATGAAAATCATAGAATAAAAAAATTGAAAATGTTAGCAAATGTTCAAAATATAATACATAACTAAAAGGAATGTCAATAGATTTCCTTTCAATAATTACTGAATAACTGAAACACAGGCTTATTATATACCTGTATCAATATATATAATGTATATGGTATCTAAGCACAGACTTTCACACAATCTACCACTCTCCACTCTATCTCATAACACTGATATACTTGAACACATATATGTCAAAAAAAGAAATAATCACCAATATATGTATTTCATGCTAAACCAGCAATCATCAGTTGGTCTAGATTATCATCTGTACATATATATACAATAAGTGCTCAGATATATATTAAGATAGCCAATCTTCATACTTTAATGGACAGGCTTCAATCCATTCCACACTCCACCATTTCAATCATTCATTCAATGGAAAATCTGATGATGGAACACTCAAAGGCCACCCTGAGGCTGAGATTCTCATCAACTCCGTTTAATATGTTAAGAAATGAGAATATAAATAAATAATATTTTATCCAGGAGTTGTCTGGATATAAAAATTTAGGGAAACAAAAATGTAATAGAAGTTATTACAGCTATTATTATTTAGAAATCTAAAAGGAGGAGAGATTTATACTTTGTATTTCATTTATTTGTAAAATGCATTTTTTTAATATGAAATGAGCAGTTTTAATTTTTGGAATAGGAAATATATATATATAGAAGAAAATATGGTTACTAGGACATTTGTATACAGTCAGAAAATTGATGTAATGTATATTAAATGTTTTTTTTTAAAGAATAGTAAATAAAAAGTAGATATTAACTTCTGTTTTGTTTAATATTTATTTCAAAAAATTTCTAAATGACTTTTTGTTTTAATAAGAATGGAAGTAACAGTGAGAAAAAAAGAGCTACTGAAACTCTAAAATATATAAGATCTGACTTATATAACTATGAAAATAATTTATCCTTATGTTCAAAACCTTAGTGTTATTTATTCTAATTTCAAGCTATTACCTTGAATAATGTAAAGAAGTAAAAGAGAGATGCTAGGTTCATAAGTGCATTATTTTCAGCTTTGAATTCTATTTATCAATGATGAAGGTAAAAATTATATACTGGTCTCTAATGAGAATATTATAGCATTATACTATCTGGTATTCATTATAGATGACTCTAGAAAAAGGAATATAACTGTTAATACCTTGAAAGTATATGAGTAAGTATATGATGATGTCATGTGATATTATTGATAAATAAATAATGACTAGTAGATAACACACTTAAATGTTTTTTTACTTATTATTTTAATTAAATATAAAGATCTGTTTAATTAGTTGGCATTTTATATAATCTTATAGCTAGCTCTGTATTTTCTATTCATCTGTGCATATACATGTTTATGCATACCAATGGCAATAATATCCTGCTTATTATATACCTATGCCTATATACCATTTAAAAATACAGAAATATGTAAATATTTAACAAATGAATGGTTAGTCACTCCATTCAATAGTACTATAATAAAATATACTTTTTGAATGAGTTTACATTCAATGAATCCAGAAAGTTTAGCAATCAATAATTTTGATGCAATTTATAATTTACACCTATCCAGAAATTTTCCAGGTATCTTATTTCTTTTTTTTTTACGTGTCAAAATGTCGACTGAGAAGCAACTCGGCCACAAACGCTTGACAGGTATCTTATTTCTTAATATCAAAAACTCAAAAAATACACATAAATGAATTAATACAGTTCATTTGATTTATCTGTATCTATTGTAAAACACAATATATAAATTAATTAGTAGAATGGAAAACCTTAACTCTTTAAAAATCTTATTATATATTCCAAATAATTATTAAGCATAATATTTGATAATATAAGCATTTCTACTGTTTGACATACTAGTGCCAAACTTTTTGCACTAGCATATAATTATTACTAATTATATGCTAGGTTAGATATTATTAAATCATATTTAACTCAGATATAAATATTAAACTCAATTAAAGAATAATATACTTATGGATAATAAAGATAACCATATAAAATAATTAATTCAACTACATTTTATTTTTTTCCCATGTATAATATCTTATACATGCTTAAAGATTCTATTCTACCACACACATTGTTCATGTGATTGAATTGCATGCTTTGGATATCTAGGTTACAAATATTTATTAAATAAAGGTGTGTGCATTAATTTTGAATTACAGAATTCCATGCATCTAAAATATTAATAGCAAACAATTCTGTCATGATAAGTATTTGATCCCATTATCTTCAGGTGTACAATGGAGTAGTATTTTAGAAACAGTAAGATATTTCATTTAAATTTTTTGCACGATACTTCTTTAAAAATATAAATAATTAAAATATTGCACTATAAAAATTAAACAGCAGTGAATTCTAAACTCTGTATACATTAAACAATTGTTGTAGGTAATATTTTATGTTATGTTTTAGAGACATCTGAATAAATATCTTATTCAAAGATGTTTATTAGTCAGATATCTGAGTCCTCATTGAATGATAACATTGAACATGTTATGCTGTAAAATTACATTTTATTTCTTTTTATTATTATTTTACATTAAATAATTATTAATGATTTACAAATGCTAACAATTGACTATATATTACTTTAATTTAAATTTTGAATGGTTTTATGACGTTAAATCTTAGCTTTTACTAGCTTTTTTTGTTGTTGTTGTTCAAGTGTAGATGTAAAGAATGAAATGAGAAAAGTCTCTATCATCTGGTTTCCCAATAATGATTTATTGCAAATGTAAACCTCCATGTTCAACTTTTTTAAAAATACTTTTACAATAAAAAATTTAAAAAAGTTTAGAATATTATTTTTTAAAACTAAAATTATTTCATAATATCCATTTAAGAGAAACATTTATTCATTAAAAAAATAAATAAGTAAATGAATTCGAGCAAATTGCTTTATTAAAGGAATTATCCACAGAAGTATGAATGAAATCTTATCTAAAGTTTGTCTACAGAGTTCTAGTATTAATAATTATATATTTTAAATCTATGGAGCAAAATTATAATATTACAAATAAATAAAGTACTAGATCACCAGGATTCGTGATTAAAAAAAGAGTATTGATGCATTAATATATATATATTATAAATTGATGTAGCAACCAGGAGAATGGTAAGCCCTGATCAAGAGTGCTAATTGTTTTATTTATATGTTTATTATTTTTCTCCCCTTTTTGTCCTTTTTTTTTGTACACCTATAGTTCAATAAAACCTTTTGAAACATAAATAAAACTTTTTTATAGTTTTTTTTTTTTTTCATATGTCAAAGCATCAGCCGGGAAGCGAACCTGCAACCCGGGACAACTGTTTGTGAGGCAGCTGTGCTGACCACTCGGCCACCAACGCTTGACAACTTTTTTATAGTTTTGACACTGAATTACTTTAAAATGATTATTTTTTTAAATGCATAAAGTTGAAAAGAATTCAATGTAAAAAAAATTTACAATTAAAACTATGTTATTTAATAAATAGAAAAAACATAAATATGTAATTTATTAATTTGGTATAATTTATCTCCAATAGAAAAACTAAAATAAATTAGTTCTGACCTATATATAAAATGTGTAAGACAAAGTGTATTATTTGAAAAAAACAAATATACTACTGCAATAAATGTAAAGAGAGTTGGTTAATATATTTTTTGTCACAAACTGAATTTTAAAAGAATGTTATATCCATGCAGTATATATTATATTATTTTGAAATATTTTAGTGTACATGTGTTTTAACACTTGAACTTCACAGTGCAATTAGAGTAGTCATAAAATAAAGTTAATTTCAGTCAACAAAACAACAATTAAAATGATTAGCTGAGGATTGGTTTTTTTGTTGTTTTTTTTTAAAAACTATTTTAATTACTATTACTAAAAACTCCCATAGATAATTATTTACTTCAGACATTTGAAAATGTATAAATAAACCAAAAAGTAATTAGTGTGTAGAAGACTTTATGGAAGCATCTCATATCCCAAAGTATCCATCTTTTGTAGATCCCTATGTGAATGTTAGGGAAACAATTTATAAATCATATTTTTGTGGGAGCATGCAGGTACTTTCTATATTAATAATGTATGATCTACTTGTTATGTAATTAATTTCAATCTTTTAAAAACTTTTAAATCAAATAAATATATACAAAATGTATATATAAAAAAGCTTAGTTTAATACTTTAACAGCATTGTATGCTAAATATGCTTTCGACTACCTGGTAGTTATGTCCATAGCAATAGTTGTCCAAGAAGTTTGTGACTATTGTTATAATGCTTTGAAAATATATTAACCAATGACTCACTGAACAGTTCGGCTTTGGCAGATTTATCATCAAATCATCATTTGAATTCATTAACAAAATCAAAAACAAAACTTTGTAACCAAGATCCTCTTGCACCACTGCATATAACAAAGTCATATGGCTTTTCCATTAAAACTATCCACTCCAATAATTAAAGATGCCCTAGTTGAAGCTGAGTGCAACATTCAAAAAACTAAATTTATTATTGATGCCTGAATTGAATTCATGAAAATATTATTGCTTTATCTAATGATATATATATAATAAAGTGGAAGAGGGTGACCTATCAGCAGCATAATATTGAGTATCATATTAAATAAATTTAAAGAAGACATTATACCTAAGTATTCAAATCAAATTCCATCCTTATTATACATACGATAAATCGATGACATCCAGATTTGTGCCCCAGGGTGCAAATCAAGGAAACACAACCAGACCTGATACATACATCTTCATTAAAATGGACAGTAGAAAATGAAGACAATCTAAAGGGCCTAATGTTTTTAGATCTACATATTCAGAATGAATGTATTCAATTAAATCATGGAATATTAGTCAAACCCATTCAAGTGCGAGATATCATATCCTCTTAATCATTAGCAATTAAAACTCATAAATTCATCAGACCCAAAGCATTTTTATACAGAAACTATAATCTTTGTAAATTTGAACCTGATCAAAAAACGAATACTGAAACATATATCAATGATTTACATAATATCAGATACAAAGATTCAGAGTCTTATTCAAATTGTTAAAAGGTTTTATTATAAAATTAGGAACAAACCTATTCAAGCTAATAAAAAACCTTGGATATCACTTCCATACATACTTGAGGCTACCCTCTATATAAACATAATTTGCACTGAAACATACAGATTTGGTCTTCACATCCCTCCTGCCCTGGAACACCTTATTAACAATTCGAAAGAAAAGCTGCCCCAGAGTGAAATTTCTCAAGTTGTATACTAAGTTATGTGAAACAAAACTGCCATGCAGTTTATTATGGGGAATTGTATGCTAATCTGTCTATGAGAATTGCACAACACATATACCAATATAATTGAGCTAAGACCAATACTAAGATTAAATTCACATTCCTCAAACATGAGTCTAAACATGGCCACAGCTTTGAACCTACATCTACCACCATTTTCTGCTTCAAATGAAATGATGCTAAATGTAAAGTTAAAAAAGACTTGTATATTGCCAACAATATACATGCAATCAACAAAAAAGAATCCTGTTTCCCCTATCAAAAAATTGGCTCATTTAAAGTAACTTATTCACATCCTATTCAAATTTTATACAAGTCCCCATTATTGCTTTCTTTTATAAAAGTCATGAGCTTCTTGGACAAATATCACTATAAATATGATTACCAGATACTCAAAAGCATGCTTAACATACAATGCTGTTAAAGTATTAAACTAAGCATTTATATACATTTTGTATATATTCATTATGGATGTATACGAATATGTATATATGTGTAATAACCATCTTTTAGAATACAAGTTAATTTTACTATTAAAATAATTGTTAGACTTATGATGGAATAAATGACTTGACAAGTTCCATCATATTTTCCATGCTTCACATTACTGTATATACTCGACTAATCCAGGAATAAATCTTAGCCATGTTCTAAGAATAGTCTACATACACATCACAGACACACTGGATTTTAAATCTTTGAAATGGACATTCTTTGTAAATTCATTTAATAAGGATTAGATATATTATGTCTTAATATTTTCACTCTGATGTTGCATTATTCTTTAATGACTATGAGTACAACATATTTATGTAATTAATTTCAATGTCACTCCTGTGAGACTCTCTTCTGCTTGTTATCATTCCTTGATGTAGCATCTGCATGATGAATAGAACCTTTTTTTTTGATGTTAAAATTATATGCCGAGTTATCAGCCAAAAGGTTTATTTTATAATAAGGTAACTAAAAGAGATTTATAGTCAATGTTGATTCTAAAAGGCTACCCATATAAATGTTTGTGAAATTTCCTTACCTAAACATGATGTCTGGGTTTTCTTTATCTAGCTGTTTTTAATTTATTTCCAATCTTGACACTGTATGAGACACAAAAGTGATGGTTTTTTAATCCTCAATTGTTTGGCTATTGATTACTGGTTTTATTTTATATTCAAAAACATTAGTATCTTTAGATCACTATAGTAGTATGTAATAAATTTTCAGATATTATAAGATGTTAGACTGTTTAAAAGTACTTTTCTAATCTTTTCCTACTTCCATCTCTGCTTCTTTTAAAGAAGATCTTGTCGTGGCTATGTTACATGGGTTTTTCCCCTTCATAAAACTCTAGAAAAATTTACAAGTCTTAAAAAAGCTTAAAATTGTTTAATGTTTGTAGGTAATTCTTTCATTAATTTGACTTTTTGATATGTAGTATGTATTCCCTTCCTGATATATTATGAACTTAAAAATTTATTTTTTCAGCTTCTTAGATGCATTTTTCAGGATTAATTTAGAATTCAAAAATAATAAAAATATCATCATAATAACATATAGTTCCTTCTATCTCTTAAATGAGTGCATCCACTTTAGTTTGGAAAACATTTGGAGCAATGGTAATCCCAAAAAATAGATGATTACATTCATAAAGTTAAATATGAATTATAATTGTTATGATTTTTGATAAATTCTTTTTTTATTGGTTTAATAATGTTTTCATATCCAGTTTTTCAAAATGTGAGCATTTTTCTATTGAGTCTAATATTTCAGTATTCAATATGAGGTAAGTATTTTTACATGGATTTTTATTCATGGTTATGTAATAATCTCCACAATTGCATATTGAAACAATTGATTTGGTAATAACTCCAACCGAGATAGTCTGTTTGGATTTTTCAATGGGTATTAATATTCCATTTGTAATTTAATGTTAAACTTCTTCCTCTATTTCACTCTTTGGACATATGGGATATTTTAGGGTTTGCAAATTACAAGTTTTGCATTTTCTGTAATCATATTTAACAAGGTGAATATTACGCTTTCCTTCTTCAAATTTAAGTAAATTAGGAAAATATCTTTTTTTTTTCTATAGAAATATGCTTTATTATTTACAGTTCAATTCTCCAATTATTAGTTGAATTTTTCTCTTAGAATATATAAAGTTAATTCTGACTTTTGATGAATAATCTAACCGTAACTTTTACCACTCTAATTAATATATTTCCACTTAGATAATTTTTTCAAAGTTAGTTATTTTCAATCTGTAGCAGAATTTTACATTTCAATGACAAATGTTTTCAATCTCTTTTCAATATGAGTAATATGTCCAATTCACTATCTGTCACTAATGATTTTGTATTTACATAGATCCAACATTAGTATATATTTATTGATTTCTGTAAACATTTTTCCCTTGCATTATTCTAATTTTTCTGCCATTTTATTTCAACCATTAAATGTAATTGACTTTTTATCCTCATGATCTTTCTGCTGGGAAACCTTTTCCAACGGTTTTTACTTCTACAGATCTTACATTCCCCCACTTGCAACTGTGATTTAAATGTCTTCCCTTTCTTCTTTCCTATTTATTGTAAATGAAATTTTTTTTTTCTTAAAATTTTTATGTTTTTCCTCCTTTTTATTAAGGAAAGGTTTTTTGTTTTTTTTTGTTTTGACATATTATTTTGGAATTCCTTGTACTATTTTAATACTAATTCTTGCGTTAAATTTCTTCTTATTGCATCTGAATACACGAGATCTATATCAGATAGAAATTTCCATATATCACTTTTTTAGGTAGAATCCATGAGTGTTATATCACATTGTTTTATGTTCTCACCTTTGAATTGCTTTCTATTTCTGATATATTATTAGCTTAAGTTATTTAAATAAATAATTTATTTTCCTGAAGGTTTGGGATAATGGTGTTCTAGTTGCATTTTCATATTGGATCATTTCCATCATCTAATATGAGTATTGAATGTCTTTAGAAAAAATTAACTTTTATTTAAATATTCCAAATACATTCAACTGTTAGTAATAGCACATCAAATAGGTTAGTATATGCACAATGTTTTGAGAGGTATTATTCTCCCCTTTTCTTCAGGTGTTGCTGGCCTGAACAGTGACAGTACTAGCATGGGATTCAAACTTGGACTCTTAGATTCTTGAGTATTGAATTTTAAGAATGACTCAATTGGTTTTAGAGTGTTACCTTAAAATTCAATACTCAAGAATCTAAAGGTCCAGGTTCGAATCCCATGCTAGTACTGACACTGGTCAGGCCAGCAACACCTGAAGAAGAGGAGAGAATAATACCTCTCGAAATGTTGTGCATATACTAACCTGTTTGATGTGCTATTACTAACAGTTGAATGAATTTTGAATATTTAAATAAAAGTTAAGTTTTTCTAAAGACATTCAATTTTCATATTAGATGATGGAAATAATCTAATATAAAAATACAAATAAGTTATTTGTCTTTTTATTATTTAATTGCTAAATGCAAAAACTTTTAGTAATTAATCCATTTCAGTATTTATCTCCAAGTTAAAAAAAATTGCTAAACTTATTATACATTGTACAGGATTAAACCTGCATTTATATATGTAATATATGTGGGGTTCGAAATCAGACTTTCACACGACCCACCACTCTAAGTGCCATCTCATATTGCTGACCCACCTGATCACACACATGTTGAAAAGATAAATAATCACCAATATACGTATTTCATGCTAAACCAGCAATCATCAGTTGGTCTAGATTACTATCTTCACACATATATATAATCAGTGCTCAGCTTTATATTAAGATAGCCAATATTTATACTTTAATGGACAGGCTTCAAACTATTCCAACTCACAACTCTTTAGCCTTCCATTTCATTGAAAATCTGATGATGGAATGTTCAAAGCCCTTGATAGTGCCAAGGTTGTCATCCTACCCATGTTGACATATTAGTCATTCTGACCCCTCATGTACAGGAGAATAATCCATTTATATATACATATGCAAGGGATGGGCAGACCTTTTACACACTATTTATATAAATTAATACATTGTACAGGCTTAAACCTGCATTTATATATGTAATATATGCGGGGTTCGAACTCAGAATTTCCCATGAGCCACTACTCTCAGTGTCATCTCATATGGTCTGCCCATCCTTCACTTTTGTATGTATAAATGGATTATTCTCCTGTACATGAGGGGTCAGAAGGACTAATATGTCAACATGGGTAGGCTGACAACCTTGGCACTAACAAGGGCTTTGAACGTTCCATCATCAGATTTTCAATGAAATGGAAGGCTGAAGAGTTGTGAGTTGGAATAGTTTGAAGCCTGTCCATTAAAGTATAAAGATTGGCTATCTTAATATAAAGCTGAGCACTGATTATATATATGTGTGAGGATAGTAATCTAGACCAACTGATGATTGCTGGTTTAGCATGAAATATGTATATTGGTGATTATTTATCTTTTCAACATGTACGTGATCAGGTGGGTCAGCAATATGAGATGGCACTGAGAGTGGTGGGTCGTGTGAAAGTCTGAGTTCGAACCCCGCATATAAACTTATTATAGTAAAATGATTATAAAATTAAGATAATTACATTTAAGATTTCTTTACATATTTAATTATATAATATTAGTTATCACTCTGCCATTGCAAATCATTAATGGCGTGATTTTTATATTACAACTAATGGTATGAAATGTGTTACCTATGTGCATGTATGTGTTGCTATTATTGAAATTTAAGTTTCTTTTGTGGTGCGACCTATAAGCATCAGAAGAGACAGATTGAGCTTCGCGATTAAAGAACTTTTAATTTTCGTGTCTATCATTCTTGTACTGGACTAACTTGCACAGTGCAGACTATAATTGTATTTTTGTCTGTGGGGGTATTTGCTTTTTATATTGCAGATTGTGAGGATATGTAAACAAAAAAATAACTGCCTGTGTTTTTAAAAGTTTCTTTATATACAGCGTTTTATATTATTTTAAAATTAATAAAATTGCACAGTAACTTTAAATTTTATTTTTATCTACTTTTTTATTTAATTTTTATGAATCTAATTTAAACACTTAGACACTTTTTTTTATTATTAGTTATTAATATAATAAAATGGAGTCAGTGTTTTAAGTTTATGTCGGGACAAATTATCTTCATACTAAATAAAGTTTTGCCAGTTTGATAATCCAGTCACCAGAACAAATGGAATTTCATTGGAGTTTCTACAACAACCAATTATATTTATCTGTCTTAACAGTCCCGCAATACTCATCATGATTAAAAAAATAATACAATCTGTTTTGCCAGTCTCTTAAAGATCAAATTTACAAGAAAATAATATCTTGCATGTTATTAGACCAGAGAATTGAATTTTATCAAATATGTTTTATAGAATCAGATTTCAAAATAATTTATCAACAAACTATAACACACACGCACACAAGGAAAAAAGTTCTAAAAATAGTCATAAATAATTATTTACTTCTTTCTAATTTATCAGTTTCTAATATATTTATTATATATTGAAGAGCCTCACAATAAAATAATTAGTATAATAGCTTGCCATTCAGATATTCTGAAGTTCAAACTAGAATAGAGATGATATATTTTATTCAAGTTGTTAAAGACATTCTATGCAGATCTGTATTTTTTTTTTTTAAATTACTATATATACTAGATAAGTTAGATCAGTATTTTTAAAGACAATATTCCCATAACTAATTAAGATAAATGTTTTTTTTATTTATTGAACATAACTAAATATGTGAACTGATAAAAAAGGTTCTATATTCTCATACACACTAAACTCTTGGTCTTTCTTTTGTAATGTACTATATTTATGTAATTGTTATTTCTAAGTGCCATCAAAATTGGTATTGATATAATGAGCATTTTGTAATTTGACCCATTAAACATTAAGTTTTTAGGCTACTCAAAAACATATATTTACTGTGACAATGGACTTCTCTATCTCATTACAGGCCATTCTCTTTCTCTTTTACTATCAACATTTTCAAGCAGTCTACACTCATAAAAGAAATACATCATCTCATAATCTGAGCAAACATAACAATTTCAAGTGCAATTCAAGTTTAATATAATCAAGTATTTAATTGTTTGTTTCTTTTTCTGTTTATACAGTTTAAAATATCAATACTTTTCTCTAGGTTTTTTTTTTTCAGTAATGAACTTTCCATTTAGACAGTTGCAAAAGACATCATAACAAAACTGACATTCATTTTAAAGATTTTTTTCTAAATCTGTAAATAATATGACCAAATCAATAAAAACAATATATAAATTACTTTTTTGTTCCCAGCACTATTTTTTTTTATTTTTGTATCACTACAAGAATTATAATAATTTTTTAAATTATTAAAAATTAGTGCTAACTCTTCATCTATGACTGGAAACAACTTATTCAGAAAAATTCTGGTAACAATAATATACATGGCAATTACTACAGTATTTTCTGTTTTATTTTTATAAATTGGAATACTAAAGCATTCTTAAAATCAGATAATGCAATTTCATGGATTTATTTCAGGCATGGTTTCAATTGCATATCATGTGCAGCTCTTTAGATATTTATGCCCATAAAACTTTTGAAATAAAAGCTTGATATAATTTATATTAGTTGGAAGTATGTACATTTTATTTTGAAACTATAAATACTTTATTCTTTTGCAATGGTAGTTTTGTAATGATTGCTTATGATTTTATATTGTTAATTTGAAAGGTTTTGTTGTTACTTTTTCCTGGGACTATAACACATTAATCAAACTTATCAATTCAGTTTTCATTTGAACTTTATCAAGTAATGTTGTTATTCTTTGTGCAAACCTAATTTAAATAATTACATGTGTGTTCTTCTGTTTTGACTTTTGAATGACAAAGCTTCTGCTGCTTTGAGTAATACAGATGATTTTTAATTGATATTTAGAAAAATAAATTATTGCCATTGAAACATATATAAGAAAGCACAACTTATTTGATTTTATTTATAAAAACATGGAAACATTTATTTAAATTCACAATCATTATGGCTTCAATAAGCAACAAATGAAGGTATGAGCAAGAAACACATGCCAGAATTTATGTATTCTCATTTAAAAGAAGCTATTTATAAATTACATTCAATTTTTAGAAACCATAATCTTGTGATTCATTATATTCAGCAATGAAGTTTGTAAAATGAAAACATTATACACAACCAGCAAATGAATGCCTTATGGAACTATTGCATGTTTTGCTAACAAATTTTCCATCAAATTTTAATGTTCTTGCTAATCAGTTACAATCATATGTGAATAATAAATAGTTTTTTTATTGATTTTGTTGTCACTTAATATTTTTCTTGATTTTGTTCTAACTTAATAATTTTCTCTTGATTTTTTTATATAATTAATAAATCATATTAATAAAAAAAATTATAAGTCAAAAATTGCTTCTGTTGAATATTTCAAAAATTTAATTGTTGTTTTTGAATATATCTCGATTTTAACATGTGAATCTTCTATAGACATGAAGTTTGGAAACCCTTGATCCATATATTCATACAGGATTTTTTTTATAGTTTTGAAGCAAGCATGTCTCTATGGTATTTTAAAATCTTCACGTATCTTCATTGAAACATGAAATCTTTTCCTTTTAAATCAACACAAAAAACATTTTAATTTTATTTAAGTTGAATATTTTTTACAAATCTTCTAATATATAATTAATTAGAATGGATATATTATTTAAAAGTATCAACTCAGATTTTGCATTATTATTAAAAAGATTACTTCTAAGTAAATTAAAAGAAGATTTGAGTTACCATAGCCAACAAATATCTGTATTTCCTTTGCAATTTAACCACTAGTCACTTAAAATTTTTTGTAAATTGTTAAACTTCTGCCTTTAAATGTCCATAGTGCTTATAAAATTCCATATAGACAATTTCCTTTCATTAGACTTTCATTATTTTTAGTTCATACAATCTGGAGCATCTGGTGCAAACTAATATTCACTTTCCCACCTCCAAATCAGGACCTCATATTTATCGATCACCTTAATAAGTTAAAAAGTAAAGACTTTATCCTGTCTTCAAAATTCCTCTATAACGAGACATGGAGTCTCTTTCAAATACCAGAAATCACCTAAGACATACACAATCACACACAAAATTTGATACTAGCATTTCCATTAGAGATTCTCCACAGGATTAAACTTTAGATTCATCACAGATTCTCAATCAGGATGTTGAGCTCATTTATCTACCTCTAGAACTTCTTGCCAAAAAAGACAATGTATTCCCATATTCTTAAATAATCAATTATTTTACACTAATAAAGTTATTTTTGAAATCTAAAATTCAATATTCAATTTATTATTTTTTTAAGTAAAACATTTGAAACATTTCCTTTTACTCAAGTCACTAATAATAGAATCATTGTTAGAAAAACAATCCAGATTTCTTCTTTTAGTAAATGCAACAATAGACTCGCTTATATCTTCAACAGTTTTTTAATGAAAATTGAATGCCTAAGCAATATGATAATTTTAAAAATCAAAAATAAATATTATTTGTGATTAACCGTTGCAGTGTTCAAGGTCAAGCATATGTGTGTACAACAATAAAGGTGTAATAATTATGTAGAAAAAAAAATTTGTACAATAATTATGATTATGTAAAATAATATCTTTAGTTTAAATATTTATCTTAATTAAAAGACATTATATATATACGAGGTTTTATTTTTTTCGAATCTTTTTTTGTTTTTGGTTACTTACAATTTTTTATACATTACTTTAATAAATTGTATGTCCTTATATTAAGCTTAATAAGTGGG
The DNA here is from genome assembly GCA_028023455.1 of Epiperipatus broadwayi. Lineage (NCBI taxonomy): Eukaryota > Metazoa > Onychophora > Udeonychophora > Euonychophora > Peripatidae > Epiperipatus > Epiperipatus broadwayi. The sequence continues at coordinate 5,090,078 of JAQFVV010006244.1, read as the reverse complement.
TGTTAGTAATTGGGCATCACACTTTGTTGCTTATTAGTCTGTCTTAATTTTATCTTCAGCTTATTGCTATTACGCCTTTGTTCATTGTATATCTTCTTTTCATAACTTATTTATTGCCATATTTCACATGCTGTAGGTGCTGCTCCTACCCATATTTTAGTCATTTGTTTTCTTGGTAAGTATTTTAAACATTGCTCAAAGTATTTTTCCCATCCTTTATCAAGTTTTTTTAATCCAGTTATATTTTTTTATTATCAAATATTAATGAACATCTTATTTTCCATATTGTCCTAATTGTCTGGATAAGTACCATAGCATTGTGTGGATCAAATCTCTTGATGTGTTTGTTAATAATTTCTTTTAGGTTAATGATTGGGGTTTTGAATACTTTTATCCTTATTTGTTTAAAGGCTCTACATTCTTCGACCAGGTGTGCAAATGTTTCTTCACTGTTCTTGTAGGTTGTACACCTTGGTTCTAGATTCATACATAGTTTTTTTATTTAAAATCATGGTTGCAGGGTGTATTCCATTCATCAATTTATAAATGTTTTTCATGTATTTTTGGGATGTATAAATTGATGGAAAGTTTCTTAGAACTCTACTTATGGATATGTTTAGCTATGATTTTTTTAAGGATACTGTATTTTAGCCCTTCTAAACTAGGCATATTTAGCTTATCTTGTACGTCATTATATGCTATAAGTAAGTCGACCACAAAGGATCTTGTTTCTTTTTCCATCTTTTTATACAGTTTTATGTCACATTCTGGTGAATTGAAAGTTTTACTCTTTATTACATTTATTAGAGTTTTTGCTTTAATAAATGACACATATTTTCTTAGATCTATTACATTGAGTTCTCCTTTATTAATTGGTAATTGTAACATCGCCATTGATATTATTTTGGTTGTCATTCCCCAAATATACTTTTTTGCTATTCTGTTTATATTACTTACTGTATTGTTTTATAGGTTTATCCAAGGGCTGTAGTGACTTAATATTCTTGTGGCTATTCCATTAAATATTTTAGCTCTAGTTACTTCATATAGTTTTATGGGTGAAAGATTATTTATTTTTTCAGCTATTTTATGAATGATTAGCTTGTTTAGAGATCTATTCATCTTTGTTATTGATTGGTATAAAGGTATTCCTAAGATAATTGATGGATTTGTTTGAAAATCACTGGGAATTTTCCCCCCAGTTGCTAATTGTCATGTGGCTGATTTGGATGGTTGTATTATTGATCCTGTTTATTTTTGAAACTTTTCATGTATGTTGATAATTTGCATGTTGTAAATATCTTGGAATATTATTACCATGTCATCAATAAATGCAAATATATATATATAACTGTGTAACAATAAATGTGTAGTAATGTAACTATAAATGTGTTGCATTATTGTTAGGTCATAGAGTTGCATAGCTAGCCTTATAAGATCAGAGAACTGTAAAAACTCCATATATTGGTGAGGTATGTAAAATACCATGTGTATATAAAAATTCCATACATGGCAAAGTTTGTAAAAACTCTAGAAGTCTTGAGGCATATATAAACCCCCAGAACCTGGTCTATATCTTCTGGTATTTAAGTAATTCAGAGAATCCTGCCTCTGTAAGCTCAAAAGCAGAACTAGCATTTTTATTATATGCAGGTTACTATGATCTTTTATTATTTTAATGTGCTTAGATGAACAATTTTACCATCTCAATTCTGCCTTTGTCAATTATTTACTTGCTGTTCACAGGACGTAGAAAATTGCCACAGTCATCATAGGAGTCAAATCTTAAGTAACTGCCTAAACAGCAAGTTGGTGCAATTATTATGGGAATTGAAATTTTAATTAATTGCCTGAACAGCAAATTGGCACAGTTATCATAGGAATCAAATCTTAAGTAAACTTGGACAGTCTAACAGGATTTCAATTAAAAGAGAAAGTGGCCGTAACACAATTTGGTATATGCAAATTTAATGTGGATAATCTGAGTGATTGGACACTGTATGTTCAGAGGATTACTTTACACTAAATAGTATTACTGAGAATACTGTAAAGGTAGCCTCTTAATCAAAATAGCTAACAAATTGTGTGAAGATTCACCAGAGACATAAAAACATGAAGAGCTTGTAAAAAAGTTAAATGATTATTTCAATCCCCAGGCATCTAAGTTTGTTTATTGCTCAATTACATTTGAGAGGCAGAAGAGAAAAATGGAAAAAATAAAATATTATGACATGGGTCTAAAAGAGATGGTAAAATTGTACTTTTATGGCAAATACTTAGAGGAAGATCTTGAGCAACTATTATTTGGTCTAATAGAAGATCAGTTTGGGCAAATATTAATAGCAGTAAAAGACCTAACCTATTAGGAAGCAATCAGATGTGGGACAACTCATGACCAAGTGAGAGTGTTCAGAAGTTTCACAAGACCAGAACCACTTAAAGTGACAATTTATTATAAACCTCAGGAGTTGAATCCAAAACAGACAAACAAGTTAAATGTTTCCAATGTGGAAAAATCATTCATAAACATAAGCAAGAAAATGAAAGTTATAGGAAAATAACTGATAACCTTGAAAGCTGGCACCATAATATGAAGCCAAGTAGAAAATGTATTTGCAGTGCGATGGAATGTATCTGTATAAAAAATGCTACCATAGACTAATCTGATCAAATTATGGTAAATGTAAAAGTAATTGGCAAACCAATAACCATGGAAATTGGTAATGTCCACTGATGTAAATCAGAAATTGGTATAAAGTTTAATTAAGTATTTAAAAAGCCCTCCAAAAATAGAGAAAACTCAACTCTAGGCCTAGGATGCTATCAAAAATCCCATAATAGTGCTAGGAGGCACAAAATTAAAGGTAAAAACAAAAAAGAGTAAAGCAATACTACCACTGTACATAGTGAGCTGGGAAGTTAACCCAACCATAGGCTAAAATGATTTGCATTCCTAGGCATAAGGATATATGTTATTAAGAAAATTGATATAGAATTGTAAGTTAAAAATAACTATCCCACTCTATTCAAAAAGGAACGAGGAAAACAAAAAAGTCCCCTATTGATATAGAATTAAGTGATAGAGCAAAACCTGTTATTACAGAATCTTGAAAAGTACCATTAGCCAACAAAAAAGGTCATTGAAAAACTAGATGAACTGATAGGACAAGGAATTCTGAAACCAGTCTAGAATGCAGAGTCAGCTACTCCTATAGTAATAATGCAGGAGCAAATGGAAAAATAAGAATTTGTGATGACTATCGTACCACTGTAAATATGTACTTAAACAAAAATCAATTCCCAGTCCCAAATGTAAAAGTTCTAGTCTCCATGAAACAAAATACATATTTTGCCAAACTAGATTGCAACATTTTATCAAGAAACCATTATCGAGGAAACAGCTAAGATTTTGATAATCATAATCCACAGAGGTTTATTATCTACAATAAGCTACCCTTTGGAATTACAATGGCCCAAATATATTCCAGGCCAAAATGGATTCATTACTCAGAGGCATGGATGGATTCATCCCATACTTTGATATATTAATAATGGCAAACTCTGAAGAAGCATTGAAAAAAACCCAAGTACTGAAAACTGGTAAACCACTTGAGAGATTTGGAGCCAGATTAAATCCTGAGAAATGGATTTGGAATACAAAAGAACTTAAGCTCCACAGACATCATCTTATCAATAAGCATGGGAAGAAATCTGCGCCTGAAAAAGCAAAGGCTGTAAAAGAAGCATCATGCCCAAAAAATGTTAAGGAACACCAAGCATTCCTTGGGCTACTAAACTATTTTGAAGTCTTCTCAAAGGGCAAGTTGCATGTTGCCCAACCTTTATCTAAACTATTAAAGAAAAATGAAGTATGGAACAGGTAATGTGATCAAGAAAAAGCATTTGAACAAGCCAAAGCCTTACTAATATCTGAAGGGCTCCCCATCCATTATAACAAGCAAAAAGTCATACTAATAATGGATATGTCAGAATATGTACTGGAAGCTGTAATATATCTTCCATCAAAACATGGTCATCATGCTATAGCACAGGGGTCCCCAGCCCTATGCTTGCGGGCACCATGGTGCCTGCAGACAATTTTACATGTGCCCGCCGCTATCCGAACATGATAAAAAAATATTTATCTGATACAAATAAATGTAATTTTTAAAATTTCTTATAAATTATTGTATTATATTGTAATCAAATTGTAGGGCATACTATACTTTTACAGCATAAAAGTCTATCTCTCGGTCCACTAAGTGCGGTCTTTCTCTGCACACTGCACTAGTACAGATTTAGAAAAGTTAACACAGACACCAATCTCTCTGCTTTGCACATGTTTATAAATTGTATCTGTGCATATAAAATAAAATCGTTTTTTGGTTCCACATATTTGTGTCAATCATTGCTTTCAACCTGAATATCATAAATCAAAATACAGATCTTGACTGAGTGATGAACATCTTGATGATTGTTTACGAGCAGGAATATCATCATTCTCCTCTAATTATGAAGCAATTGTCAATGAAGTGCAGTGCCAAAGATCACACTGACTTGTAATATTATATATAATTTAGTAATTTACATAAAAATATAAAAATTAATTATATCTTAAAATTTTATTTTTGAAATAAATATTTTTTTGCACATTATGTGTATTGTTAACAATATCCAACTATAAATTTACATTGAAAAAATAAATGGTGCCACCACCTGGATGGTATTATAGAATGTGCTCTTAAGTGCAAAAAGGTTGGGGACCCCTGCTATAGCATATGCTTCCTGATCTCTAACATTAGCTGAGAGAAACTATCTTCAGCTAGATAAAGAAGCACTGGCTATTCAGAATTAAAAAAATCCATCAACACTTCTATGGACAAAACATTAAGGTTGTCACCAATCACAAACCCCTACTGTAAATATTGGTAAAGGATCGAACAACCCCTGATTTTTTGGCTAGAATTACAAGCTCATCTATGAGAAGGGTAAAAATATATCACATGTGGACACATTATCTAAATGCCCAGATAAAGCTGAATCACCTAAGACTGAAAGCTATGCAAATTACATTGATCAACTAGTTTTAAAAGTATGAATAGTCCCCAGCACCCATCTTATATAATCTCTTGTCCAAGTGTGTGGCCTGGTTAGGCATACCTTGCTTTTCTTTATCTTCAGATAGCTTTTGAGTTCTTCACATGCTTTATTGTATGCATGTGTAAGCTTGAATATATACTGCTGGGTGCAGTGTGATGGGTTAATCATGATTATTCTCTGGTGTAACTGATCTGCCAGAGACAAAAGTCTTGATGGTCGAGGTTGTTTTTTTGTTATATGGTTGATGTTAAAGGATGTAAAAGTGCCAATGGCACTATATACAAATAGTGGAACATATGCAGGACACAATATGATTATGCCAATTTTTTAATATTTTAAAGAGAAATTACAAGAAAAACAACCATATAAAATATCACATAATCTGTTTGGCCCACCAGAGACAAAAACCCCATTCACAAAAGATTTATTCACAACAAAACTAAATACTATTCGAAACACTTGCCATCCAAGTAGTCCTGGAGTTCCATTGTTTGCATTAAAGCATCTAAGTAAATTCACAACAGAATATTTGTGTCAGTTAGCAAACCATCTAGCGCAACAAATTCAACCCATGGAGGGTGTCTATCCAATAGCCATAGTACCCTATAATAAAAAGAAAGCAATTATTCCACCTATTACAGACCTCAGACCAATATCTATGGGACCTTTGCCAATCAAAATTATGGAGAAAATTATTAAAGATGAAATTGAACCGTATATAATGCCACTTATCTCCGAGCACAATATGCAAAGAAAAACTCTTCAACAACAGAAGCAGCTTTATTCTTCAAAGCAATTCTAGCAACAGTAAAACAGCGGAAAAAATATGGACCTGTTGTTGTGCAGCTTGACATAGAAGCTGCACTTGACTCAGTCAATATTTACACATTTCTAAAAATGCTAAAAGACACAGAAATTCCTAGAACACATCTATATATAATTGCTAACCTGCTTCTGAACAGAGAGATCCATATAACTTTAAATGGAAGAAATTCACCATCTTTCACACCCACCAAATCTATATCCCAAGGATCCCCTCTTAGTTCACTATTGTTTATATTTTACATCAATCCCCTTATTAAAAGCATACAAAATGCATTTACTGGGATCAAGATACCAGACACAACACAGTGCACTACATGCATCGCCTATATGGATGATGTTACCATATTCCTAACATCAAAAAAACAAATACCGCAACTCCAAAAGATATTACAAGAATATTCACAAAAATATGAATTAACATTTAATCCAGCAAAAACCACAGCCTGGTCACTATACACTGGTAAACCATGTACATCAATTTACAAATCAAAACCAAACTCTTTCCTTGGGTTCCCATTTCATATGGGAATTACAGGAATGAGATGCCATATCCAAAATAAACTTAAAGAAGAAGCCACAAAAATTATAAACTCCTTGTCCAAGGTATATCTTTCACTATATTTCAAAGTACAGTTAATTAACCAGCTTATCACAAACAAAATAACTTACTATGTACCAGTTATTTCATTCTCAAAGGGGTTCATTTCAAAAATTAAAACCATATATAATAAACTACTTTGGGCCAGAAAAACAGTAGCAATTTCCACAAAAAACTTAGCCAACCTCTAATAAAAAATGGACTTGGCTTGCACAACATCAATGTTTTTCATATACAGAAGTCAAGGAACTCAATAATCACAATACTTGCCCCAAAATTAACCACTTGCTAGAAGTTACTCCAACAGATAGACCACCTCCAAAAAGTTCCTTTTTCACCAACATTATATACCAATGCAAAACCACAGACAAGATTCCAGAACAGTATTTGCATAAGTATCCATACTGGGATATTTATGGTTTAATAAACAGAGAAGCAGATACTAATTTTATACAACCTATGCTAGGAATTAAGGACAAGAGACTACTCAAGGAATATAAAAAATGGGCTCTAGAGCCCAAATACTTTGATTTTATCATGAAAATCAATCTAATTGCCTTGCCAACAACCCACTTTCTTTATCATAAAAGAATGTATATATCTATTGACCCCTTCTGTGGACTCTGCCATCGAGCAGAAGAGACACTGGACCACTTTATTTATCAATGTGCAGCACTTAACCAAACACGACAGATGATGTGTAACATCTACAGAAAACCGGGTACAATCATTAATCACATAATAGTTGCTTTTCAGGGAAGATCAATACCTAGCATTAGGGCAGCCACATTTGTTCTATATGCGTATTGGTGCACCTGATGTACTTTCTTAATTGGCAATAACACCAGATGACACCCAGCTACATTTAGCAACAAACTGCTACACATTCGAAATAGAGATAAAATAATAACCAGCCCCCACTTATATGCAGCAACATGGTCATTGTTAAAACAACCATCAATGTTGTGAATGCTGCAAAGAAAACTATCATACAACTAACATTCAAAGTGACATGCGGACAAAACTAAATAAGCTCCTCAAACTTTAGAACTCCGATTATTTTTGCTTTTTTAATTTTTATATTGTTATAGTCCATTAACCACAAAGTGTAACCACTAAATTCATTTATATGTGTTTACCCTAATATTATTCATTGTATGTTAAATTTCAAATTTTCTAGATGTAAACTTATGTAAACCATTGAGATCAATAAAGCCTTTATTGAAACGTAAAAAAAAAAAAAAAAGTATTAATAGTCAAACAATAGCAGAACGAACTAACACACTCTCTAGCTACAGAATTCTTAAAAAATTGGATAGGGAGAAAATGGCCCATTGGAGTTCTCCTACTTAAATAAAGGACTGTGGGAAGTAAGTGAGAGACTGACTGGTGGATGACAAAATTGTACTCAGCTATGGTTATAGAAGAGTACATCAGGATCATCAAGGAATAGTTAGAACTAGAATCCTGGCACACAACTATGTATGGTGGCCAGTAATAAGTAGAGACTTTGAGCTGTATATTAAAAAGTGCAAAGAGTATCAAATCACAGCTTATAAATTGCCCAAGAAATATATATCATGGCCTACACTGGAGAAAGCTTAGAGAAGAATATACATATGTCCATGCTGGTCTATGGAAAGGACATTAATACTTAGTAATGGTAAATTCATGTAGTCATTGGAGTAAATATTGAATTATAAAAAATATTACTTAGTAGTGGTGCCTTCATATAATCATTGGACTGAATACCGAATTATAAAAATAATATTAGTTCATCTGCAACTATCGAGAAACTTAAAGAAATATTCACTACACATGGAAAACCAGAGATCCTCATGTCAAATAATAATACCGCTTTCTACTCAGAGAAATTTGAAGATTTCATTAATGATTTGGGGATAAAACATACAAAAATTACCAACGTATCACCCCAAATCAAATGGAATCACCAAGAAGGCAGTCCAAAACATAAAAAAAGCTTATGCAAGGTTAAAGGTGAAAACATAAATGAAGCCTCATTTGAAATAGCATTTCATCAACATTGTACACCATCTAGTGCCATTGGGAAAACCCCAGCTGAACTTTTTTTCAAAGAAAAATAATAAATTGTCATCATTGTTACCTACTCAACAAAGAAGTAATGAGAGTAATTTTAATGAGAAAGTTTGAAATAAGTGACAACATTTTGTCATTGAATAAATTAAAAAAGAGTTTGGGAGAAAGCAACCATCATGAGAAATATTTCAAATCAATTGGTAGAAATTGAACCTGAAGATGATATAAAACTTTGGAAGCTTAAAAATCAACAGAAAAGATGATAACTGTCAAACATAAATAATGGAAACTGTGAAAAAGAAACCAGCTGAAGCAGGAACTACAGATTCAATCTTTTTGGAAATTTATAACCCCAAAGGGAAAAAAATGTTGATGGTTGGAGACTTTTCCGAAAATGAGATAGCTACACTAAAATCATCATTGAGGTACAGCAAAGACTGTCAGCATCCAAGAAACAAAAACCACCATGCCCATGTCAAAGACTATTCGGTGAAGAACCTTACTTCTGGAGAGGGGGAAGGGTGTAGTGTTCAAGATCAAGCAAAAAATATATATGTATGAGAAACAATAAATTATAATAATTGTGTAAAATAAAAATAACTTTGTTCAATAATTATGTATAACGATTGTGAAAAATAATTATATATATACAAGGTATGTAAATAACTGTGTAGCAACATAATTATAAATGTGTAGCAATGTTGTTAGGTCATAGAGTTGCATAGTTGGCCTTGTAAGGTCAAAGAACTGTAAAAAACACCATATATGGTGAGGTGTGTAAAAAATACCATGTGTATGTAAAAAAATGTCATATATGGTAAAGTTTGTAAAGACTTCAAAAGTCTTGAGGGGTATATAAATCCCAGAACCCCAGAACCTGGTTTATATGTTCTGGTATTAATGTAATTCAGAAAATCCTGCCTCTGTCAAAAGCAGATCTAGGGTTTAATTATGTGCAGGTCACCATGACTTTTCATTATTTTAATGTGCCTTAAATAGGCTATGTATATTTGTAAATATGCTCATACATTATTTAAATCAAATTATTAGCTTACCATCTCAATTCTGCCTTTGTCAATTATTTACTTGCCACTCACAGGACACAGCAACTTTTAAAAAGGAATGTGTGTAAAGCATGTAATGTTTATACAATTACATATAATCATATGGCCCATAATGTTCTAATCTAATGGTTGTCATTCTATATTGTATATTACTTTCTTTTTTTTTAATTTCAAGTGCAATTTAAAAATAAGAAAGCTCAAAATCACCAATGATAGCTTGATCATTTTAGTGGAAATTGTTTACATTAGATTAAGAAAGTTGTTGACATTAGATTAGCAAAAAAAAAGATTTTTTTTAAAGCTAATTTTCTAAAGTATTTTTTATTATTTTGAAAGGTATTGTTTATAATTAATGTAGAACACATTTTTATAATTATATAATATTTTTTCAAATGCTTACACTTATTTGGAGAAATAGTTAAAAAATATTATATATATTGTGCTAGTAAAATTTTTTGCTAATTTCTGAAAATAATTATATTATTTTAAGATATTTACATTACTTTGAGATTTCTACAGATATTTCATTAATAATTAACTTAAAAAAATAATTTTTATTTTACCACAAATTCTATTCAAACTGAATATTACATAACATGGGTAGGATGACAATCTTAGCACTAACATGAGCTTTGAACATTCCATCATCAGATTTTCAATGAAATAGATGGCTGAAGAATTGTGGATTGGAATAGTATTGGCTATCTTAATATAAAGCTGAGCACTGATTGTATATATATGTGAAGATAGTAATCTGGACCATACGGATATTGGTGATTATCTATCTTTTCAACATGTGTGTGATCAGGTGGGTCAGCAACATGATATGGCATGGAGAGTTGGGGGTCATGTGAAAATTTGAATTCGAATCCCTTATATATAAAAAATAATTGTACAGCAAAAGATTAAAAGGTTAATAGCAGTTAAAATGTATTGCTTATATGTGCTCCTAATAAATATCAAATTTTATACTAACTTAATTGATATGAGGTATATTTTTAATGTTACACAAATGGTCAGAATAATAAAGGATTAATAATGGTAGCTTTTAGATAGATTTTTTTTTTTAATCATGCATTCACAACTAGTTCTAGAATAGAGAGATAAAGAGACATCCCTGCTATTGAGTGCAAATGTTTTTATACAGTAGTATTTATATATTGACTTTTTCCATCATCTAAGATTAAATATTGAATGTCTTTAGAAAAATTAAACTATTTAAATCTTCAAATTACATTCAATTGTTAGTAATAGCATACAGGTTAGTATATGCACAATGTTTTGAGAGGTATTATTTTCCTCTTTTCTTCAGGTGTTGTTGGCCTGACCAGTGACAGTACTAGCATGTGAATCGAACCTAGACCCTTAGATTCTTGAATATTGAATTTTAAGGTAAAGTAAATAAAGTTTAATTTTTCTAGACATTCAATACTTAATCTTAGATGATGGAAATAGTACATCTAAAATACCATCATCACAAACCTTCAGGAAAAGTTTTTATATAGTACATTGAACATTTTTTAAATGAACAATTAAATCTAAAGAAAGTAAGAAATCATATTTCAGTGAAAAATGCTGTCACTTTGAAATTTCAAAATAACACAAATTTTTACTTTAAAAATATAATATAAAGTAGATTTCTTATTGTGTTATAGATGTTGAGGCAAATAATAAATGAAAACACCTAAAATTGTCATAGAAAAAATAATGCTAATCAAAAAAAAAATCAATTTTACAAAATTTAAACTATTACTAATAATTTTACTGACACAATAATTGGCTGAATTATTTCTATTATCAAAAAGTAAAGGAAGTTACAGAAGCCATGGATTATTAGTTATTTCATCAAAAAATGTAAAAAGAAAATAGAAGAATGTAAGTCAAATATATGATAAATTATATAAACAAATTTCATCAAAATCTAAAAGTAAAATAAATATATCTAAATAAAATTGATCACGAGACGAACATATAAGATTTGAAAAATAGACAAGTTTCATTTCTTATGCAAAATACGATGAAATCCGAATCTATCATTTTTCAAAGAGATGGAAAAAATAAATGACAAATATGGAAAAGTAATAACAAAGCGATATTAAAAATAATTTTAAGAGCAATTTAATAATTTTATCATTCAAAACACTTTATATATTATTTATAAATGTGTGTACATATTAAAAGGAGAGCGTTTGCCTTGACAACAGTGAGAAATATTGATTACTATCTATACTGGTATGTTTAGGTGGTGACTGTATATAGATAAATGACATATCTATTTCATAGTTATCCATGTGATCTTATACATGAGGGAATTGGTTAATAGTTAGAGTGGAGCAGAATAATATTTTTAAAGGATAGTAAAAAATAAATTTATAATATGTACAAAAGGAATCCTCCTTTTAAATAGGTTGCAAAATTTAAGCTTTTCTTTATTTAAAGGAGTGTAGCTAAAGATATAGCTATAGGGCTTTTAAAATATTTTATATAGATTTTACTAACTTTATGCATTGCTTCGATATATATATATGCATAAGGAAAAAGTGGACAATTTTTTAATAAATCATTTTTTTTTAAAAAAACGCGATCTTTTTGATTCGTGCTATAATTATTTTATTTCTATATTTGATTTTTATTTAAGAGATTTTAGACGAAATATCATTTGATGCTCCTGATTAATTTTCTTTTTTAAAAATCAGTTTAAACGAGGGAATGAAATTATCTTTACAGATTGTCTCCTTTTTAAATATAACAATGAAATATTCAGAATCATCTAAAATGTGTTATTTAAAATAAAAAATGTAATAATCTTTCAAATTATAATATAATGCTCAAAATCTATAGTTTGACGAGCGAACACAATAATCGCAAAGCAATATAAACATTATACATTAGATAAATGCAATGTGTGTGCATGCATAAAAATTTATGTGGGATGATATAAGAACAGCCCAAGAAATAAATAAAAAAGTGCAATAATTATTTTAATTTTCAATCAAGCGTATATATATATTTTATATACAACTGCAAACAGGAATTATTATTTTCCATGAGGATTAAGACGGTTGCATTAATCAACATTCATGATACGGTATATACTTATAATTTTAATCACACGTTGGTGATTTTTATTGCTGATCAAATATGCAATGTTTAGGAATATAAATGCTTTTATGTGCAAGAACTTCTATTATATAAATACAGTTATTTAACTACTGTTATAGTTAAGTATATTTCATGATTCAACGTATTATTTAAGAAATAGAAATGCTTTTGTAAATTCTATTTAAGAGGGCTAGCATTCAAAATCTGACCACCTCTATGAATTATTATTAATTTTACACATATTGTTTTATAAGGAGTAGGATCCAAAGACTGATGTTTAATGAACACATGTGTGTAGTTATGTATATGTTTACCAAGACTTACATTTGTGGTGTACTGGTAGATTAATTGTATTTTGTATATATATATGCAATGGCTGTGAATTTAAATGTGATTAAATAAATCCATTATATTTTCCGAGTTCATTTACATGTGAAATCATATTGTAGATATATTAAAAACATTGGGGTATGTGTTAATGATAATCAGTGCTTGATCATATGATCAAATTGTATTTATATGCTGTGCTTATATAATTAATATTTATAAGTTTGATTAGATTTAAGCCTTGGATATTTCTGAAGTTGTTTGAATAGTATATTTATTATGTATTTGTCTTTCTGCAAGTGCTAATAAAATATTAAAAATATATAATTTAGAAATAAGATAATTCACTAAGTAATATTACTTATTAAATTTTTTTACAAAGAATGGTTGGATAAAAAGTTAATTATTTAAAAAGGAATACAATTTAAATTAGAAGAATATAATTTAAAAGATATTAGTAATAGCTTGTATTAAATATAATGTCTCATTTATGCTGACATACATGTCAACTAATCAGAAAAAAAAAAAAAAATCAAGTCAGATGTCACATGACCTAATTTAATAAGCTTGTATTTACAAATGTTATATATAGAGCTAGCAAAATAAACTCTTAACAAGTTTTAAGAATATCCCCAATCCCAGATCGGTTTCTGCTACTGGCATCGTCAGTGAGGTGCTAGGATATTTAAGCATTTGATTAAAAATATCAGAAAAGGCTGAACACTTTATCTATTGTATAACTATTAAGTAGAAATATCTGAAATTTTCAGACATCCATAGGTCTTCCAATCCAGGTATCTAACTTAAATAGCCACATGGGACTGAATTAAGTTCAGACACAGCATATATTAATAGCTTTGGCAATATAAAAGCACCAATGCCTTAATAGCAAAAAATAAAATTACAAAAAAAAAATATCAAGTCACATTACCTAATTTAATAAGCTTGTATTTACAAATGTTATATAGAGCTCACAAAATAGTTCCATACGGCTATTTAAGGTAGATAGCTGGATTGGAAGACATATGGATGTCTGAAAATTTCAGATTTTCTGCTTAATAGTTATACATTAGATAAAGTGCTGGGCTTGTCTGGTATTTTTAATCTAATTTTTGAATATTCTAGCACCTCACTGATGATGCCAATAGAAGAAACCAGTCTGGGTTGGGGATATTCTCAAAGCTTGTTAAGAGCTTATTTTTTGAGCTGTATATATAACATTTGTAAATACAAGCTTATTATATTAGGTCATGTGACATCTGACTTCATTTTTTTATAATTTTATTTTTTGCTATTAAGGCTTTGGCAATTTTATATTGCTAAAGCTACTAATATATGCTATATCTGAACTCAGTTCAGTCTCATATGGCTATTTAAGTTAGATAGCTGGATTGGAAGACATATGGATGTCTAAAAATTTCAGATTTTCTACTTAATAGTTATACATTAGACAAAGTGGTGGGATTTTTCTGGTATTTTTAATCTAATGCTTGAATATCCTAGCACCCCACTGATGCCAGTAGCAGAAACCAGTCTGGGGATATTCTCAAAGCTTGTTAAGGACTTATTTTGTGAGCTCTATATATAACATGTCAACTAATAAATGTATAATGTTTTCTGGAGAGTAAAAATAAGAAATTGTACATACTGAGATTTATAATACTACTAATCTGTAAATTAAAAATAAATCCTAGATATAATAAAATATCTTTATCTAACAACAAAATTATATATAACAATATTAAGTCCATTAAATTATATTAAAGAAATTAATAGAAGGAAGATATATGAAACCAATTACATTAATTATAACAGAAATAATTGTATAAACATTTATAAAACATCAATTAATTTAACTAATAATTGGATAATGAAAAATGGAGGGTTGTATAATATGTGTTATTATAAAGATATTTAAGTGTAATTATAGGATTGTGTTAATTTTATATAGAGCCAGTAGATGTCACTATGTATGCAATATAGGTTATTTTTGTAATTAAGACATATTGAAAAGGGCAAAAATGTAAAATTTGCCGAAAAGAGCTTTTATATGTTATTTTTATGTATTATGATTATATGACTATATTACAGACAGCTATTGTTATATATCATTTTGTTGTTAGATAAAGATATTTTATTATATCAAGGATTTATTTTTAATTTTCAAAAGCAACATAAAGGATTTATTTCTTGTATTTTAGATATTCTGTAAACAAATTATGCTTATAATATTCATTTAAATTGTATGAGGTTTCACTTTTTTTAAGAAAGTTGTTAGGGTCGAGTAATATAGCCATAATCTGTTTAATCTAGGAATAAATCATGTACTCTTTGATTTGGCCAGACATTATAAATTGAGGGTGATATATTGGTCAGATTAATCAGTGAAGTATGTGAAGGTTAACATAAAGAATAAAATATTATGAACAAAATTGTAACAAATCATATTACTAAAGAAACAGAGTATATTTTAGGGACATATCCTGGTCGTATTAATCATGGAGTGCCCAGATTTTAATGATGATCATGAACTCAAACCTGAAGGATAGAGTAGGTATATCATTTATTTAATATTATTATTAATTAAAATTATCCCAAATCCAAAACTCAACCAGACTAACCAGAAAAAATCAAATCAAAAACACAAACAATGGTTTCACTGCTACAAGCAGACTTCTCTAATGTAAAGAACTACAAAACAACACCACAAACATTACCCACAAATCCATTTACTTCCCATCCACTCTTAATATTAAAAGAACTTTTAAATAAGTTAATTGCTTCAGAATAATAAATTTTCAATAATAAATATTCTTTAATTCTGCTTTTTATTTCAATTCTCTCAAAGAAGACAATCTTAGCTTCATCAAAATTAATAGTGTAGCCTGTATCTTTTTCATGGATATACAAAGCAGAATTAAGATATTAATTTCTAACCCTACTTTTATTAACCTTTATTCTTTCATTTAAACTCAAACTACTCTGACCTATGCAAACCTTCTTACAAAAACAAGGGATAAAATACATTATATCAGGAATAGTTTTCCTATCAAAATTTCCTTTGTAGTATTTAATAAATTATTCAAAGTAACATCCCTTTTCCAAGCAATTTTCTTATTTCCAAACAAATTGCTATTCTTACATACAATTTTATAAGAAGACAATTTAAATGGCAAAGAAATAAAAGCATATTTTTCTTTATCCTTTACATCCTTACAAATATTGCTATTAAACAAAATACTTTTAACAAATTTATCAGAGTAGCCAACACTCAAATAATCTTTTTAAAATTGATATTTCTGAAATAAAACTACCCCACTAGAATTATTTAATTTTTTATTCCTATAACAATAATTTCTTAAAGCAGCTACTTTAAGAGATACAGACTGATAGCAATCAGGTTTAATTATAGACCTTAATTCTTTACTTTTAACACAATGACTGCATACTAAACAATTAGTCTTTACATTTCTAATCACCAAAAGATCTAAAAATTTTAATTTAATAAAATCTAACCCTCTCCATCTACCATATATCTTATAGAAGGATCAAAACAATTAAACTCATTTATAAGTTCCTTCAATTTATCATTCTCAACTACAAACAAACAATCATCCACATATATAACAAATAACTTTAAATATAAACAATTCTTTTTAATAATAATTTCCCTCGTCCAAATAATTAATATAAACTGAACAAACTAAAGGAGAAATAATATAACCTATTCTCCACCCTTCCTTAAGTTTATAAAAATTATCTTTATAAGTAAAAGACATAGAATTATCTAATAATAAAAGCAAATCATTAATTATTTTAATTTTATTTGTTGATAAAGATCCTCTCTTAACCAACACAGACATAAGAACATCAACACTGCTTAACCCATTAACAGACTGATACATATTCTCAATATCGAAATTACCAAAATACCCAATTACTTTCCATTTTAAAATTATTAATCTTATCAAAAGCCTCAAAAGAAGCAGAAACTGTATAATAACCAAAATCAACAAATTGTTTTTAAAAAATATTCAAGAATCTGCACAGTTTCTTCTTCTTTTGAGGCTTTTGATAAGATTAATAATTTTAAAATGAAAAGTAATTGGGTATTTGGCATTTTAGATGTTGAGAATATGTATCAGTCTGTTAATAGGTTAAGCAGTATTGATGTTCTTATGTCTGTGTTGGTTAAGCAAGGAACTTTATCAAAAAGTAAAATTAAAGTAATTAATGATTTGCTTTTATTATTAGAGGATTCTATGCCTTTTACTTATAAAGATAATTTTTATAAACTTAAGGAAGGGTGGAGAATAGGTTATATTATTTCTCCTTTAGTTTTTTCAGTTTATATTAATTATTTGGAAGAGGAAATTATTATTAAAAAGAATTTATATGTAAAGTTATTTGTTAGATATGTGGATAATTGTTTGTTTGTAGTTGAGAATGATAAATTGAAGGAATTTGTAAATGAGTTTAATTATTTTGATCCTTCTATAAGATATGTGGTAGAAGGAGAGGGGTTAGATTTTGTTAAATTAAAATTTTTAGATCTTTTGGTGATTAGAAATGTAAAGACTAATTGTTTAGTATGCAGTCATTTTGTTAAAAGTAAAGAATTAAGGTCTATAATTAAACCCGATAGCTATCAGTCTGTATCTCATAAAGTAGCTGCTTTAAGAAATTATTGTTTTAGGGATAAGAAATTAAATAATTTTAGTGGAGTGATTTTGTTTCAGAAAGGTCAATTTTATAAAGATTATTTGAGTATTGGCTACTCTGATCAATTTGTTAAAAGTATTTTATTTAGTAGTAATATTTGTAAGGATATAAAGGATAAAGACAAATATTTTTTTATTTCTTTGCCATTTAAATTGTCTTCTTACAAAATTGTGTGTAAGAATAGCAATTTGTTTGGAAATAAGAAAATTCCTTGGAAAAGGGTTAT
Source organism: Epiperipatus broadwayi (assembly GCA_028023455.1). Taxonomy (NCBI): domain Eukaryota; kingdom Metazoa; phylum Onychophora; class Udeonychophora; order Euonychophora; family Peripatidae; genus Epiperipatus; species Epiperipatus broadwayi. The sequence continues at coordinate 5,072,056 of JAQFVV010006244.1, read as the reverse complement.
TACTTTGAATAATTTATTAAATACTACAAAAGAAAATTTTGATAGGAGGACTATTCCTGGTGTAGTGTATTTTATCTCTTGTTTTTGTAAGAAGGTTTACATAGGTCAGAATAGTTTGAGTTTAAATGAAAGAATAAAGATTCATAAAAGTAAGGTTAAAAATAAATATCTTAGTTCTGCTTTGTATGTCCATGAAAAAGATACAGGCCACATTATTAATTTTCATGAGGCTAAGGTTGTCTTCTTTGAGAGAAATGAAATAAAAAGGATTAAAGTACCTTTATTATTGAAAATTCATTATTCTAAAGCAATTAACTTATTTAAAAGTTCTTTTAATATTAAGAATGATGGGAAGTACAAGGATTTGTGGGTAATGTTTAATATAAATATGGTGTTGTTTTGTAGTTCTTTATACTTAAGAAGTCTCTTTGTAGCAGTGAAACCATTGGTTGTATTTTTGATTTTATTTTTTCTTGGCTTGTCTGGTTGAGTTTTGGATTTGGGGTAATTTTAATTATTTATTGACTAGTTTAGGGGAGTTTAGGATTTTATAAGCTATGATGTATTATGCTTATCATGTTTTTTGCCAGTAAGATTTCATCAAAGATTAGATAAACAATGTCATGGCAACAAAGACACTGGCATGATTAATTTATGGGAATGGTGTTTTTTTGATCATGGTGATTTGCAAGATTTAAAAAGTCGAGAGTCCTATGGGAAATTTTGTCATTTCTCTGTCTTTTGTGGTTTTGATATCGGCGTGAGCACAGTGATTTTTTTTTATCATATTGAGAATATTTTCATATATTTTATATTTAATATGGACATATATTATTATATAGAATGAATTTTTAGCTGTCAATTGGATGATATTATAGTAATTTTCCACCACCATTATTTGTAAGTAATTTTAATTTTGTTTTTTAATAATGAAATATAGTAGCTTTTAAGATATTTTTATATGTTGCCATTACAGGTTATTTTTTATTTTGCAGTGGTAATTGTGGTATTATTTTAAACATAGTTGTACATATTTCCATATATATTTAATGCTTGCTTTTTTTACATTTTCCTTATAAATTATTCTAATTTTCATTTTAAAAAAACATTTCATAATTTTATGTACTACCTTTTAGGTTATTTTTTATTTTGCTTCTTTTGGTTCGTTGTCTTCTCCATTTTTCTTATAAATTATCCTTATTTTCATTAAAAAAAGACTACACTTTTAATTTCATAATTTTAGATAATACCTTTTAATTAAGATGTTTTTTACGTCCGCCATTTCCACTGTATAACAGATTCACACTATATCGGGAAGAGTGTTTTTTATTGTCTTTAATTTTAAAATTACAAATATTTTTTATAAATTTTTCTGCAATTATTTTGTAGTCAATTTGAATTTACAATAATTTTAGTAAATTACTAATAATTTATGTATTTTTTTGGCGCATGTAATTTTTTTTTTTTGAGGAATGACAAACACGGCGCTGTCCGATTTTTTTCTATGAGATGGCTTTTTTTTATATCCACCATTTCCACTGAATGACAGATTCCCACTATATTGGGAAGTGTTTTTTTATCATCTGTTTAATTTTAAAATTACAAATATTTTTTATAAATTTTTCTGCAATTATTTTGAAGTCAATTTGAATTTACAATAATTTTAGTAAATTACTATTAATTTATGTATTTTTTGGCACATGTAATTTTTTTTCCAAGGAACAACAAACATGGTGCCGTCTGATAATTTTTTCCCTATGACATGGCTTCTTTAGTATTATTCTTGCTATGTCTACTGGATGTCTTATTTAGTATTATTCTTGCTATTAGATGTCTTCTTTAGTATTATTCTTGCCATGTCTACCAGAGAGATGTCTTCTTTAGTATTACTGTTGCTATGTCTACCATATGTCTTCTTTAGTATTATTCTTTCTATTAGATGTCTTCTTTAGTATTATTCTTGCTATTAGAAGTCTTCTTTAGTATTATTCTTGCTATGTCTACCATATGTCTTCTTTAGTATTATTCTTTCTATTAGATGTCTTCTTTAGTATTATTCTTGCTATTAGATGTATTCTTTAGTATTATTCTTGCTATTAGATGTCTTCTTTAGTATTATTCTTGCTATTAGAAGTCTTCTTTAGTATTATTCTTGCTATGTCTACCATATGTCTTTTTTAGTATTATTCTTTCTATTAGATATCTTCTTTAGTATTATTCTTTCTATTAGATGTCTTCTTTAGTATTATTCTTGCTATTAGATGTCTTCTTTAGTATTATTCTTGCTATTAGATGTCTTCTTTAGTATTATTCTTGGTATTAGATGTCTTCTTTAGTATTATTCTTTCTATTCAATGTCTTCTTTAGTATTATTCTTGCTATGTCTACCAGAATCTTTTAGTATTATTTTTGCTATTACATGTCTTATACTAATTTAGTAATTTTTTTTTCCAGAAATGACAAACATGGCGTCTGATGTCTACAGATGGCTGGCTTCTTTACTATTTTTCTTGCTATGACATATTATCCCGAAGACATACTATTATACTAATTTAGTAATTTTTTTTTCCAGAAATGACAAACATGGCGTCTGATGTCTACCAGATGGCTGGCTTCTTTACTATTTTTATTGCTATGACATATTATCCCGAAGACATACTACTCTAATCTTTCGATCTTTAAGGTAATGCCTCCATGTAATCTGTGGACAAATTTTAGTGATTAACATTGTCCAGAAATCACTAGGAAGATTAAAGTAGTACGTCTTTGGGGTAATACATCATAGCAAGAAAAATACTAAAGTACAGTTTAGCTTTATGCTTGTAATGTTTAATATTATTATTAATATAATTATTAGCATATTTAAAGATATAGTCTTAAATTGTACATTATCAATGCATCACTGACCATTGCAATATATATATATTATGAAATGACCATTGCAATATATATATATATATATTATGAAATGTTTTTGGAATTAACCATCTTTATTAAAATAAAATAAATTTCTCACCAAAATAATTTTTTTTCACCTGTGAAAATATTCATTTCAACATATATATATATAAACAAGAGGACTAAATCACTCTCCACTAGGCTATGAATTAAAAGCATTCCAAATGTTGAACAAAGGATCAAGATAAATAGAATGATTTCATTTATAAGCATATCTTTGTCGACATTGTTAAGAATTCTGAAATTAAGTTATTAGATAGATGGAATATGGCACTTAAGAATAATTAAACTCATAATCAATTATACAAGACTGGAGACAACATCTTTTTTTAAACACCTCAATTGTAATAATTAAATAAAATTTAATTGTTTATGAGTTCAATAACTTGTAAGTGCCATATTCCACCTGTGATAAATTAATTTCACTTTGAATTACTAACAATATTGACAAAGATATGCTTATAAACATGAGAACTTTCAAGAATAGGTGAATTCATTCTATTTTTGATCCTTTCTTTCCATATGTCAAAGCATCAGCTGGGAAACGAACCCGTGACAACTGTCTGCAAGACACTGCTTGCAAGGCTGCTGCACTGACCTCTTGGATACCAATGCTTGACAAATTCTTTGTTCAACATTTAAAGTGCTTTTAATTTATAGCCTGGAGGAGAGTGATTTATTCCCTTTTTTTATATACAGTGAGCTATATTTAATTTAAAGTTTATATATCATTAACTAGTGCTGTATGGTTTAACTCCCTACGAATGACATTTCTGAGGTTACACACAGGTCTTAATTTCTTCTATGAACCAGCTCCGAATGGGGAGAGACATGAGACCCCAAAATTAAGCACACAATGTCTAACTAAATGGGGAGAGACACGAGACCCCAAAATTAAGCACACAATGTCTAACTAAAGGGTTAAAATTACCACTTAAAACTATAAATAAAGTATAATGCATATAAATTATAAAATATAATAAATGGATTGGAAATGGAATTAGGATTGAGCGAATATGGAAACAAGTTAAATTTGAATAGATTTATTAACTAATAAGTCAAACAACAAATAAAAGAAAAATAATAATTATATAATATTAAATGTTGGGTAAAATGCACACTGGCATTACATAGTGAGATGGGATTAAATTTAGTTACAGTGTATCTCGTCATAAAATATCTGAAGATATTTATGGATATGTGTGTGGTAAATACCTTATGCCTATGTCTATTAATATGCCAAAATCCTATTTTTATATCATGTTTTGCTAAAGTACAAGTGAATATGCTAACTGAAGAAAGATTACTAATTACAGCACTAAGATGGCTGCTGTTTATATATAAATCTTAAGATATGAGCATATAATTAAGCTCATTCTACTAATCAAAGATTCAGTTTCAGACTAATACTGAATTATGATTTAACAAGAGGAAAGAATTGGTTACCTTAGATCCACATATATTTGCTACAGCACAGACTAAAATATTAAGAAACATGTTTTCAGTGTCAGTCGGTAGTTAGTTATTCATGGGATTTCACATCAAAATGTGCAGTACCCTAGGATCGGATGGTTTGCTACTAATAAGATATGAACATTTGAAGTTCAGGAACTCAGATAGGCTTAATACAAAATGGGGTCCGGTTCCTTGTGCTCAAATTCTAATAGAATATAGCCTTACCTGAACTAAGTATGTGGGGATGGCCTCCACTGTGAGCCTACTAAAGATGCAGCAAGTCATTATGTACAAAACGTACTTAGTAAAAACACATCTGCAATGCATAAAGCAAAATACAAATATGTATATTTAAATTACATGTCTAAAACAGATAGATAGCTTCTATTTGTATAATGAACAGAACCCAGTTCTTGAAATAAGCATGATAATCACACTATCTTAATAGACTAAAACTATATTATTAATCTAGTTTAATATCTGCAATCTGCATCTTTAATCGGTTTTACTAGGGAAGAGAAAGTATATTTAATGGGTAATTAATAAATATACCTTTATACTATCTCTATCCTAGCCTATTACTTTCTGTAATAGATATTTAAAGTCCTAATTCATAACTCAGATTGGGCAAACCAAAATAGATATTTACATAATATAAAACTAAATCAAAATGATAATAAAGAGTGCACAGCAATCAGTTATTATTCCAACATGATACAATTTCAAAACTTGTGCCAGTGAGCTAAATAAGCATGATTAAAATATATTAAACTGAAGATATCAATTATCATATTTTCACTGAAAGTCTATTAAAGGTGCTCGCTGTTTCAACATATTTGGCATATCATAATATATAATAAGATAATTTTTGGAGAAATAAAATAGAACAAAATATATAGGCATAATTGCAGTAATAATAAATTTAAATAAAAAATGATTACAGTTGTTTTAATTTAGAATAGGAAAGTCAAATTTTACAGATGTAGTCTTAGGCAAGATTTATACAAGTTTTATGTACTACTTTAAATGAGAGTTTAAAGTGTTGGATTATGAATGTTCATTTTTACATTATAAGCTACCTTTAAATAGTTTAAGGTTCAAAGATTAAAAGTCTATTTTAGAGCTCTGTGGTGTTACCTAGCTTCTTGTATCTTGTTTCTTGGGCACATCAGATGGAAGGTGTAGTAGCACTTTGGACTTCTAGATAGGCAGCATGATTTAGTTGTTATCTTCTTGTGAAGGCTGTTGTTAGAAATGTCTCCCACTCCTATGATACTGATTCTGCACCAGTCAGTGCATAGGATGGGACTAGAGATCACCATCTCCCAGGTAAAGGAAACAGCAAATCTAACCCTCCTATTCCAGCATGTCAAAATTACAACTGGTGTGGAGTCTGGTGGCAATGCTTTTTGAAAAATATAGAGACTTTTTGATGTATAAAATACAGCCTATTTATATGATCCCAAGATCAGATGATAATTAGCATGTTTTTAAGATTTTATATTTTAATTTATTAAAATCATTTAAACCTTTGTTTTAATTTTGTAACAGGATATTTGTGACTAAATTTGATCACTTCTAATCCCTCAAGACATAGAAATAGTTCCAGTTAAGTAGATCTTGTTTACAAAAAAATATATTTTGGAAAAATATTATTGCCAAAATTAAGATTTCTATCTCATGCTATACTAACACAGGTACGTAGCACGATTCTTGTTTACAAAAATTCTAAGTTAAAATTAAGGATTATAAGAAATGGCTAAATAATATTGCAATATATAGCTATCATGGTAGTACATGGACTACACATATATGCATGCAATTCTAATGTTTAAAGTAATAAATTGATTCTTTTAAAGAAACAAAATTTACAATTTAAAATATATTATTTTAAATTAAAATACCTGCTATAATATAGATATATCTAAAATATTACAGACATTTATCTGCATATATATATATGGTGACACATATATAATTGTGTTAGCATCTTTATATATGTACTCATGAAGGGTTTAAAGCTGGCACAGATAGAGTTATGGAAGAAAATAAGTGAAATGTATATGATAGGAATATACTCTTTCAATATATATATTGTACAGGTCGGTTTTGTATGTTCACATAACAAGATTTAGCATCTAGGCAAAAGTACCTTGAATCCAATCATGCGCAAGATACGTAAGTCAGGAACACTCATGAATTCTGCCCTGTTTGTCTATTTCCCAGATCTAACAACTGATGAGCAACAATCCCAATGATATTGATCTCATTTCCTCCTTCACCACCGGCATTGCACATCAGGGACACAACAAGACTCTAAGCTATTTTAATGATAGACTAACTTAAACTGAACTATAATTTAGGAGCAATGAAGGCTCGTGACCTTGCATATTAATTATGTATTTTAGCGGAGATCATCTAGTCATCATGGGCATAATTTATGAACTAATATTAACTTAAATAAAAGAAAGCAATGATTCAAAAATATATGATATATATATTTTAATATTTATTATAATCATAAAACATAAATCAATGTGTCTGATTATTTGTCAGACACTAGCCTCGTAATTATTATATATTAGTTGATTTTAAGACTTAAGGTTGTCTCTGATTTATAAATCAGAAATCAAATTTTACAATAACATTGCTTATATTTGTGGCTATGCCAATAATAAATACCTTACAGAATTAGCGCTATTAGGAACGTACTATTGAAATACTATTCCCCCAGAGAAAATGAAAATAGCATTTAACCGATTTGAAATAGAATAATTGTTTAACAAGAAATATTACATTTGTATAGAATATAATTATTAAATTGATTTATAAAGTGGCAGATGTGTGGGACGGCTAATGAATATTTACATTAATAATACTAAGTTCGTCGCAATGACGCGCATCTTAAATAATGGACATAGATGTCTGTTTAGCAAAATCATAACATTACGGCTTATGGATATTCATGGGTTTACTAGAAATATAATGAAAAGTGGTACATGCATGGCGGCAGGTTTATGTGGTCCAGTTATGGATCCTGGTGTGTGCTTCATGAAAATCATTGGATGAGAATTACCGATTTACTCTGCAAACGTTGGCAGGATCAGTTTAGAATTGAAGAGTTGTCGGCGATGCATTTATTGGGCTGGTTTTTCCAGAGTGATTCCCATATAAAGTATGCACATACAACCAAGTATGTCCCCATGGTGGTTTTACAGCCTGGTTCAGGGACATTGAGAATGATGATGGGGCTCGACTTTGTGAATACCTCCATATAAGAGAGAAGCACGAATATATATGAAACGAAATGGCCTATATGCACACAACGCTTGAGAATAATGAAATAGATAGCTTTATAGACTATCTTACTTATTTAATACCCATAAATTAAGAATACCATGTGTAATGGTATGATCTTATCACTAAACAAGCATGGATGATAAATTTAACTAAATTTAAAATTTTAAGATATAAAGATTCCCCTCCCTTTTATTTTAAGTTATTCATAACTCCCCACATGTTTAATAAATACCAATCTCAGTCAATAAATGCTTTTATGAAAATAAATAAGTTGATACATAAATAAATGGGATGGTGGTAATAGTTGGGAGAAAATATAGGTTTTATATATATAAGGTGCATTAACATTAAGAGTAGCGCATTATTATTATTTAGAAAGAAAAATAAATATTTTTAGGAAAACAGATGTTGATTTGTTTTCTATAGCAAATTTTATAATTTAATGACTTTTTTTTTCCAAAATCACGAACATCTGCATAAGTTGAATAAGACTTGTTTTTAATTAATTTACATTCTTAATTACCCCATAAGTAAAGGGTAGAAAGAAATAGAAATAAAATATATGTTCACGATTTTGGAAATATTATTGGCATTTCAAAAAAAAAAACATAAATACATAAATATATTAAACCAGAGTTATTTGCCGCATGGAAATAAAAGAAAAGAAAACATTTTAAATAGAGGCTTAATGATAGGATAAGTTATATAGAGTTATATTACAGAAAGTTACATACTATAAAAATGTTAAACATAATATTAGAACAGAGCATCAGGATTATAAAGAAGGCTGAATTTGATAATCAAGAGTGGCTAAAGTTCTTTTACCTTGATATCTGGAGTAGCAGTCCTTGATATGAATAATGTTCATCAGCATTAGTGCACTAGATCTAGGGTTTAAATACGACATGATAGGTAGCATTTACTTTATCAGAAGATGTTTAGAGTTCATAAGTACGGGATCCAGAGCTTGGTTATGGGAAAAGCATATTGGAATGGAGGGGAAGGTGAAATTTCCCCTACTGACGGCACATTGGATAAGATTTCAAACTGATGTGGATTTGGTTTAGCATCATGAATTTCATGGTTGTCTCCTTTTTTTTTGGATTCAAATCCAGCAGTATTTATACTCTTATTTTGGTGATGTAGCATAACAACTACTGCTGGACCTGAGGCATTTTAAGCACTTAAGCACAGCTAAAATCGGCTGACCGGATCTTTTTTATCTTGTAAGACTTTTGAAACAATGCAATTCTGTTATCAGTTTCTCGAACAATTGTTTTAAAATAAGTCTTATGATTTTTAAAACAAGTTGGCGTGGATGAAATTTCCACTAATGGATTTATTTTACTATTACAAAATTGTAATCTTTTACTTTTTAACTAATGGGCTTTTCCGGGTAATTGTTTTTGAGAGACTTTTTAAAAGAATTGCATCATTTCTGACTGCTAATGATTTTAAATACAATTTATATATAATGTAATTTTTATGATTTTGCAGCAATCTCCTACACTGAAAATATATATATTTATCCATTACGCATGCATACACATGAAAATGATATTAATTATTTATTTATTAAATGGTTTAGGGTTAAGATATATAAATATGTATGTTATTTATGTTAAAATAATAAAGCAAAAGAAATATACGTATTAATAAATATATATTGTAACGTTTATTTATATACGTTACAAATATATTGGCATTTGGTAAAAGCTAAAAAAGTAAATTTAGATTTTTTTTTGATTAGTATAATTTTTGTTAAAACGTGCAATGAAGGTTAAAATTGTCATTCTTATTTTTTTTTATCTAATTGGAAAGAATAAATGACATACAGATTACTAATCCAGATAAATTAAAAGAATTCCAAAAGTATAAGCTAAAAGAAAAATATTTTAGCTAATTAAAGATGGAAGAATAATGCTAAAAAAAAAAGAGAACTTTGTAACTTAAATTTAAGAGAGAGTGTATAAGATTATTATCTTATACGCTGATAAAAAGACAAAAGAGTGCGCAGAAGTTCCAAAAATGGAGCGTGATATAAAAAGGAGATGACAACTTCAATCTGGGTCTTCTCTTTAACTTCTAGTTACGTCTCTGAAAGTTGGAGGTTTCCACGAGCATAACCTGTGGCAAGAAATATACTTCTACACAGGTATGCCCCTTGCTGTACCAAGCTGTCACGCAAGCATGGAAACGGGACTTGTGAAGACCGCTTTTTGCAATAAAAGGGTCACTACAACCGTGCCTTTTCTCCAGCTATAGAACGGAACAATAATGGAAGATGCCGGCAGGAGAGACCAATGGAAATTCTCATGATCTGGGATCCCATAAACCTACATGAACTTACCGGTAAGTTAAGAATAAATTTTCCCTGATAGTGACTTAAAAGTTTGCAAGCAATTATTTATCTAAGCTTAGACTACCATCCTGATATAGACTTTTCGTATTCAAGGGACTTTCTTATAAAGAATTTTATACAAGATCTTGGAACATTATTAAATTGTGTTCATTATTTAATCTAACTGTTTTTGTTAATCGATTCATTATCTGGATTAGCCTGTGAGTACTTTCCAGTTTAGTTAATTCGTAATTTAACTTATAAATATTTTAGTTTGTTAGAATAAAAGAGATTATACTTTTATCAACCTTTTCATTGTGCGTTATTAATAGTAGTTATTATTTTTTATTATTAAATCTATTAGTAGTTTAATAAGATTTAAAAATGTAATTTACCTTTGCCAATATGTTTGAATAAGCCCAGGAATAATAATCTTAAAAAATTAATTCTCGTTACGGTAGGAGGTAATACCGATTTGTTTAAAAGCATTTTTTTTCTGTTTAGTTTACGAGTTACAATATGTTTGACGCCGACTCAGTGGGTCTAACGACTCTGGCGCCCTCATGTAGAAATTAAAAACTGAGTCAGCTCACGATTGTACTTAGCAATAATTCTAGGCCGAGTTGATCAGGAAATATAGCTATGTTTTTTAGAATAGAAATATAACTTTCTTCTTTTTTGACATAGCTTGATCAACTCACGCGCAGTTTATATTAGCGTGTAAGAGGCCTAGCAAAACGAAAAACGTTACAATATATACGTGCGTAAGGATGGATTTGAACATGGTTAGATGGTAGGAGATTGGACATGGTCTGTGAAGTAGGATCTGAGCATCAGATCATCTGCTTCAATATATATATAATACCAAATTCCAAAAGCTAAACTAGTCAATATATAAAACTAAGTACACCAGTTCCCAATTAAAGCACTATATCAGCTAAATTATAAGTTTACTACTAATGATTTCATTATCAAGACAGACTTCTTTGTGCAAAGTATCACAATATAATCAAATATATCTTATCCTATCTTCTCTTAATTTCAACTCATATTCAAATTACCTTTAAAATTAAAACAATGTTTGTATTAACAATTTACCTGCTCAAACAAAATATTATGACTAGTTGTCTTCCTTGAAAAAAAAGAAAAAAAAATTAAAGAATCTCAACTAATAAAGGTTTATGATTATGAAGCTATTAATTAATTTATTTATTTTTACATATTAATGCAAGTTAAAATTATGGGAAGTACAAACTTTCCACTTTAGAAGTCTGCCTTGCTAGGAAAAGTTTTGGTAGTGGATTTGTAATTTAATTTTGATTGGTGTTTTACTGAATGGAGACCCTTTGATACTCTTGGGAGCAAGAAACTGAGCAGGGCAAATTTCTTATGTTCACTCCATACATTCTTCTTTGTTACAGCTGCATTTTCTATATAATTAGTCATATAGTACATGAACATGGATGGCCTGCTCACCAATACATATTAACCAGCATAATGTGTTTATTAACTTTTTACTTCTGAGTTTAAGATTGAGAAATACCATAGTCTTTCTTCTCAGTTGCCTGATAAGGCAGACTGAATAGCATGAAATGAAACAAAATTTCTAATAAATAGTTATAATCATGAAAGATAAAAATAAATCATGGCCTTTATTCCCAGGAGGCTGTAAAGTTACCAGCCAAGGCAGTGATTGGTGATTGAAGGCAGAGGGTGCTAAGAATTCTTTAATTGTGAACCCAGGCTGCCATTTGATAATGACTTTTTATTTAGGTTCTTACAACTGCAGATAACTTTCAAGTGAAGGAAGGTTGCAAGAATTGGAAGAAGAAATCTTCTCATATTAAATGATATATTATTGGAACTTTGTGATGTTAGAAGAAAAGGTGAAGAGCCAATTAATTTAAATACTGAACATATACTCCACTGTAAATGAACAAATATTGATGTGCAGTAGGATTCATTAGAAATAAAAAGTGGAAGAACTAATTGGTAAATAAATGAAAGATGAAAATGTTAGAGATAAATCTGGATATGGCAATAGAAATAAGAGAGTATATAGACTTGTGGAGATTGCAGAAAAAGAAAAACTTTATATTATTAATTCTTTTTTTGAAAAAAATGTTAAAAGGAAATGGACATGGAAGCATCCAAGTGAAGGTACAGAAGAATTGAATTATATTTTGACTAACAGAAAATACATATTTCATGATAATAATGACCTTAATAAATTCAACACAGGATATGATCATCAAATAGTAAGATGAAAGATATGTGTTAATGCAAAACTAAAGAGACAAAAAAACAATATTCACAGTTGATATTCCTAATCTTCAGAAATATTCTAATGAATTTAAATTAGAACTTGCAAATTGTTTTCAAATATTAGCAGATTTTAAACATGATTTATGTTTGAATTAAATTAATAGGAAAATAACTGATACACTTTTAAAAACTGCAACAAAGATAGCTGGTAAAAAAAGAAGCAATTGACCAATAAAATTTCTACTGAAACTAGAGAATTTATGAAAAAAGAAGAAATATGGAGATATGTAAAAATAATCAAATTTTGTAAAATGTTATGAAGAAGAGTTGATAATGATAAAAGAAAGTATAATTGTGAATTAGCAAGGAAAATTGTGGAATAGAATAAAAGTCTCAAGAATGTAAAACAACATTTTGGTATTGGTAGAAAACTTATATCTACAATAAGAAAAAAAGATGGAACTATTATTAAAAAGAGAGATGACATCATGAAATGCATAGAAGAGTTCTATCAAGAATTATATAGTAATAAAAAACAAGTACCTCCTATAACTATTATATTTTCTGAATTCTTCAGAAATTTAAATAAAGAAGTGAGACATGCAATTAAATTTATGAAGAAGGGAAAAGCTCCAGGTAATGATAGAATTATAATTGATATATTAAAAGAAGCAGGTGCACAAATAGAATTTTTTTGGCAAAGTTATGTACCAAATATCTAAATGATAAAGATGTACCCAATGATTATAAGAATGCAGTATTAAAATTAATATTTAAAAAAGGTAATAAAGAAAATATAAGAAATTACAGACCTATTAGTCTTTTATTAGTTTTATGTAAAAATTTTACCAAGATAATTACAACTCATCTTATAGAGAACATTGAATTTCAACCAACCAAAAGAACAAGCTGGATTTAAAAGTGGTTTTAATACAAAAGATTATATCCAAGTATTGAGAGAAATTGTAGAAAATACCAATGAATATGAATTGACATTATGTTTTGGATTTATACATTATGAAAAGTTATTTAATTCTATAAGCATTTTTTCAGTGAGTAAAGCATTGGGTCATCAAGGTATAGACCCAGGATATATTCATATTCTAAAGAATATTTATAAAAATGCAACAGCAACAATTAAATTACATAATGATACTAGGAAGTTTAACATTGAGATGGGTGTAAGACAGGGTGATTCCATAAAGTTTTACAGCAGTGCTATAAGAGATATTTTATGGATTAAAATGGAAAGCTAAAGGAGTAAAAGTAGATGGAAATGATTTAAGTCATTCAGATTTTGAAGATGATGTAATGTTTGCAAATAATACTTCAGAGCTTCAGGATATGTTGCAAGAGTTATCAAGTGAAAGTAAGAAAGTTGGACTAAAAGTAAACATTAAAAAGATTAAAGTAATGTCCAATGGATTTTCTCAAAAGATGAAAATAAAGATTGATTATGAAGAGTTAAATAAAGTTAAAAGATACAAATACCTGTCAGATTATTATACTACAGATGGAAACATAATGGATGAAATTAATCATAGAATTAAACTTCGTTGGTGTGGTTTTGCTAGAAATAACTTAATATTAAAAGGAAATATGCATATGTGTTTGAAAAGGAAGATTTTTAATAAATGTGTTTTTTACTTATGGATCTGAGACTTGGACATTTAATAGAAGAGCTATACAGAGGCTTCAGACCACTCAAACAAGAATGGAGAGATATGTGTTAGGAGTAACAAGGAGAGATTGCTAATGCAATACATAAGTTAAAGATCAGATAAGTGTTACTGACATTTTTAAAAGAATTAGAAGACTGAAGTGGAGTTACACATATTGCTAGAAGATATGACAATAGATATACAATTGAAATCTTAAACTGGATTCCAAGAGATTGTAAAAGACCCAGCAAGAGACCACATATGAGATGGATGAAATAAAAAAGTGTGCAGAGGTGATGTAGAAAGGAGGGGCTAGAGATTGGAGAAGATGGATTGAACTTGGAGAGACCTTCATCCTGCAGTGGATTGTTAATGGTTGATGATGATTATAATGATATATATGTATATAATTAATATCACAGTAACTACATATATTATTTTTTTTAAAATAGTTAATGTGGGGTATACTGAATAAATATTTGCAGTTCATTTATATTTACATTATCTAAAAATCTTCCTTTTAATTTTAGAATAATAAAGCATAATAGAAAATATATTTAAATCAATAACTCAAAATTTTATAAATCTTTAGAAAATTTTTAGACACTATTTATTGTGTTCCATGATTATTGTCATCATGTTCTATATGATTCGTGTGTATATTAATGAGCTGATATAATACAGCCATTCCTTAACATTTTTGACATTGGTGGCATTTCATGAATCTCAACAAATTTTGGTACTGATTCATTATTTTTTTGTTTAATAAAATAAATATAATATGATAACAGGATAAAATCAAAATATAATAAAACAATGGACGAAGTTACATAAATGAGTATGACCAGAAGTATTTACAATAAATTAAAACTTAAAAGTTAGCATTCATAATAATTCTTAGTAAAGCATTCCTTTTGACAACAGAGTTTTTTACAACTTCTCTCATTCAATATAAAAAGATGGAAATGCAAAAAAATATTATAAGTTCTTTCTTTTCTTAAAAAAAAAATCTATCAATGTAAAAAAAAATTGCATCCTGAGTATCATTTGTGAACATTGCAATAATAATATAACAATTTGAGGAGAGATGGTTCAGACTAAAAATATTATTTACATGGAGTTAGTTCCAAAATTAATAAAGTAGATGAGTAAACAATGAGCATTTGCCAATTTCTCTACATTGAGCAATTGGCAAATGCTCATTGTTTACATCTCACAAGCTTAAGAGAATTTGGTCATGTGATCTATGATTTTTATTTTGACTATTTATAGTCTCTGCCTTAAGTCTTATGCAATGTTATATTGCTAAGACTACTAATATATGGTATGGCTGAAGATCTCTCAGCCCCATATAGCTATTTGAGTTGGATAGCTGGGTTTGAAGACATGTAGGTGTCTGAAAATTTCAGATTTTCCACTCAATAGATAACTTTTAGATAAATGTCAGCTTTGGGTTGGTATTTTTAGATCTAGTGTCTGAAGCTACCCTAGTGCTTCTCTGAGGAGTGCCAAAGCATGAAACCATGGTCAGAGGTTAGAGGGGGGGGGTCCTGACAGAGATATTTTAAATGCTTTCTCTGGCTAAGTATTTATCAAAAAGCTTGTTGAACAATTGGCAAATGCTCATTGTTTATATCTCACAAGCTTAAGAGAATGGGGTCATGTGATCTATGACTCTTATTTTGACTATTTATAGATGAACAATGTTTTAAAAAAAAAAATTACTTGTAACAGATAGATTATGACTTTATTGTACTACTTATAACTCACTTGAGAAGTATTTTTTTGAATGTTAGACTGAAGTCAAAGAAAGAAAACATTAGAAATAGTTAGACTTCACAAAATGAAAGTGAACCTAATAATTAAAGAATTACAGAGCTTTTTTATATTATATATTGTTTATATAATATAATAAAAAATAAATAAATGTTTGTTGATTGAGAGTTCATAAATAGTTCAAGCACCGGAAATGACAGACTATAGCCAAGATCCATAAATCTTGATGTCCGGAGTTCGCCACTTTTCAATTGCTCTAAACCTAGCAAAAAAAGAAAAAATACATTATCATATACAGAAAAAAGAAAATTATAAAAATCCAATAAATTTCTATTTAAACAGCAGATTGAATTTAGAAAAGTAAAGGAACAATTTACTTTAGATGTTTTAATTTGTTTGATTGAGAGGTAAGTGGATAAAAGAGGCAAAATTAAAAGATGCTTTAATGGTTTGAAAAAGTCATTTAATAGAATAAACCGAGACATCCTAATGGATTTATTGAAACAATAAAAATGGGAAGATTATTATAAAACTCATAGTTAAAGAATATTCAAATAAATGATTTAGTTTTAGAAAATGTAAAATATGCTGGAAGTAAATGTTATGTCATATACATATATAAAATAAATGTGCCTGAGGGCTAAAAAGTATTAATATTAACTAGTGTAAGAATTAAATGAAATGAATTTACTGTCGGTGTGACAATGCCACCCGTATTGATATTTAAAAAATGTAAAATAGTGTTAATATAGTATAAGCTATTTCTTAAATAAAAGTAAATGTGTAAAGACTTAAGTTCATCAATTTTGGTCAAGCAACACTAACCTTATCGCACATTAGTAATTTGGCTATTTATAACTCCAACAAGTTTAGCATTTTTTGTCACAGGTTTTTAAAACTACCATCAAGTTCTGCCAAATATTTTTTATACCTTTTAAAGAAAAAAAAAGGTTAAATTGCTATGAATTTCTATGACTATGCTACATGATAACAAAATTGGATTCTTACATATAATTTCTTTGCTCTCTCCACCAGGCATTTTTTGCTTAATTATCCATTTTCAGGGGCAGCATGTTTTTGAATAATATGGCTGTTTTTTAAGATCATTTATCACATTAAATATTTCATTGATTTTTTTTTTTTTAGATGATTATAAAAACACAATAAATTATACAAAACTCCAAATGATTGTAATTGAATAAAATTTAATATAACTATAATAAATGAAATAAACAAACATGAAAGAATACTTACTTCAGGTTTTGAGATTACAACACCATGCCCATTAGCTCACACTTTTTGTGCAGGCACTATTCCTAATTTTGAAAATACTTCACTGCATTTTTTTCTGTCACTGGTAGATTCCAAATTTTAATCATTTTTGCAAAAGATTGGGAAAAATAATTAACTAACAGCTTAACTGAAATGCTATAATAAACATAAAAAAAATCACAACAGTGTTCACAATGTGTTAACGGTTTGTACTTTATAATATACATAAAAAAAATAATTCATTAAATTTTTTGAATGGTATTTATAAAAAAAAATCATTATTTTTTAAAATTAACATGAATTTATAATCTATTTCTCAATACCTTTTAAACTTGACAAGTAACACAAATTTGAACAAATAAATTTGAGAGAAAAAAAAAACATGCAAATACTCAGCCCCTGAAAATGGATAATTAAACCAAAAAATGTCTGGGGAAGATGTACCCAAAATTGTATTATATTATGAATAGAACAATAAATAATTAAAAAAATTAATTAACAAATAATAATTAAATTTGATTACTTTTTCACAAATTAATATTAATTCATATCAAATTAATATATTACTATTTCTTTTATTTCTATTTTTTCCCCTGAAAATAATATTTTTCCCTGCGCTTTTGACTCATAAGATGAAAAAATATTAATTAACCAAACAAAATGTTCCTAGGTTAATTCTCAATCAAGGAAAAAGAAAGAAAGCAACAAAAAAAATTATCTTGGCTATGTGAAATAGAAGATTTTTCAAACATTTTTTCATATTGGTATTCAAATAATAATCTCTGTCAATTAATCTCAAAGATAAATTTAAATTATAGACGGGGTATGTTTGTGTGCATAACACTCTTCTCACTAGTGAGTTTAATCATCTTACAGTCATTTTTATTATTGAGTACATTGATAAATATCTTACT
This sequence comes from Epiperipatus broadwayi, assembly GCA_028023455.1. NCBI lineage: Eukaryota > Metazoa > Onychophora > Udeonychophora > Euonychophora > Peripatidae > Epiperipatus > Epiperipatus broadwayi. The sequence continues at coordinate 5,054,114 of JAQFVV010006244.1, read as the reverse complement.
GATTCAGATTGCTTGATAGTTAGTTATCTCCACCTTTCAGTTAAAAATAGCTATGTATTAAAACAATTTTATTGTTATTATTTTGGATAATGATCTAATAGTATCCTAAGGAATTGTAAACTACATTAGAGTATTATTAATTAAACCAATTTGGTTTGTTGTTTACATATTTGCTTTTGACGTAGGAGACAAAGAGTGAGGTTTTATTCTTTAATGAATAAATTGAAATTATTGCTCATTATATCATTATTGTTAAGATTTAGTTATAATAAACTTATTTTATTAAATAGAGTATATCACTCCTGTTATATAAGATATATAAACACAAAATAGTACTTAAGCCATTTCATATATCATGTACACACTCACAAGAATAATAATAATACTACAAATCGATGTCTGTATTTTTTCAAAATAATATACGTAAACTTATAAATAAATATTAGAAAATACAGTAATTAAAATTTGTTAAAAAGAACAAAAAATATAAACGTCACTTAGGAGCGCTTTCTACTATCCCGTAGACTACGAGGATAATTGAAAGCGCTCCTAAGTGACGTTTATATTTTTTGTTCTTTTTAACAAATTTTAATTATTGCATTTTCTAATATTTATTTATAAGTTTAAGACTAAATATATATAATAAATAGAATTAAATGGCTACCTAATTTGGTTACAGAACATATACTAAAAACAATCCTGACTTTCTTTACAAACTTTTACTTACTAATCCTATCTTTTCTTCAGTTTTGAACTCGTTTTGTGGGCATAACAAACTAATAAGTAAATATTATAAATGTGAGAATATAAATAAATCAGAAAATAAAAAGTTTATGATAGTAATATAATATAATATTATAATTTAATTTAATAAACAGAGCAAAACTCTCCATACAGTATTGCCACCTGTGCTAAACAGAGTAATCAATGGATGCCAGAAGGCTTGTGCATAAAATCCCTATCTAATGCCTACTCATCCAATATCCCCAGACTAGTTTCTGGCTTGTGGCCTTCGTCAGTGAGGAGCTTTGGATCTGAGAGCACGCATCTAGATCTTAGGATCTAATGCAACCCTCTAGCAACCACCTTTTATCTCTACTTAACTACAAAACTATGAGAATGAAATTGAAAACACAAAAAATATTTTCAATCTAAGCTCAATAGCTTATATAGTCATATGGGTCTGAACTCAGTTCAGCACCCATACATTTTGGTGTCTTTGGCTCTTTTACAACCATAGCCACCACTATCCTATTAGGCAGGATTGGTGTTAAACCACTAAGCATCACATGATCACATTTCCTATACTAGCACATTAATTGTTGATAAACAGAGCAAAACTCTCCATACAGTATTGCCACCTGTGCTAAACAGAGTAATCAATGGATGCCAGAAGGCTTGTGCATAAAATCCCTATCTAATGCCTACTCATCCAATATCCCCAGACTAGTTTCTGGCTTGTGGCCTTCGTCAGTGAGGAGCTTTGGATCTGAGAGCACTGCATCTAGATCTTAGGATCTAATGCAACCCTCTAGCAACCACCTTTTATCTCTACTTAACTACAAAACTATGAGAATGAAATTGAAAACACAAAAAATATTTTCAATCTAAGCTCAATAGCTTATATAGTCATATGGGTCTGAACTCAGTTCAGCACCCATACATTTTGGTGTCTTTGGCTCTTTTACAACCATAGCCACCACTATCCTATTAGGCATGATTGGTGTTAAACCACTAAGCATCACATGACCACATTTCCTATACTAGCACATTAATTGTTGATAAACAGAGCAAAACTCTCCATACAGTATTGCCACCTGTGCTAAACAGAGTAATCAATGGATGCCAGAAGGCTTGTGCATAAAATCCCTATCTAATGCCTACTCATCCAATATCCCCAGACTAGTTTCTGGCTTGTGGCCTTCGTCAGTGAGGAGCTTTGGATCTGAGAGCACTGCATCTAGATCTTAGGATCTAATGCAACCCTCTAGCAACCACCTTTTATCTCTACTTAACTACAAAACTATGAGAATGAAATTGAAAACACAAAAATATTTTCAATCTAAGCTCAATAGCTTATATAGTCATATGGGTCTGAACTCAGTTCAGCACCCATACATTTTGGTGTCTTTGGCTCTTTTACAACCATAGCCACCACTATCCTATTAGGCATGATTGGTGTTAAACCATTAAGCATCACATGACCACATTTCCTATACTAGCACATTAATTGTTGATAAACAGAGCAAAACTCTCCATACAGTATTGCCACCTGTGCTAAACAGAGTAATCAATGGATGCCAGAAGGCTTGTGCATAAAATCCCTATCTAATGCCTACTCATCCAATATCCCCAGACTAGTTTCTGGCTTGTGGCCTTCGTCAGTGAGGAGCTTTGGATCTGAGAGCACTGCATCTAGATCTTAGGATCTAATGCAACCCTCTAGCAACCACCTTTTATCTCTACTTAACTACAAAACTATGAGAATGAAATTGAAAACACAAAAAATATTTTCAATCTAAGCTCAATAGCTTATATAGTCATATGGGTCTGAACTCAGTTCAGCACCCATACATTTTGGTGTCTTTGGCTCTTTTACAACCATAGCCACCACTATCCTATTAGGCAGGATTGGTGTTAAACCACTAAGCATCACATGATCACATTTCCTATACTAGCACATTAATTGTTGATAAACAGAGCAAAACTCTCCATACAGTATTGCCACCTGTGCTAAACAGAGTAATCAATGGATGCCAGAAGGCTTGTGCATAAAATCCCTATCTAATGCCTACTCATCCAATATCCCCAGACTAGTTTCTGGCTTGTGGCCTTCGTCAGTGAGGAGCTTTGGATCTGAGAGCACTGCATCTAGATCTTAGGATCTAATGCAACTCTCTAGCAACCACCTTTTATCTCTACTTAACTACAAAACTATGAGAATGAAATTGAAAACACAAAAATATTTTCAATCTAAGCTCAATAGCTTATATAGTCATATGGGTCTGAACTCAGTTCAGCACCCATACATTTTGGTGTCTTTGGCTCTTTTACAACCATAGCCACCACTATCCTATTAGGCATGATTGGTGTTAAACCACTAAGCATCACATGACCACATTTCCTATACTAGCACATTAATTGTTGATAAACAGAGCAAAACTCTCCATACAGTATTGCCACCTGTGCTAAACAGAGTAATCAATGGATGCCAGAAGGCTTGTGCATAAAATCCCTATCTAATGCCTACTCATCCAATATCCCCAGACTAGTTTCTGGCTTGTGGCTAGAGGGTTGCATTAGATCCTAAGATCTAGATGCAGTGCTCTCAGATCCAAAGCTCCTCACTGACGAAGGCCACAAGCCAGAAACTAGTCTGGGGATATTGGATGAGTAGGCATTAGATAGGGATTTTATGCACAAGCCTTCTGGCATCCATTGATTACTCTGTTTAGCACAGGTGGCAATACTGTATGGAGAGTTTTGCTCTGTTTATCAACAATTAATGTGCTAGTATAGGAAATGTGATCATGTGATGCTTAGTGGTTTAACACCAATCATGCCTAATAGGATAGTGGTGGCTATGGTTGTAAAAGAGCCAAAGACACCAAAATGTATGGGTGCTGAACTGAGTTCAGACCCATATGACTATATAAGCTATTGAGCTTAGATTGAAAATATTTTTTGTGTTTTCAATTTCATTCTCATAGTTTTGTAGTTAAGTAGAGATAAAAGGTGGTTGCTAGAGGGTTGCATTAGATCCTAAGATCTAGATGCAGTGCTCTCAGATCCAAAGCTCCTCACTGACGAAGGCACAAGCCAGAAACTAGTCTGGGGATATTGGATGAGTAGGCATTAGATAGGGATTTTATGCACAAGCCTTCTGGCATCCATTGATTACTCTGTTTAGCACAGGTGGCAATACTGTATGGAGAGTTTTGCTCTGTTTATCAACAATTAATGTGCTAGTATAGGAAATGTGGTCATGTGATAATTTAATTTAGTTAGTAATTGGGTTAATAATATAATCATCATTACTATCATTATTAAACATTATCAATCATTTGCAAGATAAAGGTCTTTCTTAATCTACTTCATGAGCTCTGATTCTTAAATTTTCTTCACGTTACTTCATCCAACTTTCTATCTCATTCACTAATCTATAAATATCTCTTTTTTGGGGGTATTTCACAAACTTTTGGAATTCAATTTCATATATCGATTGAACATTATTACATTATCCATCTCTTTTTAATGCCACGATATAATTGATTTTTCTCAAAACAAACGTTTATTAAATAAATAAATGATTTAAATGTGAATTAATGTGTTGTTTTTTTCTTTTCTTTTTTATAAAAAGTCTTTAATATGTCAAATTATTTTTTAATCAATATCATTGTGCTGTAAAAGGGTATCATTTGAAAATAATTGTTCGTCATGAATTAACTTTAATGGTAGTTTCGTCAGCAGAATGCGTTTTATTTTATCAGAAGCTGAACATATGTTAGTGTGTAGAAAGTTCCCATACTTAGAAAAGATTTTATGAATTCGCATCTGGATCATTGTTTAAACTGTTTTATTTTTATGAAGGTAAAATTGATCTCCATGTTTAAATGAAAACCAGACCTAAGGTTGCCATTTTGTTTGACTTGTTAAATGAACTTCATATTGTATACATTACAAAATATTAAAAAAAAAAAAGTATAGTTATTAAAAATTAAAATCGTATAATAAAATTGAAACGCAAAACAATTATTAATTAGCAGAAGTGTAAAAGCTGATCATTATAATCCGTTTTAAAAATTAATTTTTATTATTTTCTTTAAATATTTTTCTTCTTAATTAATTATTTAAGATATTTAAATTTGAAATAGGTAATTTTTTTATCAATATCTTCTCGTTATTTTATGCAATATATATTTTGATGGATCTTTTTGATTTTGTGAATATTTAATATCTACCTCAACGAATGTAACAAAAGTATAGTAAAACCATTTGCATATATATATTAGCGATAAAAGAACTTAAAATTAAAAAACTAAAATGTATTTATATATTTCTTAACTTGAAATATACATGAATGATATTTAATATACAAATACATATATATATAATCAAACAAAACGCGATATTAACTCTTCATTGTATTATTTAAAACATAGATTCCCGAAGTATGAATCGCAATATACTCGTAGGTCATGAGCTCATTTTGAGTGGGCCAAATTAAATATTAAAATATAAGAATGAATAGTGTAAATGCTCTTTAGTATACTTTTATTCTTTGAGTGACAGATGAAATATTCAAAGTCAATTCAGTTAAAAATCATAAATATCACATGACTGTATCACATTATTAGTTTACACATTGCTGTTTCAGCAGTATATTCTTCTTTTACCACAACTATGCTATCTGATGACTATATAGGCAAATTGATATAAATTTAAAACATTAATGTTTTTTTTTTTCAATTTGAGCTTATAGCTTTATAGTAAAACAGAGAAATAAATGATAACTTCTAGAACAAAATGTGTTAGATCCTAAAGGTCCAAGTGTATTATTGTTCTAAGATCCAAAGTCCTCACTGCTGATGGCCACAATCTAAAAATTATTCTGGGGATATTGACTAGGATAGCACTGTATAGAGATTTATAATATATCATCTAGCATCCATCAATTGGTAAAGTTCACATTAAGTGGTATAGCTGTGATAAAAGAAAAATATTTAAAATCATATGACTATTTTTATATTTAGTTTATTTTAGCTTGCAAACTTATAGCAGATCAATTTTAAATTTCTTGTCAATCAAGTTTGAAATTTTGAGAAGATTAACCCATAAAACATGCTCAATTCAATAAATGTGTGGTAGTATGTCAAGCTGCTTACAGTTACAGATTAAAATGACAAGTACATTGACATAAGTTAGTTGTTTATAATTGAAATTGATTCTAAATTACATAGTAAATTATAATTATTTAATAACTAAAATGCTTATAAATCTAGCAGTTAACTTTTCATACTTCCGAGCCAATGTTTTACAATATTAAAAGCACCAACTTTTGCCCCTAGATAGGATGCTTGTATAATTGTATAGATCTTACATTGAGCCAGTAACTAATACTTTAGTGATGTCAGCTTTGTGCAAACTGAGAGATATTTTTATTTTTTAGCTAGGATGGTTTATGCCAACAATATGTTAGAGCAATAGATCCCACTTTAAAATCCAAGGTTCTTATCTGGAAAAATAATAATGGAGTGGAGTAATTAATCTAGGAGATTCTGTTTAATGATAATATATTGATTTTTAATTAAATCTTAAAGTATATATCTGGAATTAAAACAATGCAATAAAGCTCTAGCCTACTAAATCTAAAGAGGATGTTATCATAGGCATGTGTGCAGGATATTTGGCAATTGTAGAATAAATTGTGATAAACTAATATTGATAATTTGAGAAATTGTGACCTGGTCTAATAAAGAGTGCTACTTCTTCCAGCAATACATCTTGGGAGTCATTTACCTTTTTCAGATGTCTTTATTCATGTGATTCAATTACATGTTGTTTGATAAAGCTATAAGTTTAATTAATAAATTTCATATTGAGATAAGACAACATGTAAGATATTTTGGAGGAAAGTATATAAAAGAATTTATTTATTTTGATAATATAAAACTTAAATTAAATAGCTTATTAAAAAATGAAAAGTTTTAATTATTTCTTTAGAAACAACTATGACGAAAATTAAAAATTTGTAATAAATTTTTGGCATGTTAATTAAAGAATTGGTTTAATTATTGTAAAGAAAAGAATATATTAATTATAAGTTGGAATTTAAGTAGTATATAATTTTGTATGTAAGTGGAACTTTTTATATTAAGTTTATTTTAATGTAGTTTTATAAAGAATAGTAGGTATGACCTTTTAAGTACTGTACTTCATAATAATATTTTAATGTTGATATTTATTTGTATATATATATATATGCAATTGTTTAAAAATATTTGTTAGAATTTTTGTAAATTTTTCTTCTCAAAAGACTGTAGAATATAGTCTAAATGTAAGAAATATTTTATTAAGTAATATTTATATGTTACAATATTAAACAAGTTTATAAGAATGATGATATTTGTGTTTTTGATATATATTATTCAAATGATCATTGATTGAAATTTAAGTAAATTATTTAGTGTCAATATACAAAATATTATATTTATACTGGAATTAAAGATAGATGATAGTCATTTAAAAATAATTTTGTTTTAATAAAATAAATTATAAACTGAAATACATTGTAATTCCATTTTAAAGATATATACAAATAGAAATGCATGTATTTTTTAAAAAAAAACTATAGAAGACATCAGTGAATATCATTTTAATGTATAAAGTTATATTCTTCCTTTATGTACATATTGAACAGATCCAAAGAGGAGATTTAACTGGGTTTAAATACCTTTTATAATAATTGAAAGCATAACATGATCACATTTGCAGACCATGGGACATCTCATCTGCTGGATTCAAACCCCTGCCATCCAAAGCATTTTATTTGTTTTAGGATCAACCTCAGGCACCAGCAAACCATAGATTATAGTCAGCATGCTTCATACAACAGGCATATAATCCAGCACTTGAAATATCCCATGACTAGCTCAAACTCTTAATCAGGGTCCAGCACATTTACTTAACACATAAAAATAACTATATTCTTAAATTAATAGTGACACAGTGATAAGAGAGAGAGAATAGACAAAATAACAATTAAGCAAACATTATTATTTAATTGTGCCCACATATATTTTTAACCTAATATAATAATAAATTTTACACAAAAAATATAAATGATGACTTTAGACTATAGTTATAATAGTCCTTTGTTAAAGTTCATTTTATTTAAAATTAAGTGTATACACAGTTATTTAAAAATATATTTACCCAGGTTTTCATTTTGTGCGTATTGTCCAATGATTTTGTTTTCCATTTGGTTTTGCTTTCCAACCAGTTCACCTTTTTGATTTTCCATCGAGGCTTCATGGTTCACCTTTCAGGTTACTATTGAATAATGACAGAGAGAATATGTGGTAGGTTCTACTTCACAATACTCAGCATTGGTTTCAGGTATTGATTCACATGGGATAATTGATGGCTGAGGACTTGGGACATAAAGCCTTGTTGAACATTCTTATGGCTTATGTGGCTTCTGCATTAATGTTGACTGGTTTACTTCTGTGCTAAAACTTCTGAATATCTGCATGCATTCTTTAGAAAGAACTCGAACTCTGGACTAATAGCATTTGTGAACTGTATTATAGATTGCAGGCCAAACTAATTCTATCTCAAAATGAAGAGTGGAATAATTTAATTACAAAATGCAGACCAGATTAGTTCAATCACAAAATGAAGGCGGGGGAACTTGAACTGAACTTAATTACAGATTGAACAGCAGATTGCAGCCCCGACTCTTTTCTCTCATTGTTTTAATCTTTATCATAGATTTTTGTAAATTCTAATCTTAACTTAAGTCTGTTTTTTTAATTATTTATATATTTGCTTTAGTCTAATCTTTTGCTTAACTTAATTTGCATCTCATCAATAGTTTGCATAGTTTTTTAATTAATACAATTTCAATATCATTATCAATCAGAAATCTTATAAACTAATTACATTTCGAAAGTTTTTCTTTTACAAACAAATTTTATTCTAATTTACCACTCTCATTTATTTTTACTTTATAAAACAAAAGGAGAGAGTTTTTAAATCTTTCCCTACCCTGTTCTCTCTCTCTTTCTTTTTTTTTTTTTTTAAAAAAAATGCAATCTTTTTATTTTATTTCACAAAATTGCATTTTAAAAATCTTAAAACAAAAGAAAATTACTCTATAACATATTATACTTTCTATTTTCATTTTTATTAATAATTTAGTCAATTATTTTTAAATGAAAAGTGTATAATGCAAGCTATATATATATGTGTGCACCTGGTAACATATATTTGCTAGCATTACAATATTAACTCCATTATTATTGTGTAAAAATATATAGATTTAAGAATATTGCTTATATATAAAGATTAACTTCTAGCGATTATTTATTTCTGTTTGTAGTTTATTTTATTATAAACAGGGGATTATATTAAAAAAACATCAAAACTTAACTTTATATTACCCTTTCTTATCTTTCAATTAAATCATTTTAAGTTTTGGGAATATACTTTTTAGGAAAGAAAGCTTTTGTGTTACAATTATTTATTTTTAATTCAATAAAATGTATAAATTTTATAATTAAATTTACATTATTATTTTTTTATTCCAAAGCTTTATGTGTATATATATAATTTCCAGATAAACATTAAATTATAAAATCATTATAATTACATAATAATAAAGTTACAGTTTTGTCTCTATATTTATGAGTTCAGTATCCTTGGTTTCAGTAACTTATAATTTGAAAAAACATTAAATAAAAATAATAATAAAATTAGAAATTTGTGTATTTGCATTTATAAATTTGACAGTCCCTTACTTCTCTCCATCATCAATCCTATGATTTTTTTTCTTTAATTTCAATTATTCAGTTTTTTTGTTGTTGGTAATTATCGTTGAAGATATTTAAATGCATACATTTTAAATTACATTTTAGGTGTGTGTATGTATGTTAAACTTGATATTAAATAAGGTTCGCTATTGCCTTTGATTTCAGGTCTTGTCACAAAGTCTTAAAGCCAAATTGGTAACAGATGTAATGAAACTTGTAGATTTGAATACTTTAAATTAAAATTTTAAAATATGATGTATCTTTGCTTGGTTTAAACAATTAACAAAATAAAGATGACAAACAAAAAATAAATTTAATAATTTTATTTAAATAATGACAAATATATTTAATATATTGAATCACAGATTATGGGATTCTTATATTTGAAAGCGGCACATTTAATGCAGAAACTATAATATCAATTTTTGTCTTCTAACTTTAATAAATGTAAATTAATAATTATAAGTTTTTCTAGTTAAAAACTGATAAATAACCTAGAACATTGTTATTTATACACGCAAGCCACAGCACACACAAGAAAAAGACACAGTGCAACTAATATTTGAAAATTTTATGTAATAATGGAAATATATATTATTCTTACCTAGTCCTAATTAGATTTTATTAAGTTGTTTATGAATAATAATTTATTGTGGTTAATGTATGACTTATATTTTTTATATTGTTTGCAAATCTTTAATAGATCAATAATTACACTAATGACTTGAATAATCGTTTCTTTCAATAGTTTAATATAAGAATTGACTATATTTTAAAAGTTCTAATTAAATAAATTATTGAATTAAGCATAGCTCAATGTATATGTAAACAAAGGAAGTAAATCACGTTTTCCCAGGCTAAGGCTTAAAAACACTCACTTTGTTTACGTATGTATATATATATATTGAGCTATATTTAATTAAAAAATTTACATATTAAATCTTGTTTAATTATTACAATCAAGGTGTAAAAAGTCAGATACTGTCTCCAGCCTTGTATCATTAATTATGAGTTTAATACCTCTTCAATATCATATTTCATCTGGTTAATAAATTAATTTCACTCTGAATTATCAACAATGTTGACAAAGGTATGCTTATAAACATCAGAGCAACTAAGAATAGATGGATTCATTCTATTCTTCATTCCTATCTTCAACCTTGACAATGCTTTTAAGTCATAGCCTAGGGGGAGTGATTTACACTAATTAACTAAAGTTGTAATTATAAATTTATTTAACGCACATTGATTAAGTAATATTTACAAAGGCAATAAACCTAAAGCTTGTGCAGTTAAAAATGTGAAGATAGGGACCTCTACAGGTTTTAACCACAAGTGTATGCATTGGAAGTAAGCTTGTGATTAAGACCTGTAGAGATCCCTACCTTCGCATTTTTAATGGCACAAGCTTTAGGTTTATTGCCTTGGTAAATATTACTAATTAACTAAATAACTTTGAAACTTATATTTTGGTATTTTTATTAAAAATTGAATAACAATCAAGATTGTAATTAATTTATTGTAAAAATATTTTTGGATTGTTTCTAATCATCTTTTTTACTAAATTTAATCAAGTTAATATATAGTGTACATAAAATTAAAGATATATTTGCTTTTTACCTCTCTATTTGGCTGATCATGAGGTTCACTGAATAGGCTGTTGTTCTTCATGGAACATTTATATTCATTTATAATTAGTCATTGGCATTGGATTTTTGTTAAACAAATTATGTTACTTTAATTTTAGATTTTAAAACTTATAAGTAAAAGAACTGCATCTTCATGGTTGAAATAATGGTTTTAAGTAAGAATCAGTTGACTAGCTGAAAAAGAAAACAATTTGTGATAGTAACGTGACAATTGGAGCTAGAAATATTTTGTTTTTACATTAAAGTGTTAAAAAATGTTTTTAATAAATAAATAATATTGTAAATGCTTTTATTTTTATATATTTTCAATTTTCTATACAATCAAAATGGGAAGTTTATGATTATAGAGTTAATTTGTCTTCATATACATATATATTTATTAATTAAAAATTACCCCAAACCCAAAACTCAACCAGACTAGCCAAAAAATAAAGTCAAAAACACAAGCAATGGTTTCACTACTACAAGCAGACTTCTCAAGTGTAAAGAACTACAAAACAACACTCTAATAAACATTACCCACAAATCAATTTACTTTCTATCCACCATTAATATTAAAAGAACTTTTAAATAAGTTAATTGCTTCAGAATAATAAATTTTCAATAATAAAGATTCTTTAATTCTTCTTTTTATTTCATTTCTCTCAAAGAAGACAACCTTAGCTTCATCAAAATTAATAGTGTGGCCTGTATCTTTTTCATGGACATACAAAGCAGAACTAAGATATTTATTTCTAACCCTACTTTTATGTACCTTTATTCTTTCATTTAAGCTCAAACTACTCTGACCTATATAAACCTTCTTACAAAAACAAGGGATAATATACACTACACCAGGAATAGTCTTCCTATCAAAAATTTCCTTTGTATTATTTAATAAATTATTCAAAGTAATACCCCTTTTCCAAGCAATTTTCTTATTTCCAAACAAATTGCTATTCTTACATACAATTTTATAAGAAGACAATTTAAATGGCAAAGAAATAAAATCATATTTTTCTTTATCCTTTACATCCTTACAAATATTACTATTAAATAAAATACTTTTAACAAATTTATCAGAGTAGCCAACACTCAAATAATCTTTATAAAATTGACCTTTCTGAAACAAAGCTACCCCACTAGAATTATTTAATTTCTTATTCCTATAACAATAATTTCTTAAAGCAGCTACTTTATGAGATACAGATTGATAGCTATCAGGTTTAATTATAGACCTTAATTCTTTACTTTTAACATAATGACTGCATACTAAACAATTAGTCTTTACATTTCTAATCACCAAAAGATCTAAAAATTTTAACTTAACAAAATCTAACCCCCCTCCTTCTACCACATATCTTATAGAAGGATCAAAACAATTAAACTCATTTACCAATTCCTTCAATTTATCATTCTCAACTACAAACAAACAATCATCCACATATCTAACAAATAACTTTAAATATAAACAATTCTTTTTAATAATAATTTCCTCTTCCAAATAATTAATATAAACTGAACAAACTAAAGGAGAAATAATATAACCTATTATCCACCCTTCCTTAATTTTATAAAAATTACCATTATAAGTAAAATACATAGAATCCTCTAATAATAAAAGCAAATCTTTAATTACTTTAATTTTATTTTTTGACAAAGATCCTTGCTTAACCAACACAGACATAAGAACATCAATACTGCTTAATCTATTAACAGACTGATACATATTCTCAATATCTAAACTACCAAATACCCAATTACTTTCCATTTTAAAATTATTAATCTTATCAAAAGCCTCAAAAGAAGAAGAAACTGTGTAATGACCAAAATCAACAAATTGTTTTAAAAAATTATTCAAGAATCTAGAAATACCCTCTACAACACTACCTGTAAAATCAAAAATAAATCTTAAAGGAAAACCATCTTTATGAGTCTTAATATTCACAAACATCTTAGCTGATATGAAATCATTTGGATAACATTTTAAATAATCTACTCTATTAAAAAATTTTAAATTTACCATTTTCTTCATAATATCTATCAACTTTATTTTAATCACATTACCTGGATCTTTTTCTAAAAACATATATTTACCATTATTTAATTCTCTATCCATTTTCTCCCTGAACTCATCTCCTTTCATAATGACAAACCGACCAGCTTTGTCTTCATGAGAAATGATCACATCATTACCAATTAACCTATCCTTAAGATGTCTAACCTCAGCAGGATTAACAATAAATTTTTCTTTCATTTTTAAGCTTTTATTTAAAACCAATTGAATGCCAACTTTCTGCTCATCACTCAAATTACTAGATTCAATAGATGAAATTGTATCAAAAACTATATTTTTTGAATGAAAAGGAACAAAATTAGGGCCTTTACCAAGAATCTCTAATTCTCTATCATTTAACTTAATATCAGAAAGATTAACAACATTATTAATAGAAACATTACCCTCATACACCCTATCACTACAATAAATTTTATTCATTTTTCCAAACCACCATTTTAATTTCCTTTCATACTTCCTACAATAGAAATTTGACCTATTTTGTTTAAACTGCCTCATGAAAAAATTTAAAATCGAATAATTAAAATCTTGCCTCCTGTCTAAAAAATACCTATTTCTTTTATATTCATAAATAAATTTGTAAAATTTAATAAAATTTTCTTTCAAAAAACTATTCAAAATATATGTTTGTAAATTAAGAACCAAATTTTTATTTTTAAGCAACTTTTTATTCTTCTTAAAATTAATAATACAACTCCTAGGAAAAACATTAAATTCCCTACATTTTTTAAAAAAACAACTCAGCCATCTTAATGATTTTATCCTATCACTCAATCTAAATAACTTTTTAATCCTCCTAATATCATTTAATGGAAAATTATTAAAAACTAAACCCCACAAATCCATACTAACAATTAATTACAAATAACAAATACACACTAAAAAAACCCACACCTATATATATAATTAAATAAACACAACCCTATACTCATTCAACAACACTCATCCAACAAAATTAACCTAAATACATAAATACAAATACATAAAATAAAAATAAAACATAAACCTTTACACTATATCAGCACAACTACCCTTAAATGTAAAGAATCTCATCAAAATATAAACATTACAAGCATAAACCTAAACTAGTCAATAAATAATTAAAAATTACCCCAAATCCAAAACTCAACTAGACTTGCCAAGAAAATAAAATCAAAAACACAAACAATAGTTTCACTGCTACAAGCAGACTTCTCAAGTATAAAGAACTACAAAACAACACCATATTTATATTAAACATTACCTACAAATCCAATTACTTCCCATCCATCTTTAATATTAAAAAAACTTTTAAGTAAGTTAATTTATGTTTTTATAAATAGACAACTTCCATATTTCTCCATTCTTTTTATATCATAGATAATTTCATATAAATAAAGATACAATAAAAGACAAATAACCCCTAAGATGCATTTCGTGCTGAACCAGCACTCATTAGTTGGGCCAGACCATCATCTCTCATATATATCTTTTTTATTTTTTTAAGTTAATTTATGTTATAAAATGTAATTTATTCACCCTACTTTACACTCTTTTTAACAAAAACCTTTTATTGTACAAATATGTATACACAATCTTACATTTCGACTGTCCTGCAGTCTTCTTCAGAGCTATGATATAATGAACAAAATAAAATACATAATGTAGCAGTCAATCTTAGCCCAAGATCGAGCTTCACTGTTCTACCACTTAACCCAAGTTTCATCCAGTTTTTTTCATCACTTGTATATAAACTATACGTATATTTCTGAGAAGCGTCTATAAAAATTTATAAATATAAATCTCAAATAAAAATTTTCTTTAATTTTAAATATTAACTTTTATGGATGCGACTCAGATATATACATATATTAATGGAGCTTTTATATATATAAAAGCACAAACAAATCTTGTAAATAATTTTGTATTTTTTTTCTTAACTATATGTTATTTATTTTATAAATATTTTTCTTCATATAATTACACAAATATTCAAGATGGAAGATGCAGTTGTTAACTGTCCAAGAGTAATTAAAGGGGTGGGATTCATGATTTTAAAAGGAATTTTTAATTAAAGTTAATGAAAGTAAAATTTAAAACAAAGCTAATTGATTTTAGTTAGCTGTTAACATTTTTATCAAATCTATTTCCAATCTGAAAATTGATTTGAATTTATTTTTGGACAGTTATCTAACAATTGCATCTCCACTAACAATAGAGAAAATATTTCTGTAAATTAAAGATAAGAAATTTAATTAAAAACATTCTTTGAATACCTCAGAATTGGTATAAATAGGGCCAAAAATCTATGTGTCAGAGTTCAGTCAATAGTCACTAACTGACTTCACATCTGTTTAATTTTTGAGGGGCCTCAGCCACCTTCTCCTCCATCTTCAGCCTGACTCTTCACCGAGCAGAGATGTAGCTACCATCACTCAAGAGTGCCTGTGCCATCAAAGAATGCCACCTGCCACAGAAGATCAATCAGTACTTCATAGAATACTGAAGTAACCAGCCCAAAGACATTATAATTATATTAACTAAATTCTAACTTGTACATATTTCAAATTAATGTTTTCAGTATATTTGTAATCTTTTTTAACTCACTAATCAGTGAGTATGTTAAATTAATAGTTATTTTCTTTATATCGATTCTCTTCTATCAAATTAATACTACTATGAAATATTTCATCCAACTCACGCTTCTTTTTTTTTTTATAATTTAGTGTGGTTGTAATTTATTTTTAATGATATTTTTATATTTTTCACTAAACTTTTATTTGTAAATGCCAATCAAAACCAGTCTTATGAACTTAGAAAGGGGGGGGATTAATGAGTTCTTATTTATTTATTTCTAAATAGTTCGTAAGATTGAGTTTGTATTTTAAAATGAATATATGCTTTTTAAAAAAATATTTTATCGTAAAATTATACAAAATGTATAAATACTTTTCAATCTGGGGTGGATATTGGTGTTGGTTAGGTTTATTAATTTCTTTATTGATCATCATTGCCAAAAGGCTGGTGACCTTATTCTATTTTGTTATGTGCACTTTTAAGTGCATGAATTTTAGTTTTTTTGTTATATGTTTAAAATAGGATTGATTCAAGAAGGGGGGAGCAATGCATGCTTCATTAATTATAGTTTTAACTTCTGATTAATGATTCTATCTTACATGGGTCATTATTTTAGCATGTCATTACGTATTTGTTAAACTATTTAAGGTTTTATATTTAGTCTTTAAATCCAATGATTTTATATTATTATAATAGCATTGTTAGCATAGGCCATTTTTCATATTATTAAGCTTTATCTAGAGACATGTATTGGAACACCCAAGTCATCTCATCTTCATTTCATGTCATAAACCGGGCGATGAATGTCCCTGGACCATATACATATATATACTCGCGAAACAAGAGCAATGCATGGGATAATTCCAGCAAAGTTTGGGCAATTGCATCTCCGTCTGTGGACCTTTTGTCAGCCGATTCCACAAAATGTGGGGGTGGCAAGTCGGCTAGACTGTTTTCTTCTGTAATATGATAAAGCACCTCAAAAAATATTGGATCTGCAAATATTTGGCTATTATGCTAGCACCGCAATTTCTTATAGTTCGTTTTTCTTTTAGCCTGTTTGACAAAATAAATCGTAATGATATGTGATAATGAAACATTTTTCTCTTTGTAATATTTTTAGTTGGAGTTTAGATCCAACCTCTCATGAAGCTGCCCTCCCCTTTATTGAAATAATCAATTCCCGTATTGATAGAGTTTCGCAATATTTTCTAGTTAAATGTCGAAAATGTTTAATAAATAAATGTTTTAAGTATATTTTGATCACAATGTAGCCTCATTTTAGTGTTGTAAATAAATTCTATAAATGAAAATAAAGTTATGTATCCAATGCCAAGGGCATCCCATGAAATTGTCCCAAACAGCGAAACTCTATTATTGTCACATCTTTATATGTGTTTTTCTTAATGTATAAACGTCCACCAAAACACCCAGATAAATTTGTTTTTGTAACATTGAATAAAAACCTATTTTGAACATGTGTTCAGTATTGTAACTGCTGCATTAAATTTATATCTATCAAAATAAAATAATTGTATAAAGATTGTCAAAGATTTGTAACCAAAATAATAGTTTAAAAAGTGTGATGTGAATTATACATATATAAAATCTTGAATTTTTGTCAAAATAAATATTTATATTTTTAAACTTAATCGAGTTGTTTAAATCTCCTTAATAACATTTATATTTATGTATGTTTTTAACTAATATCTTGGATTCACTCAATCTCTCATCATCATCATCTGAGTTCTCATGCAAAACAATATAGCACCGGGCCCGGAAATAATTAATTTATGTAGTATCACCATAGGGTGTTGTCCGTAGTGTTATAGATTTGGGGAATGGGCAAATAGGTTAGAATTCATGATTGCTCCTGACCTGTGTATCTCGGGCATGATTGGATTTGGGGTACTTTTGCTCAGATTCTAAATCTTGTTGGATTAACATACATTTCCGACCGGTACAGTAGATTTTCCCCCTGGGTTTGTATGCCCATCCATGGGGCTATTCGATATTTCCACACCCAGCAATACCCTGTATAGTGTTAAATATATATATATTTTTCTCTTTTGAATAAAACTAAATAATGTATATATGTAAGATTTTGTTTTTCCGAGTTTGTATACCCAGTCGTTATGAATTTTTTTCTCATGTTAATACATCCTATAGTATAATTATCATTAATGTCATATGTATATAAAAATGTAGTATATATATGTAAAAAGATGTAATTATCAACACATTTTGAAAAGACTGTTCTTACAAAAAAATATTTCTTGTACATGAGAATTGAGTGACCCAGCTTTTACTTATACATTCTGTGTCACCTTGATGGCTGGTGCCCTGATATAAATTTTCCAACAGGTGTTCTTTTAAAACACAGAATTTAATGAAGGTGAATTCGAACCTGGATTGAGTAGGCAGTAGTAGAAAATCGATTTTAATTATGAACAAATTCTGTATAGCAATGACCAAATATGATAAAAGATAATAATGACTATGTAATAATAATAAAACTTCGAGTCTATTCTAGGTGCGAAAGAACAGCCAAGACAAAATGGAAAGTGAAAATCCAAGTAATACAGTAGGTTTTTTTTTAGTTTTTTTTTTTTTTTTTGGCTTTCCATATTTATTTGAGAATAGTTAGTTTATAATCGTATGTTAATTAGTAGACCAGATTTTTTTTCATATATAATGTAGGCTTCAAGTCATGATAGCAGGCAGATAAAATAAATTATGGGGGATCAACCAAAAGACTAGGGCAGGAGATAGTTGAAGATAGGGAAAATAAGTTCAGAAACCTTTAGTGCAAAAGAAAAAAGGCACTATCATAAACAGTTTTTTTTAGATAACATATTAAATAATTAAGTACTGTTCTGAAAGAAAATTGGTTGTTCTTCAGCTGCGAATGGATTTGAAGTAAAGGCATTTTTTAATTCATTTTTTTTTGTTTGTCATTTTGAGTGGGGAAGTGTGTAGCAGTTGACCTTAGCCCAAAATCAAGCTTCACTGTTTTACCACTTAACCCACAGTTCATCCTGTTTTTTTCATCACATGTATATAAACTATACATATATTTCTGAAAAGCATCTATAAAAATTTATAAATATAAATATCAAATAAAAATTTTCATTAATTTTAAATATTTTTTATGGATGCGACTCAGATATATACATATATTAATGAAGCTTTTATATAGATAAAAGCACAAACAAATCTTGTAAATAATTTTGTATTTTTTCCTTAACTATATGTTATTTATTTTATAAATATTTTTCTTCACATAATTACACAAATATTCAAGATGGAAGATGCAGTCATTAACTGTCCAAGAGTAATTAAAGGAATGGGATTCATGATTTTAAAAGAAATTTTTTAATTAAAGTTAATGAAAGTAAAATTTAAAACAAAGCTAATTGATTTTAGTTAGCTGTTAACATTTTTATCAAATCTATTTCCAATCTGGAAATTGATTTGAATTTATTTTTGAACAGTTATCTAACAATTGCATCTCCACTAACAATAGAGAAAATATTTCTGTAAATTAAAGATAAGAAGTTTAATTAAAAACATTCTTTGAATACCTCGGAGTTGGTATAAATAGGGCCAAAAATCTATTGTGTCAGAGTTCGGTCAATAGTCACTAGCCAACTTCACATCTGGTTAATTTTTGAGGGGTATCAGCCGCCTTCCCCTCTGTCTTCATCCTGACTCTTCACCATGCAGAGATGTAGCTAACACCACTCAAGAGTGTATGTGCCATCAAAGAATGGTGCCTGCCACAGAAGATTCGTCAGTACTTCATAGAATCCTGAGATAACCAGCCCAAAGACATTATAATCGTATTACCTAAACTCTAACTTGTACATATTTCAAATTAATGTTTTCAGTATATTCTTAATCTCTTTTAACTTGCTAATCAGCAAATATGTTAAATTAATAGTTATTTTCTTTATATTGATTCTCTTCTATCAAATTAATACTACTAAGAAATATTTCATCCAACTCACGTTTCTTATTTTTTTTATAATTTAGTGCAGTTATAATTTATTTTTAATGATATTTTTATATTTTTCACTAAACTTTTATTTGTAAATGCCAATCAAACCCAGTCTTATGAACTTAGAAGAGGGGGGATTAATGAATTCTTATTTATTTATTTCTAAATAGTTCATAAGATTGAGTTTGTATTTTAAAATGAATATATGCTTTTAAATAAATATTTTATCATAAGATTATACAAAATGTATAAATACTTTTCAATCTGGGGTGGATATTGGTACATCCATTAATTTTATTAATTTCTTTATTCATCATCATCACCAAAAAGGTGGTGAACTAATTCTATTTTGTTATTTGCACTTTTAAGTGCATGAATTTTAGTTTTTTTTATATGTTAAACAAAATAGTATTGATTCAAGAAGGGGGAGCAATGCACGCTTCATTAATTATAGTGTTAACTTTTGATTAATGATTCTATCTTACATGGGTCATTATTTTAACATATCATTACGTATTTGTTAAACTACATAAGGCTTTACATTTAGTCTTTAAATCCAATGATTTTATATTATTATTATAATAGCATTGTTAGAATAGGCCATTCTTCATATTATTAAGCTTTATTTAAAGATGTGCGTCAGAACACCCGAGTCATCTCATCTTCGTTTCAGGTCCTAAACAGGGCGATGAATGTCCCTGGACCATATATACATATATATACTCATGTAACGAAAGCAATGCATGGGATAATTCTGGTAAAGTTCAGATCATTGCATCTCCGTCTGAGGACCTTTTGTCAGCCGATTCCACAAAATGTGGGGGTGGCAAGTCGGCTAGACTGTTTTCTTCCATAATATGATAAAACACCTCAAAAAATATTGAATCCACAAATATTTGGCTATTATGCTAGCACCACAATTTCTTATAGTTCATTTTTCTTTTAGCCTATTTGAGAAAATAAATCGTAATGATATGTGATAATGAAACGTTTTTCTCTTTGTAATATTTTTAGTTGGAGTTTAGATCCAACCTCTCATAAAGCTGTCCTCCCCTTTTTGTGAAATAATTAATTCCCATATTGATAGAGTTTCACAATATTTTCTAGTTAAATGTCGAAAATGTTTAATAAATAAATGTTTTAAGTATATTTTAATCACAATGTAGCTTCATTTTAGTGTTGTAAATAAATTCTATAAATGAAAATAAAGTTATGTATCCAATGCCAAGGGCATCCTATGAAAGTTGTCCCAAACAGCGACTCTATTATTGTCATATCTTTATATGTGTTTTTTTTTAATGTATAAACATCCACCAAAACACCCAGATAAATTTGTTTTTGTAACATTGAATAAAAACCTATTTTGAACACGTGTTCAGTATTGTAACTGCCACACTAAATTTATATCTATCAAAATAAAATAATTGTATAAAGATTGTCAAAGATTTGTAACCAAAATAATAGTTTAAAAAGCGTGACATGGATTATACATATATAAAATCTTGAATTTTTGTCAAAATAAATATTTATATTTTTAAACTTAATTCAGTTGTCCGAATCTCCGTAATAACATTTACATTTATGTATGTTTTTAACTAATATCTTGGGTTCACTCAATCTCTGATCATCATCATCTGAGTTCTCATGCAAAACGATGTAGCATTGGGCCCGGAAATAATTAATTTATGTAGTATCACTGTAGGGTGTTGTCCGTACTGGGGAATGGGCAAATAGGTTAGAATTCATGATTGCTCCCAACCTGTGTATCTCGGGCATGAGTGGATTTGGGGTACTTTTGCTCAGATTCTAAATGTTGTTGGATGGACATACATTTTCGACCGGTACAATAACCATATAAATAATAACGCAAAAAATGTAAACAATAAAAAAACAATAACATTGAAATAAATATAATCAAACCCAAATAAAATAATTCAGTTTTATTATGTTTTGTTATATTTTATGTTTTGTTTTTATTGTTTAGATTATTTATAGTATTATTTATATAGTTATGTATTTTATTGCATTTTCTTCATTATACCATAGCTCTGAAGAAGACTGCATATATGCATATATGTACCATAAAAGATTTTTGTTAAAAAGTGTTTAAAGTACAATGAATAAATTGCATTTATATAAGATATTATATAAAAAAAATTAGTGGTCAATTTGGTGTATTTATGTTATAATTTTTTTTATAATTACAACATTTAAAACTTTTTTTATGTTCTGCTTGTGCTTGATTAATCTATAAAGTCGATGAATTTGATAAATAAAAAAACTAATTGTTAATAAACAAAATCACCCCTCCTCACTAGCACTATGTTCTAATGTTAAACATTGATGTTAACTGAAGAAATGCTCTCATCCCAGCTACAAAATAGAGACTTTGAGAAAATAATAATGCCTATCTTATTTTCAAACTCAAATGCACTTTTATGAGCCAATCTTAAGTGTTTAGAAGTGCATTTGAATTTGAAAATAAGATGGTCATTTTTATTTTATCAAAGTCTTTATTTTGTGACTGGGATGAGAATAACCTTGGAGTTTAACATCACTGTTTAATATTATAGCATGGTGCTAGTAAAAATGGATGATTGCCTTGTACGTAATTACAATCTAACGCTGCACTAATAAAATTTATTGATTATTACATAAGTTTTTTTTTTAAATGTCATAGCATCGGCCGGGACGCGAACCCGCAACCTGAGCAACTGCCTGCAAGTGCAAGTGCAAGGCAGTCACGCTGACCTCTCGACCACCAATGCAAGACATTATTACATAAGTTTATGCCAGCAAATACATAATAACTAAAATGAAAAAATATATATATTTTTCAATAAAAATGTTCATTAAATAAAAAATACAAAAGGTAATCTATATACAAAATGTGTACAAAATAAAAACAAGCAAAAGGTTAACATTTTGTCAACTTTGTTGCCAAAAAATTCAATAATAAATGTGAATATTTTATTTTTTTATTGTATTTATCAGTCTTTGTTGTTGTTGTTTGCAGAAATGCAATTTAATTTATTTGATAAGCTTGTATACAAAAATTTTAAAAATGTAGTTATTCCCAAAATGTTTTTAAATAAAAGAAAGCGAAAAAAACTTAGCCCACTGTTATGTTTTAGACAAATAGTTAGCAGTTCAAAATTAGATGTAAAGCTTTATTCCATTCCAAAAACAAAATCATTCAAAGAAGTCTATCACTATAAGTAATAAATTAAATTACATTTAAGGAACAAAAGAAGATGATCACTGAAATTGGAACTGCCATAAAACTGCAGTCAATAAAAGTATAATGACCACAATAATTAAACTTTTTTTCTTTACTGACAAAAAACATTTTTTGTCAAGCGTTGTTAGCCGAGAGGTCATCGTAGCCGCCTTGCAAGCAAGTAGTTGGTTGTAGACGGTTGTGGGTTCGCTTCCCGGCCGATGCTATGACATATGAAAAAAAAAAAAACAATTTTTTTTAAAAACTAACAACAGTAACTCTACCATTCCTTTCAATGCACACAATGAATCATTTTTATTCAAATATATACAAATGTCTATTCTTATTTCCTTTTTTTTATTTGTTAGATAGGGTTTAACAATTTAATCATCACACACATTTAATCATCACAAATCTTAAATACTCCAATTACTATTCCCATTAAAACAACACAAAACTTATTTACTCTTTTATTCCCACCTTTTTTACATATTTCTATTACTTTATTGTATATCTCAATAATATGTCAAAAACATCGTTATTAAGAAAGAATTGGCTCACCTAGTATTCTAGTAACAATGTACCATAAAATACAATTATACATCTGTATTCTTTTTATCTTTTACAAAACTTCTTAATTACAATTGTTAAAATTTTAATATAAATTTGAAAATAACCCTTTATATCTTTATCTCTTTAAATAACCTCTTATCAGTAATATAACCTGAAATTTATTATAACTACATAATATGACGTACTATACTCAAAGTTTCTTACATCAAAATGGAATTTAGTAAATTACATTATAATTAGGATTCAAAGTATAAGAGTTCTTATTATATCAGTATTTACAGATCATATATTAGTCAACTCAAAGATTAAAATAGTAAGATGCATCCATAGTATACCTTATTCCTGTCATACTCGCAAGAAAATTGATGTTCATTCTCTACAAGTAACTATTAGATATATTTAATTTTATCAACTATTAAACATTAAGATTGCTAATTTGGAACTTCAAGATTATCATATTACTGATATAAAAAAAGTTATCATGACTTATTTTATGTAATGATCTTATTATTAGTAATTTGATTATGTGGCATTTTCTGCTTGGCAGAATAATAGATAAATGGGGAACTTCATAACAAATACAGAGATCTGAACACGGAAATTCTATCATTGACAAGAAGGCTTAGAGATTAGACAGTGAAGAAGATATAACGTTCAGTGATACGTGCCATTCTAGATCTGATTTTGATATATTGAAAAGCAGCATGTGGGCATAAATAATGACATCACAATCCTATTAAATCTAGCAATAGCATTTTCTTATGTAATGACAATGATATTTTGAACAGATGGAAGGAGTATTTTGATCATATTTTGAATAATGAAACAATATATTCATTTTATTTACTCATTTAGATTTGAACAACAATATTCAGCTTAGTGAATAAAACAGCTCTTTGATATCTCAAAAATGGTAACACTCCAGATCCTGATGAAATATCTTGAAAAGTTTAAAAATATAATGGTATATTATCTTCAAAAAATTTTGGAATTTTTAAAGAAATGTATGGATCCATAAAGTTGTGCCACTTGATCTTAAGATTTCTTCTCTTGTTACATTTGTTAAAAATAAAGAAATTAGACAAGATTACAGCAACAATCATGCAATATCATTATTATTCATTACTGCAAAAAATACATTCAAGATTTTGTTCCAATAGATTGCTTATTGTCATAGATAAATTATTACCAGAGACACTTGTTGTTTTAAGAACATCAAGAAATGCTATAGACATAATTTTTGTTGCTAGGCAAATGCAATGAAAGGGTCAAGAACAAAGGAATGATTTATATATTACTTTTATTGAGTTGATCAAGGCATTTGATTTAACTAATAGGACATATCTCTTGCATTCTTGGAATTTAATTGGTAGTCCATCAAAAGTTATTTATATTATAAAACCTCTACATGATGAAATAAGAATAAAGGTTATTTCTACAGGCTGAAAATCGGAGGTATTTGAAATAAAGTCTGGTGTTAAACAAAGATGTGTGTTTGCTCCAATATTGTTCTTATTTAAAAAAAGATCTGTATTTGTTTCAATTATGTCTATGTTTACATGATGAAGCTCTTTGAAACAATTTATAGGTGGTTTAATAAAAAAGCGTATCAAAATGTGTCATAGGTTTGTTGATGGGATCTTCAATTTGAATCAATTAAAAGTGATAACAAATACATCCTCTTAAATTCTGTTTGTGCAGTATCCTGATGATTGTGGGTTTTTTCCAGTTTGAAAAAGGATTTACAGAATGTACTTAATGTTTTAAATGCAATATGTAAAGACTTTGTTTTAGTAATTATTGTTTTAAAAAAATCCATTTTCTTATCATCTAGTGAAAGAAGAAAAATATACAACACTTTTAGCTTGTATGGATTATTAACTTGAAAAGATAAATCAATTTAAATACTTTGATAATTTTGTAAATAGAAAAATGAACTTAGATATTAAGATACCACATAGACTCCAATATGATGCCACTGCTTTCAACAAGTTCAACACAGAGAGATAACTATAGAAGTGAGAATATTCTCTATTGATGCAATATAAATGCAGTAGAAAAGTTTCATTTGAGCATGTTTTCTAAAATTCTAAAAATGCAATGACAAGATCATAAAATCAATGAGTGTTATTTATCTTCTTGCATATTATATTATAAAATGCACTATCGTAAATCGATTGGACATATAAAATAAATCAACAATGCAAGACTTCCTAATAAAAGTATTTTATGGGGAACTTAAGCATGGTTTTGTACGAGAAGAAAACCCAGTTTGCATCGGATTATCCTAAAAACATTCTGAAAAGTTGCAATGATGTTATATGTCAGATAATAGAATATATTAAAAGGTTACAGTTAACATGGTGTTGAAGTATTTCGGAAAAAATGGTTTCTATTGACAAAATTAAAAAATATCATTGTAAAATATCAATCAAAAAAAAAAAAAAAAATGAAGTCAGGCATTGGTGGTCGAGAGGTCAGCAATATCTGCTTTACAAGCAGTTGTCCCGGGTTAGCGGGTTCGCTTCCCAGCTGATGCTACGACACATAAGAAAAAAAAAGAATCAGAATGTTCTATATGATTCAATCACATTTGTGTTTCAAAGATTGGTTTATATAGTCATAGCAATACTCATTTCTAAAAGCTTTCTCTCCTTTTGGGTATTTGAAGTTAAAAGAGACATACCGTTTACAAGTGGCTAATGTGTGTGTGTGTGTGGATATATGTTATTATTATATCAAAATTTAAGAATCTGTATTGGCGATGTATTTAAGAAATCTTATATTTCTAAATAAACCATTTATATTTTATGTATAAACTCTAAACAATTTTTCATTTTATTTCGATGATTATCTCATCATTTTGTTTGCTATAGACATGTCAAATTAAACAGTTAGTTTGCTCTGTTTTAATTTGTTTGCTCTAGATTTTTTCAATCAATAATTAAGCTTTTCAATTGAAAACTGAGATTATCTTTGACTGAAATCTGCAGTTCAAATTTGTTTCTTCTTTTTTTTTTTTTTTATTAATATTATTAAGTATGGAGGTTAATTAAAAGAATTTTTTAATTGCCATGTTGTATTAATCATTGCGTCATTTTATTATTATTAATCTGAAGTGAAATAGAAAGCAGATAAATTGACTGGGTTGGGATGTGACATAAAAAATTTGGTATACTGCAGAGAAAGATTTATTATAGATTGGAATAGTGGTCCATCTTTTAATTATAACAGGAAAAATTCTTATCAAATTTGACATGTAATAAATGAAAACAAGTTTAACTTTTGTCATTAAAAATAAACATTATTGCTGCTTAAGATTAATAATATCAAATTAAATGATATAAAATGAAATTAATATAAACTTTTATTTATATTCCCGAAACAAGTAATACATGTAATCTTTGTAGCAAGTTTATTAATTATAAAGAGTCTTTGGAAAAATCTAATTTGATCAAGCAGTTGGAAATCACTTCTTATTTTAATTCTGAACGCATGTTTATTTATATATGTTAGTGCGCAAGCATTTATCCAATGCACATTAAAATTAGATTAATCAGAGAATATCTCTACAAGAGATATGTGATTATCAAGGCCGGCAGCAGTTGTAGCCAAGGTAACTATTAGCCTGATCCTGAAAATAATGTAGAATTCAATACTGAGTATATTTAAAACATTTTACATACTGATAAGAAATTCTCAGATTAAGATTTTTTTTCAGGTAGCCAACTTTTTAACTAAATCGTCATCCAATATTGATTGACAAATAGGCCTCTGTCTAATTTAAGCAGGTAGATATGTGTTCTACAACAGTCTGTATTGTTCAGATGTATGATGATGCATGTAATTCATTGCTGAGGGAAGTAGAATATGCTAAACCCTCTTGAAGATAAATGCACACCAATATTTATAAAAAAACATGATGAATCCACAATACTGACGATTATATTATATATACGGTATGTGAGCACAGACTTTCACATGATCCACCACTCTTCACTCTATCTCATAATACTGATACACTTGAACACATATACCTTGAAAGGATAAATAACCACTAATATAGACATTTCATGCTAAACCAGCAATCAACAGTTGGTCCAGATTATCATCTCTACACATATATGCAATAAGTGCTCAGATATATATTAAGATAGCCAATCTTCATATTTTAATGAAAAGGCTTCAATCCACTCCACACTCCAGTTTTTTAACCATCTATCCAATTGAAAAACTGATGGTGGAACACTTAAAGGTCACCCTGAGACCGAAATTCTCATCACACCCATGTTGATCTAAAATCAATCTGACTCCTCATGTACAGGACTTAATCCATTAAATACATATATGAAGGATGGGCACAACAAAACGTTGACAATTATCTAACCCACTCAAATTAATATCAAAACTTTGCTCCACAGCTTATAATGTTTAGAAACCCAATTACTGACCAATACCAACTGACTAGTCAAAATTAACTAATCTATCTGGGGGAAAAACTCTGATTAATGATCACACAATTCAGATTCAAATCCAAGATTTTTTCCATACAGGTGGATATATTAATCATCCATATCAAGTTTAATGGCTAGAATTTATTTTCTGTTTTAGAGTATTTATTTATTTAAGTTACATATATAGCTTGAAAAAAAAGTCTAATATTATTAGTCTTTATCACAATTGAAGTGAACTTTTATATAATTTATCAAACCATCTTCTTAATTTTTTCTATTTTTAATATCAAATCCTTTTTAGTATACTTCAAGTATAAGATTACTTTAACTCTGATATGAAAGAATATTATTTAGAAGTGATTTTAAAACAACTTCTTCTTCTTCTTCTTTCTTCTTCTTCTTCTTCTTCTTCTTCTTCTTCTTCTTCTTCTTCTTCTTCTTCTTCTTCTTCTTCTTCTTCTTCTTCTTCTTCTTCTTCTTCTTCTTCTTCTTCTTCTTCTTCTTCTTCTTCTTCTTCTTCTTCTTCTTCTTCTTCTTCTTCTTCTTCTTCTTCTTCTTCTTCTTCTTCTTCTTCTTCTTCTTCTTCTTCTTCTTCTTCTTCTTCTTCTTCTTCTTCTTCTTCTTCTTCTTCTTCTTCTTCTTCTTCTTCTTCTTCTTCTTCTTCTTCTTCTTCTTCTTCTTCTTCTTCTTCTTCTTCTTCTTCTTCTTCTTCTTCTTATTCTTCTTCTTCATTATTATTCTTCTTCTTCTTCTTCTTCTTATTATTATTATTATTATTATTATTATTATTATTATTATTATTATTATTATTCATATTAGTGCTTCAAATGTTTTTCAATATTTTTATTGGGAGGGGGGATGGAGGGAGAGAGAATTAAACAACTGTATATATTTTATTTTTGTATTTATATTTTTATTTTCTATATATATTTACTTTACTGTTTTAAATATCTTATTTCTTTTAGATAATCTATTTTCTATTTAAGTTTATTACAGCAGTTATTGTCATTTCAGCTTGCAATAAATTTCTTTAAAGTAGGATAATGATAGTTTTTCTTGGAAGTATATAAGTATGTCAAATGACATTGTTAGTAATAACTGTCCAAACCAAACGACAGAAGTTCATAATTTATCAAGAAACTAAAGTCTCTAAATATATAGGGACTAACATGGTATCAGGTATATATAATTATGCAATCCTGTTAATTTCAGTTCAAAATCATAAAGTCTTTTTGAATTTATAATATTAACTTAAATAGTAAAAAGAGGGAAAGATAACTTCTATATGCATAAGTGCATTAATTTATGCTTTAAATCTCAGTGTTCACTTATAAATTTAAATGCAAGAAACCAGTCTTGGGAAGAGTAGTTTAAAACATTACAATACCTGGTGTCCATTGATTATCCAAGATTTATAAGATATACTCTTGATTATAAAGTAATCTGATCATTGTGAATGAAAGATAAGGTATGATGTTACCTAAACTATATGTCAATTACATATTTATATATGTACAACATACACACATTTGTTGATTGTTTATTTCAAAATTCTTTAATTTTTTTTTTTTTTGCATATTTTTTATATTAAACTTGTAACTCTCTTTTGATGCATACATGTTTTATATAACAAGGGGATCATGGTTTTAACTCATCATAACCAAGGCATGTAGTGGCTGTTCTTCATGGGTCAGGATGGGAAACATTGGTATAAACCAAACATAAATGAAGGATAACCACAGGTGTCTAAATCAGATTTCTTAATCTTGTTGTAAACTTTATACTTGAAATATTAATCCATATATATATATATGTTTATTAAATTTAATAACTAAAACACATTTCTTGTTTTATTTTTTTGTGAAAATTCTGCTAAGTTATATCTTCATACACATATAATGATCGTTACTTGCATGTATATAATATATTATAGCCACTCTCTTTAATAGGTATTTACTGATGTTACAGATATGATGAACTTGGTGATACAAATATTTTCTGAATCTGAGAATCATATATATCACCCTGAGTTCAAAACCCAGAATAATGGGAGTAAACTACAATACATAGGTGAAAAGTTAAGGGTAGGAGTAGCAATTGTTTAAATCTTTCTCTTCTGCCTTTGGTATGAAGTTAATGTAAAAAGTTATGCATGAAGGTAAACAATAAATAAGTATACTTTCTTTTTATGCATTAGAAGGGACCCACCCATCTTCATGCATACCACAGTTAGACCATCCCATTACATGGTCAGATATGCCCAAACTTGCATTTTTTTTTACCCTGATCTATACTGAATTAAGAATACCAATATAGCTCATAATATCTAACATTATTCTTTAAATACCATATGGTTTCTCTGTAGAAATATTGTTAAACAATACTTACTCTACTGAAACAGTAATTAGGTTGATTACAAAATCAACCTC
Organism: Epiperipatus broadwayi; assembly: GCA_028023455.1. Classification (NCBI taxonomy): domain Eukaryota; kingdom Metazoa; phylum Onychophora; class Udeonychophora; order Euonychophora; family Peripatidae; genus Epiperipatus; species Epiperipatus broadwayi. Next base: position 5,023,644 of record JAQFVV010006244.1, on the reverse strand, counting down.
AAATTGTTACTCCACCATTCTCTACCACTTATCATCATATCTTATTGAGATCAATCAGTTCTCAGTCTGTCACTCCAATTATGCTAATTTCTCAACCATTACACTCAATAGATTTCACTTAAAAATCAAACTAAAATTATCCCTTCTATGTTGACGATATATGCTTTTTTATGTGAAAGCTGAAGACATTCGGCTTTCTTTTTAATCTGTAATTCAATTTCTGATTACTAATTTTCTACAAGTGTCTAAATATAATGTATTGTTTAATGAATCATAAAGTGATTAATTTAAATTACCAAAAAACTACAAGAGTTAAACATCATATCTAATAGACACATTCAAAATATTCATAATCAATGACAGTAGTTACCACATTTTATATCTGTTGCACTTTCTACTATACTAATTATTGGAGCTTTTACTTTGTTGATTAAATATATTCATTTTGTATATGCTTACCAATGGTGTTTATGAATAAAATAAAAAATGTTTTAAAATTTATATTAATGGGGTTTTTATTTTTCAAAATATTGATGTACTTAAACTGTATCTAACAAAGTAAAAACTCTGAAGATAATGAAACAGCTTTCAAATTAGTCATTATATATATATATTGTAATGGAATTTATCCCTAATCACCAAGCTGTAGCTGCCTGAAACTTAGCTTAACATTTCAAAATAATAATATAATCAGTAAGATAAAAATACCCATCACATGAATAATATCCATTAGTGCAGCAGCCAGCAACTGTGGTCTGCAGACCACTGGTGGTCTGTGACATAATTTTAATTGGTCTGCAAAGAAATTCAGATATTATTTAAATTCGCTAAACTCATTTAATAAAATTTTTAAATAAAAAATACATTTATGTTTAAGTCATATTATTATATGTAAAATAGAACAAGAATATTATATTGCTAATTGATTTGTTACAAAATACTACTGTGACTTGCAAAATATCTATCTCAAAGGTGTTTAATTAACCCCTACTCGGTCACCAGCATACAAAAAGTAGCAAAATAAAAATACCGAATTCTATGAACTATTGACTAGGCATTACGTTTGTCTATGGTGCACTCTTGTGTTAAAATTAAAATTATTAATATATAAATAAATATATTTGTATATCATACTCAATGTTCATATTAATTCCTATCTTTAAAATTATGTTAGTTTGCAATATCTAAAAGGTTGCCAACTGCTGCACTAGGGTACTATTACATGCAAGCATTAATATTTATATTCAGTCTCAGGGTATATTCAGCATTTATTATGTATTATATGCTCATAAATTTTTAATCACTAACAATAAAATAGGATACATGTGGCTCTTGTAATATTCCACATATCAGAGTAACATTTACCTATATATTATTTCTAATAATCTTCAGATAATATAAGACTCTTAACTATCAATATAATATAGTTTCTCAAGTTGTGGATGAATATAATTGGAATTTTGATATTGTATCCAACATGTACTTTAGTTTATAAACAGAACTGTAACAGTAGTGTGAATGAGCTATAAGATAGTTTGATTATAAATAATATTTACTTTTAAAAACTGGACTAGAGTATAATGAAAAAAAATGTTAATACTAAAACTATACTACTATATCCATAATAATATGAACATTTGCACAAATAAACAAAAATAAAAACAATTTATTAAACAAAATGTATTGTATAAAATCAAATAAATAAAAATATAAAATAATTAGATTAATATTTCTACAATGTTCTTACATCATAAAGTCCTTGATGAAAAGTGCTGTCAAAAGATTGCTGGTAGATGCACTGATATGTAATGGATAATGTTGTTTACACAAACACACAAATCAGTAAAGAAGGTTGCCTATGGTAAGATTTCTTAAGTATTTAAAGATTTACTAAATAAACAAAGATGTCTCACATTTTATAAACCTCAATATTTCTCATACTCATAATAAGCCATTATAATAGTATCATATTATTAAACCTTATTTAGGAAACATTTATCGTTCACTGAATAAGTGCAATATCCACATGATTCATTTATACAATATTAAAGTCTCACATGAAACATTATACTCAACCAGTAGGTATTAAACTTAGTATTATTAAAATAAATATGCTTTAAATATATAAATAGAATATCATTTATTCTTTTCTATAAATGTGTACACACTAAGATACCATAAAAATACATAAATAAAATAAAAGATATATAAGACAAGAGAAACTCATGTCCAATAAGACAACTCAAAATATTATTATCTAAAAGCTATGATATTAAAGAAATGATCTATTTTTAGTATCATATATTCACTATCACACTAGTTTGAATAAAGAAAATATATTACCTCAGTGGACAAGAACATTAATTAATCCTAAATTCTTGCTAACAATTTTGTATATAATACAAAAAAATACATAACAATAAACCATACATATAATGGTTATAACACACAAATGTTTGTGAATAGTTTAATCCATGTCAATATGCACATTTTTTCCTTTCCCTCAAATTTCATATTAATGAATTATTTCAGATTAACTCAATTATTATATTTAAATTTTTGAGATTCATGTTCATGTTATAACAGATATCAAAACATTTTTATTATTTATTTATTTTAAAGAATTTGTTTCCAAAGTGAGATGAAGTAAAAAAATTAAATCGATTCATGGCATGGTGTTTTTGTTAAAATACTGATGATGTTTACAACAAATTTTCTTAAAACAATTGATTAAGAAAGTAATTAAGTTGGTGATTTCTTAGGTGATTACATTTCTTTTTTAATTCAAAATAAAGAAGTGGGGGATATTGCATCATTTTTATATTTCCCACAATTTTCTGGATTCTTTTCCAAAAATTGGCAAACACCGCTATTATATTACATCAATAATTTTGCAGGTGAATTTAAATAATGACCTTGAAAAAAATTAATAAATACAATAAAATCCAGTCCAATTATGCATAACAGATTAATCATTCTGTAGTTTTAAAAGATTGAAGTCCTCGATTATAAATTTAAATAAATCCATAGTTTTATGAAAATTTCAATAGGTAAATTTTTTGTTTTCAAAATTTTATCAATTCCAGATATTAAATAGCAATTTAAATTATTATTGACAAATCATTTCAATTATGATGATGATCAAGAGTTCTGTATCCTCCCTTGAAGGCGAACATTCAACAATGTCCTTTCAGCTGGCCATTGAGCTATAAAATGGCTTAATAAAGAATTAAAATAACAAAATGAAGTTTTTGTTCTGTCAAATGAAAAAAACAAGAGAAAAAAACAGCCTACACTTTGTCAACACTTGTTTATATAGTGCTGAGCATGTAATGGAAAATTGATGTGAATTCAAACTCCCTTTTCATTTAATTATATTTAGTATGTGAAAATTTTCCTAAGTCAGCCTAACAACAGCTTTCTTTCAGATGATTGTTCTTCTTATTGTTCTTTTTGTGGTAATTCAGTCACATTTATTATACAATTTATATAAAATAATTATTTCAAATAAAATTATTATCACAACAAATACATGCTTATTTATATTTATTTTTACACTGAATGATAATTTGTTACTAATTTTAGTAAAATCAGCTAGATTAAAATTTTTAAATTAACTGTTCTTGTATTTTATGTGCTTATTTGTTATCTCTATGGCTTTTCTTAAATATATTCTTATCTTCTGGAAAACAGTATCATTTATAAATGGATATGTAGATGTGATCGTGAATATATAGGGGAATCGAGATGTACATTGGAGAAAAGACCGTAAGAGCACTTGTTGTTATTAAAAAGAGTCCAAAATGTAAAACAAAATTGCAAAGATAATAATAACATATCAGCTTCCATTTTTTATGATCATAATAAAACATATATATATGGTTTTAATTTCAATTATAATAATGTAAAAATATTGCAAACTGAAAGAAATAACAATAAAAGGAAAATAAAGGAAGCTATGCTAATATATAAAAACAGGCAAGACTTAATCAATAGGCAGGCAGCAAACATTAAGATCATGGAATTATGGGATGGTTGACCTTTCAAAAAATTAATTGACAAAGACTATGATGATAGTTGAAAGTGCTCTTAAGTGACGATTATATATATATTGTCTTTTTCAAAAAAATTTTGATTACTTTATTTACTAATATTTAATTATGAGTTTATATATATTGTATAGAAAATTTTTCTTTATGTCATATTAAAACCTTTTTTAATACATATTTTTCATGTTATTTGCAAATACTATTTAATTTTATAAAAATCTAGTCATTGCTGTTTATTTTTAAATAAATAAACAAATCCATTTTTCTTTATCACAATAACAATGATTTTTCAGTTGAAATTGTCAAACTGATTAAGTTACATAAAACAAGTATTGGTGTAGTAATGAAGAAAAGTGGATTTGTTTACTTATTTAAAAATTTATGAATATGTATAGAATGATATAAGCTAATATGAAGAATATAATACTATTTTTTCTTCTATCTAACAATAATATTAACATACCATATTGATTTTCACTACTTGGTGTGTGTGTGTGATAAATGGATTTGTATTAGTTACATGGATTATGTCTAACTACCACATGAGTAGCAGCTAGCACAATGGGAAATAATGAATGTGTGTAGTGAATAGATGGACTAAACTGGTGCTCATCATAATATTCTTATGACTCTAATGATTAATAAATACTTGGTTGTTTGTAAATCCTTTCATTTCACCTGGAAAATTGAAATTTGGTAATTTTGTTTTGTTTAAATACACCCTACATTATGTACTGATACAAATAGTGCAACCAATAGGTGTCTTAAATATCTTTTCTTAATTTCCCTGTATTATACAGTAGAGTCTCCTACAACAAATTAATTCATTCCAGGATGCCATTTCATTATACCATTGGTTAATTGAAGCACCTATATTCAGAGGATATAAAGTGTGCCAGATTCATGGCCAAGGCCAAAATTGCCATCTAAAACAACCATTTAAACAGGAGATATAAAAAATATAAATGTAAAAATACATGTAATATTAATTTTTATATATACTATACAGTTATAGAAACAATACATAAATCCAGCTGAAATGTATATAAAACATTTAAAACACCCTATAGATATATATGTTTCAGCCACACTCCTCCTTTAAATAAAAAATAGCCTGAATTTTTGCAGTCTATTGAAAAGGAATTGGCTGCAAAAATTTAGGCTATTTTTTATCTAAATGGGGAAGGTTGGCTGAAACAATATAGCAATGGGAATTTCAAATATATTACACAGTTATATTTTAAATAAAACTAAATTGCATCTTTTAAAAATATAGCATTAACCTCTTTTTTGCTGATTATTTTATTGGCCAAGTGAGGTAAAAGTCTAAACTTTTAATTGGTCAATTCACAAACTCAAGTGTCAAAATATATTCATCTTTTAATATTATATTCACTTTAGTTTTGTTTGTAAAAAGTATATTAATAATTTGTCAGGTTATGAAAGTGAATGAAAGTTTTTTCAAAAATAACTTTTTATTTATAATTATAAAAATATTCGATAGCGGCAAATCTAAAATGAACGTTACTCATCAACCAAAAAGTTTTGCTAACATCAGTGATTTCTTTCCCAATTTTATGTTGCAGGAAAGTAAATAATTTTTGCTAAAGTCTTAACTATTTTTTTAAAATAATTTTATTTTTAGCATATTTTATCAAAATAATTTATAATTTGTCAAAAAATACTTTTAAAATGGTTTAAAACATTCTTTTATCATTTTCAAAATGAAAGAAAAGAAATTTAATTATTGACAACCATTTTCCTTATTGTCCAAATTTAACAGCCGATCAGACTCAAGAAAAGACAGCCTTTTTCCTTTGTTAGACCTTCACTGCCAGTTTTATTGATACACCGGTGCCCAAGACTTAAAACACTGAAAGATATAATTATAATCAATTCCAACATAAGACCTGATATGATTTTCTCACTTGAAAATGCCATTCATAATGGGTTTTTTTCAATAATAAGGCTTTCTACCTTTGTCCTTTATTCCATATGGATAGTGAGATGCAAAACTCTCATGGAATTACCCCCACCACAAATCATACCATTGTTTTATCAAACGCTCAAAAAAATCAAGAAATGTGACCAGCTCCTGGCCTCCAGTAAAGTCTTTGCTGACACCTGGTCTTTAACTGCACTTTCCTTTTCCTGATTATCAACTCCCACCTACCCAGCATTATAGAATAGGAAATTCTAAAAGAAAATATTCATGTTTATATAAAAAATGCTTATTCCATTAATCAAGTTATTAGAATCTCATCACTATACCTAACCACATAAGAGTATAACAATTGTACTCTCATAACAAAATCTAGCCAGATAACAAATAGAACATTATACAATCATATTATTGTACAATTTATTCATTTATCTATCCTTTATTAGTATGTAATCACTATTTATTGTTAATAAATTTTTTGTTGAAATGAAGAGAGGGCAGCATCTTACGGAACTTTTTATAGCCTTTCAAATGATTGAAAAATCTTTACCATAGTGTTAAAAATAATGGGATTTGAATGACGGGAAGCCGATGTCAAACTGTCATGTTTTTAGCCGTAACTAGCAAAAAGTTGGTTAAAATATAAACTTAAAAATTCTCAATCTGATCTGCATTAAAAGTCTCACTAGGTTTATGTTTACAGCTTTCTTTTTTAAAAAATCTTTTTGGTTCTACTTCAGTACTGATTCATCTTTTGACACTATCTTTTGGCACATGAGTAAATTTAATATTTGAATAAATACAAAAAGAATTTCATAAAAGCAAAACTAGTAAAAGTGAACAAATTTTAGGAGAAAATCTAAATGTAAATGAACTCAGAAATTTCAATAATAATATTTATTACTTTGTTGGGAAATTTTTTGTGCACATGATTGCTATTTGAGTTAGTAGAGTTTGTTATAACATTTTTTTTTTAGCCAATGACATTCATTCATTTAATAATTTCCTACCTATATATTTTTTTTCATTATGTAATTAAAAAATTAATAATTTCCTACCTAGCATTTAATTTTCTACAATGTTGCAGAAATTTCATTTTGATATTTTTATCAACATTAATCAGCTTTCACATTTTAATTTTATGGTATATATCTAAAATTATTACAGAATAGGCATCTAAGGTTATATTTTTTTTAAAAAATGTATACAAAATTTTCACTACTAAGAATAAAAAAGTTAAATGAATTAAATTAATAACAAAATTTTAGATGACTGCCATTTTCAAAATCTTTGGCTTTGATTGTTTTTTAAACTAGAATTTTGTTTTGAATTTGCTAATCAATTTTAAAAGTTTACTTTTAGGTCATATAACTAAAATTATTACAATTTACACTACTATGAAAATAGTTTTAGAAATTGTTTATATATATAACAGTTTTTACTTCTAGATAAAAAAAAGAAGAGGTAAACCAATTAAATAGATAATCAAGTTTTATATGAAAAAAATATCTGATATTCTAATAATATTTTTTGTATAATTTTGCGTTTGTTGTATATATCATAATTTATTGACAAAAAATGTTCATTAGCTAGTTATTCACTGTAAAAGCTTTCATTGCACTTCTCTGTATATATCATCATCAACAATATTCTGTCAAATGGATAGGTCCAGAGAGTAATCACATTATCAATTCATCCATGCCTTTATTCTATTCTCTTCCTTTCCTAGCACTTCAATTCCATGTAACTCTTCCCATCTCTTATATCATCCAACAATGTCAATCTTTTGATTCTTTCATTTTACTTTCACTCACCATTCTCTCCAAAACATCTTTCATTAAACTATAATTTCTTCTTAACATATGTTCAATCCAGTTTCTCTTTCTCTCTCTCTCTGATTTTCTCAATTAATCTTCTTTTTGCATTTATTCTTTTCAAAACTTCATTTGTTATTTTATTCATTCAACTAATTTTATCTATTTTTCTCTATGTCCACATCTCAAAGACTTCCAATCCATTCCTAATTTTATTATTTATTACTCATTGTCCATGTTTTATAACCATATATTAGTATACTCCACACATAGCATTTAATTAATTTTATTTAATTCTCTTTTTAAAAGTCCACAAAATATCTTCTTTCTCTTAATAAATGTCTCCTTCGCCAATGCTATTCTTCTTTTAACTTCATCTTCACTTCTTCAATCCTCACTTAACCAACTACCCAAATATCTAAATCCCTTTACCTGTTGAACTATATATATGTGTGTGTGTGTGTGCGTGTGTTTTGGGAGCAACCAACTGGATAAAGAAATTGTAATAACCATGTGGTTGTAGCAAAGATAATTGTATCATGTGGATTGACTTAAATTTTGTAGTGTTTTTAAATTTTTGTTCATTTGGATGAGGGATTGAGCTTCCTAATGCATATAAATACACATTTAAAATACTACTAATTTAAGTCAATCTACTTGATACAATTATCACTGTTACAACCACATGATTATTATTGTTTTTTAATCCAGTTTAGGTAAGTGCTATCTTGGCAAAATGTTGGTATTTTATTTTATTAAACACTGTACCTCCTAAAAATGTGACTTATAAAACATTGTATGCTTAAGAAATCATTCATTTCAACATGTTATATATATATATATTGTAACGTTTATTTATATACGTTACAAATATATTGGCATTTGGTAAAAGCTAAAAAAGTAAATTTAGATTTTTTTTTGATTAGTATAATATTTGTTAAAACGTGCAATGAAGGTTAAAATTGTCATTCTTATTTTTTTTTATCTAATTGGAAAGAATAAATGACATACAGATTACTAATCCAGATAAATTAAAAGAATTCCAAAAGTATAAGCTAAAAGAAAAATATTTTAGCTAATTAAAGATGGAAGAATAATGCTAAAAAAAAAGAGAACTTTGTAACTTAAATTTAAGAGAGAGTGTATAAGATTATTATCTTATACGCTGATAAAAAGACAAAAGAGTGCGCAGAAGTTCCAAAAATGGAGCGCGATATAAAAAGGAGATGACAACTTCAATCTGGGTCTTCTCTTTAACTTCTAGTTACGTCTCTGAAAGTTGGAGGTTTCCACGAGCATAACCTGTGGCAAGAAATATACTTCTACACAGGTATGCCCCTTGCTGTACCAAGCTGTCACCAAGCATGGAAACGGGACTTGTGAAGACCGCTTTTGCAATAAAAGGGTCACTACAACCGTGCCTTTTCTCCAGCTATAGAACGGAACAATAATGGAAAGACGCCGGCAGGAGAGACCAATGGAAATTCTCATGATCTGGGATCCCATAAACCTACATGAACTTACCGGTAAGTTAAGAATAAATTTTCCTGATAGTGACTTAAAAGTTTGCAAACAATTATTTATCTAAGCTTAAACTACCATCCTGATATAGACTTTTCGTATTCAAGGGACTTTCTAATAAAGAATTTTATACAAGATCTTGGGACATTATTAAATTGCTTTAATTGCTTAATCTGTTTTTGTTAATCGATTCATTATCTGGATTGGTGTGTGTGTACTTTCCTGTTTAGTTAATTCGTAATTTAACTTATAAATATGTTTAGTTTGTTAGAATAAAAGAGATTTTACTTTTATCAACCTTTTCATTGTGCGTTATTAATAATAGTTGTTTTTTTAGTATTAAATTTATTATTAGTTTAGTGGGATTTAAAACGGAATTTACCTTGCCAATGTATTTAAACAAGCCCAGAAATAATAATCAAAAAGGAGAAAATAGTTCTCGTTATGGTATGATGCAATACCGATTAGTTTAAAAGCACTTTTTTTCTGTTTAGTTTACGAGTTACAATATGTTTGACGCCGACTCAGTGGGTCTAACGACTCTGGTGCCCTCATGTAGAAATTAAAAACTGAGTCAGCTCACGATTGTACTTAGCAATAATTCTAGGCCGTGTTGATCAGGAAATATAGCTATGTTTTTAGAATAGAAATATAACTTTCTTTTTTGACATAGCTTGATCAACTCACGCGGAGTTTATATTAGCGTGTAGAGGCCTAGCAAAACAAAAAACGTTACAATATATATATAATTATATTAAAGGCTGTATAGGAAAGCATGCAAATAAAATCAATATTCCTTAAAACCACCTAACACATTCCATGTTAAATATAATGGTAATATGTTGTGTAATTTTTATTATCTACTGTTCAGGCTAGCTAATGTACTGATATGTGAATATAAAGAAATAGAGTATCTCAAAGTTTAGACTATTGTTCATCTTATGTTACTACTGGCAAACTGATCTGTTTGATAGTAAAGTGAGTAAAATGATTTTTCTATATATCAGTTATTTCACTGTAACCAGATGATAACTAAGACTAGGTTCTATAAGCTCATTTACTGATATTAATAATATAAAACAAACATTATTACATTTGTATAGAAGTTACTAATAGAAAAAACAAATTCTAAAAAAGATTTTTTTTTTAATGAATGTGTTTCATAGTCCTTTATCAGATTTTTATGAAGAAGTATAAGTATTTATTTCTTACACTGTAACTGGAACTTTCATCTTTTTAAATTTGTGTGCATAAATTTTTAGACACATTAATCAATTAATTATATATATACATACCAGACTGCACCAACTCTAAATAAAGTCCAGTATTTGTTTTTTTTTTAATTGGTTGCTTTAACAATTTTTTTCAAGATTTAATGTAAATATGTTTTTTTATTAAACATTGCTAATTTATAAAAGTTAATATTGATAAGGTTGTCATTCATCTGAACTATGCTAGGGGATTGATAGACTATGAAAGCATAGAGCACCTTAATGTTGAATTACGAATCAGTGTTTGTGGCTGTTTCTGCAACTGGATGGGATCCTTTACCATGAAATATATACTATATCTCTGTATGTATAGTTAAGAGCATTCATACTGATTTTTTTCCCAGCATATTTTATTTAATGGTGAAATTACTTCCTTTACATAAACATGGTGATTGTTACATCATCAAACATTCATTGACCAATCAGACAACAGAGAAAATATGAAATTTATATATAGGGTACATGTGTGTATAATCATTATTACTTTAGATTTTCATGTTTGTAAGTGTAATTATTTATATATGTAAATCTATATATTGATTTATGTTATGTTATTTCTAGTTAGCAATATGTTTAATCTTCATACAATGTGTAATCTACGTTTTGATATTATCGCACTCAAGAATATAATAAAATAACTATTTAAATGCAAATATTTTGAAAAGATTATTGATTCATATTTGTGTAATAAGCTTTTTTTTTTAACAAAATTTGTATCTAGAAAATCCAACAGCTACACCATCATCCCGAAACAGGGTCATCGTGAGGTGATTTTAGAAATTAACACCAGTACCACCCCATATATAGATGTGGTAGCATTTAATATTTAAATTTAAAATGCATGACTCTATTTAAGAGAAAGTGAGAGAAAAAATAAAATTCTTGTCAAACACACACACATACACATTTATTCTCTTGATTACAACCACACATTTTTAATTTAAATAATTGCATATAATATCCATTTATGTATGGAAATTAGCTTCATGTGATACTTCACTGACATACTATTTGGAATTTATATGTATGCGTTTTTCAAGACTTCCTTCTTTTTTTTAATGGAATCACCTATTTTTATTTTCAATTAAATGCTACCTGTCAATGTATAGAGGGGTGCGGGTCTGATGTTATTCTCCAGGGTCACCTAGTATATCCCTGTTAAGGGATGAAATATTGTTGATTTTCTCTAGGTGTTAATATGAGTGTTTAGCTATTTGTTTATTTACACGCTTGTATGTGGTTAAATTGAGCAACTTTGTAAATATATTGTTATGTATGTTGTAACATATATTTTGGATATATTATTTATATCTGAATGTGTGTTTAATTAAAACTTTTAACGGTGACTATCTAAATGTATCGATCGCAATGTAATTACAAGTTTGAATGCTATTGCTTATTCAGTAAAACTGAATAGTTTGTTATGATACTTACTGAAATCTTTATATTAACAACAACACAAATATTATTCTAAATTCTTGTTACAAAAAATTTACTCCGGTTTAATATTTATAACGAAGGAATCTCTATGTATGACAGTATATATGTGAACAGTGATGTATATATATATATGTGTACACACATACATACATAATATATAAAGGTTTTTTATTAGAATCTAATTGCTATTTTTCTTTTATGTTGAATTAAAAGTTTTTTTGTATAGATCTATCCTAATCAACTCTTTTATCCATATGTTCTCATGTCAGAATGAATCATCCAAAACTGAGCAATTTTATTAATTTACTTTATTATTTTTTCCTTCTTTTTTTTAATTCAACAGTTGACCTGTAATAAAAAAAAAATCCATTGAATCAGTTTGCCAAAGATTACCAAATTCAAGTGAGACAAAAATGAGCTTATTTGTCTTACCTTTGTAGACTATAATGGTCTCATTAAAGGAGATTCAGCTATGGTTCCTAGTCTGAGCAGATGCGACTACCAAGCTTATTATTTTATTATTTAACATGAAGCCAGTGCTTACAAGATCAGTGTCACATTAAATATATCAATCTCAAAAGAAACTGTTTCTGCATCTTTTAGATTAGTTAGCTGTTAAGTCTCTAGTGCAATTAGATTTGATCAAATCGCTGTTGTTTTACTTTTTACTATCTTTTGTCTTTTTTTATTCAGTTAATTGTTTAAATTTTTTAATGTCTATTTAGTAGTTAAGTGCATTTGCAAAAAAAAAAAAAAAGGTATTACATTTAGCAATAATATATATTTAAATGATATATTTTCCAGGTTCATCCGTGTATGATTTTTATTATAAATATACAGTCATCTCGGCTTGATTACACAAGCCATCAATTTGGTGATGAATAGAATACTGTAAAATGATTGTAGAGGCACTATAAAAATTGATTTATAAAAAATTAAAATTTCCATCAATAGAAAAAGCAGGTATATAAAATTAAAAAATAAAATAAAAGTCAGAAACTATTCAGATCAATGTGTGTGTGTGTTTGTTTTTTTTTAAATTTTTCCAAATAGGAGTAAATTTGCATGTTGCGATCACATTAATTAATATCATTTTGTCTTTTAAGAATCGCACGCTTCTCTGATTTTACATTAGAGGAGAGTGCCACATCTGGCTAAGTTCTTAGTATTAAAGAAATCAATATTGTAACATGAATCCATAGCATGAAATGAAAGTGCTGATGATGATGAGTGTTGCTTAACTACATTAGCATGTTCGTTTCTTCTAGTACTGATGTAACGATTACTCATACCTACATAAGACACTTTACCAATGCCATATGAAGTTTTATAAACTCTATGAATCTCAAAAGAGATTGAATCTTTAGGTTTGGATAGCATGTTACTAATTTTTTGATAAGTAGTAAAATGCTGCTTTTACATTCATCATCATCATCATCAGCCATTATCAATCTACTGCAGGATGAAGGTCTCTCCCAATCCATCTGCTCCGATCTTTAGCTTCTCTTCTCCACATCACCACTGCACACTTTCTTATTTCATCCATCCATCTCATATGTGGTCACTTTCTGTGTCTTTTACAATCTCTTGGAATCCAGTTTAAGATTTCAATTGTCCATCTATTATCATCTCTTCCAAACACATAGGCATATTTTCTTTTAATATCAAGTTATTTCTACCAAAAGCACTCCAACCAAGTTTAATTCTATGATTAATTTCATCCATTATGTTTCCATCTGTATTAATAATCTGACCAAGGTATTTGTAACTATTAACTTCTTCTAACTCATCATAATCAATCTTTATTTTCATATTTTGAAAAAATCCATTAAACATTACTTTAGTCTTTTTAACATTTATCTTTAGTCATAATTTCCTATGTTCATCTGATAACTCCTGCAACATTTCCTGTAGCTCAAAAGCATTATTTGCAAAAACAACTACATCATCTGCAAAATCTAAATGACTTAAATAATCTCCATTTACTTTCACTCCTTTAGCTTCCTATTTTAATCCACAAAATACTTTGCAGCAGCACTGCTGTAAAAAGTTTTGGAGATATGGAGTCACCCTGTCTTACACCTTTCTCAATGTTGACTTTTCTAATATCCTTATGTAATCTAATTGTTGCTGTAGCATTTTTATAAATATTCTTTAAAATATGACAATATCGTGGATCTATTCCTTGATGATCCAATGCTTTAATCACTGAAGAAATGTTTATAGAATCAAATGCTTTTTCATAATCTACAAATCCAAAACATAATGGCAACTTATATTCATTTGTCCTTTCTATAACTTCTCTCAATACCTGTATATGATCTACTGTACTAAAACCACTTTTAAATCCAGCTTTTTTTCTTGGTTGATGGAAATCCAATGTTCTCTGTAGATGAGTTGTAATTATCTTAGTAAAAATTTTGTATAAAACTGATAAAGGGCTGATAGATCTGTAATTTCTAATATTTTCTTTATCACCTTTTTAATATATTAATATTGCATTCTTCCAATCAACTAGTACATCTTTATCATTTAGACATTTGGTATATAACTTCCTAAAAAAATTCTATTTCTTCACCTACTTCTTTTAATATATCAATTATAATTCCATCATTACCTAGAGCCTTTCCTTTCTTTATACATTTAATTGCATGTCTCACTTCTTCATTTAAAATTCTGGGCAATTCGAAAGATGTAATAGATATAGGAGGTACTTGTTTTTTATTCCTATATAATTCTTGATAAAAGTCTTCTACCCATTTCAAGATGTCATCTCTCTTTTTAGTAATAATTCCATCTTTTTTTCTTATTGCAGATATAAATTTTCTATCAATACCAAAATGTTGTTTTACACTCTTGAGACTTTTATTCATTTCTATAGCTTTTCTTGATAGTTCACAGTTATATTTTCTTATATCATTTTCAACTCTTTTCTGCACCATTTTACAAAATTTGAGATATTCAACCCTTTTTAATGCATCATTTTTGTATATCTTCATATTCCTTCTTTTCTTCATAAATTCTCTAGTCTCAGTAGAAATTTTATTGGTCAATTGCTGCTTTTTTCTACCAGCTATCTTTGTTGCAGTTTTTAAAATTGTATCAATTATTTTCATATTAATTTCATTCAAATCTGAATCATGGTCCAAATCTACTAATACTTGAAACTGATTTGTAAGTTCTAATTTAAATTCATTAGAATGTTTCTGAAGATTAGGAATATCTACTGTAAATATTGGCTTTCTTAATAATTTCTGTCTCTCTAGTTTTGCATTAATCTTACATCTTACTAATCGATGATCAATTCCTATGTTAAATTTATTAAAAACATTACAATCTTGGAATATGTATTTTCTGTTAGTCAAAATATAATCCAATTCTGCTTACCTTCATTTGGATGCTTCCATGTCCATTTCCTTTTAACATTTTTTTTTTTAAAAAAAAATTCATAATATAAATTTTTTCTTTTTCTGCAAACTCCACAAGTCTATGTCCTCTCTCATTTCTACTACCATATCAAAAATTACATACAGCACTTTCGTCTTTCATTTGTTTACCAATTCTAGCATTAAAGTGTTCCATAACAATTTTAAAATGTTGTTTACTCTGACCAAAAGCCTTTTGTACATCCATATAAAAATCTTCTACTACTTCATCACTATGAGAACTTGTTGGGTCATAAACCTGAATTATCTGCATTTGCTATCTGCCATTAAATTGTATAACTAATTAATCTTTTCAGTCTGTCTGAAAAACCATCAATCTCCACAATGTTGTTTTCCACTTTTTATTTATAATGAATCCTACTCCACTTGTATTTCCCATATTTGTGCCTTTATAACAGAATACATATCCACTTTTAAAATCAATTGTCTCTTCACCTTTTCTTCTAACTTCACAAAGTCCAATAATGTCCCATTTAATATAAGACAGTTCTTCCTCTAATTCTTGCAATTTTCCTTCACTTGAATGTGACCTGCAGTTGTAAGTACCTAAATAAAAAGTCATCATCAAATGGCAGCCTGGATCCACAATCAGGGGATTCTTAGCACTCACTGCCTTCGGCCACCAACTGCTGCCTTGGTTGGTGACTTTACAGCCTCCTGGGATTTTTGTCTGTCATAATTGTATATATCTATTGGAAATTTTTTTATCATTTACACAAACATTCATTCTGCCTTATCATGCAACTGAGAAGATAGACCATGGTAATTCTTGATCTTAAACTCAGAGATAAAAAGCCAATAAACTCACTACACTGGTTAATGTGTGTTGGTGAGCAGCCCAACATTATATTCTATCATTTCAGAAAATGTCCAATATTATTTCTTTTGTATAATAAATCCAAATCGAAATAGTCATTTCTTCTTTTTGCTTTTTATTTTGATTATTTTGGGCTTGAATTAAGGCTTGGTAGATACTTTTATTGTTATAACCATTAGGTAATAAAACATTATTTATATGATTTGTTTCTTCTTTCACATATGTTTTATCTGAAATATTAATTGCTCTAGTGAAAAGAAAGTTGAATTATGGTGTAATGAAAATTGTAGGTATTTGTCTGTGTGTATAGTTTTTCTGAAAACTGAAAATGATAGATTATTTTGTGTTTTGATGATGAACACATCAAATAAGTGAAGTTTCATATCAGACTGTATTTCTATTGTAAACTTAACATGAAGATGGATACTATTTACATGTGAGAAAAAAATCATATAATTTATTACCATGTTGCCAGATGATAAATGAGTCATCTATATAACTGAACCAAATAAAAGGCTTTAAAAATACTGATTGTAAACCATGAATTTCTATATATTTCACAGACAAATCAGCTATTACTTATAGGTGAGCTCATAGGTATACCACAAGTGTGTTTATAAGGTTATCCATTGTATACAATATATATGTTTGAAAGTCAATGTTTAGGTAAGCGCAATAATATGATTTGGTAAATTGAAATGTTGACAAATGATATTTAAAGCTTTGTCAATTGGAATATTGGTAAATAAAGAACAACATCTATGCTGATGAGAATATCATTTGTATTAACTTTTAAATTTTTAACCGAGAAATAAAATGTATAATTTTTATATACAATTTAATAGATGGAATTGGAAGTTTTATTAAATCAGATAAATACTCAGCTAAAACATGAATGGGAGATCCTATTGGATGAAGGACTTTGTGTATTCTTTAAAGTCCATAGAATTTGGGACAAACACAAGATTTTTCATGAGGAATAATATGTCTTTTTCAATTGATGATTTATTAATAATAGTTTTTTTGAAAAAAATAAGTAGTATAATCTCTTTTTGATTTTTTATATAAATTTTATCATTTAATAAAGTTAATATTTTATTGTTGTATGTGAGATGGAGCATGACGACAGTAGTACATCTTTATTTTCCAGAAGTATAACAATTTATTTATCCAATTTTATGTTATTTACAGCCTGTCTTTTTTTCTTTGAGATATTATTTTTAGGAAGTTTAGCTTTTTAAAAAAACATTGCAAATCTAAAGAAATAATAATTAGTGGGGCAGCAAGTATATATTTTATAATATCTCCATCAAATGTGAAAACAACATATCATTTTTTGCAGGAATATAACTCTCACCTAATTAACCCCAATAAATCTAAAATATTTATACTCCATCTATTAATAATTACATACCTATTTGCTGGGCAAATACTGAATGTGTATCTGAGTTGGCTATTAAAAAATGTAAAACTGATTGTTATTTGAAAAATAATACATCCAAAAATTCATCTAAACTAAAATCTTATATTGTATTATGTAGACAGGTATGGGGACCATTACAGAATGTAGCTATTTTATATGCTCTTTGTGTATTTGGGTATATTTAAACTGAAACTATTCTTATCTATGTATTTTTTTTTTATTTTACAAAAAAAATTTATTGGATGATTAAAGTAATATAACTCTAATTTGCTTATTGTTTAAGTAACAATCCAAAAATTCTACATCAAAACTGAATAACTTGCTAACAAGATAGAACATTTCTATAGTCTATAAGTTATTGAGTTTTATACAATTATTGTTAAAAAAAATTTCATATTGAATTACTTTTTTCATTGACATATTTTATTCCCACATGAATGGTATATAATATTACCTAAGAGGCATATGTAGTGCCAATACATTCAAGGGTTATCTAGAATTAATCCTAACATTTTTTAGAAATGTATTTTTAATAAAAGTTTTCTAAAATATTAATATTTTATTAAGGATAATTTTTATGATATATAACCAAAGACCATTTATATAAAAAATACTGAGCATGAATGATACCTAATATTTTCCAATACAATTAATCTAATTAAGAGTTTAATAATAAAGTTCATAAGTCAATGACTTACATGTAAACTCATAATATATAATAATTTTTATTAATCTATTTATAATAGCATTACAAAATCAATATTTTTTTGATATAAAACATACATTACAATTGTTGTTAAATACGACCGTACTATTTAGGAATATTCTCAATAATTTAAACATTTTGGTAATGAAAATAATATTGTTTCATGAGAAATATATTAAAAAATGTATTGCTACTACAAACATTGGGGCTATATTATAAAGTATGTAGAAAAATGGTATACAAAACTGTATATGAAGAAAGAAAGCATTGTGACCATATTTTTGGAATTATAATTATTTTAAATAATGCAGACATGCAATTAAGTTTATAAAAAATGGAAAAGCATCAGGAAATCTAGATTGTTTAAATTGAGTGGGTGAGAAATATAGAAATTATTAATAAAGCTATATACCAATTATGAAAATGATAAAAATATATCATATGATTGGAAACATGCAGTAGTGATATTCATATTTAAGAAGAGTAAAAACAAAATATATTATAAATTATATATCTATCAGTCTTTTATTAGTTCTATAAGAGATCTTTCCTAATATCACTACAATGTGTGTACAGAGAACTTTAGTCTCAAACCAGTTAAGTGAACAATATGAGTTTAAAAATTGATATATCACATGAAATCATATTAAAACAGGCAAAACTTACTATATATATTGCCACACACAGTAAGCTAGAGTAATCAATGGATGCCAGAAGGCTTGTGCATAAAATCCCCATCTAGTGCCTACTCATCCAATATCCCCAGACTAGTTTCTGGCTTGTTTTAACAACAGTTATACACAAGCATAAGAAATGGTGGTCATGTGATGTTTTATGAAATCATATACACTATTAGGAGAAATTATAGGCAAGACTAATGTGTTATCATTTTACTTTTGATTTGTAAATTGTGAAAAAAAAGCATTTGTCAAAAATTAAAGCTTTAAAACATGAAGATATAGATTCAGAATATTATTAAATGTTTAAGAATATTGAACAAAAAATGGAACATAAATTACATTGATAAGAAATATGCAAAGTGATTCTAACTCTAAAACTTTTTGCATTACTTTTATTGAAAGTATTTTATAGATTCAATTAACAAACTAAGATTATTGCAATAAATAAAAGTTGCTAAATTAACATAGAATTCATTGTTTTTACAAAAAAGGTTTGAAAGGTATTAGAAATTTTATGAGAATTTTCGCATGAAAACAGAAAAGTAGGTCATACAATTTTATTGAAGTAAAAGATAATTTAACTTTAAAATTCTGTGTTTATTTAAAAATGTGATTTTAAAAAGCATCAATGCAAGCTATCAATAATTAAATTGGGAGTTTATAAAAAGTTTGAGTTTCAGAAAATTGAGATGGTTCCAAAGCCCTTATGCTCCTATGTCTGACATTCTACCACATCACTAAACTGTGCAAGGCTATTGACTTTATGTTAGACCTTGAATTACTTATCTATAAGTCTTATCAGACATTATTATGTTAATTAGGCTATGATAGAGTGTGCAAAGCATAAGAGTTATATTTCAATTCTAAAATAGAAAATCTTGGTAGGCATCCTTGATATTTAAATCATCCACTGCTCTGCCTTGATTGTTAGATTTTGATTATTTCATTAAAAAATGCAATTTATTTAAAATTAAATTTTTTTGAGTATAGACTATTTATTTAGTTTTGAAATTATTTTAATCTGATCATTATTTTTTGATAAAAAACATTACACTAAAATCTTACATAATGCTTAAATATATATAAAAAAATAAAATGAAAAAAATAGAATATGTTCAATTTTTTCTCTTTTTTTGGTGTATATCCCATCATCATTGTATTTTATTTCATTATATTTCAGGATCTTATAAAATTTACGTTTTTACAAACTAAGAATAAAGAAGAGAATTATATACAACAAGAATAAGTATGATTAAACATAAATCATTCAAGATTGCAAGATTGAGATTTAAAGAAAATAAAAATATATATGCAAAAAAAAAAATTCTTAAAAAATGAATATATATATATCATTGGAAATGGGAAAGTAATAATCAGTTATGTTTTTTTTTTAATTTATGTCAAGAAATTATTACGCCCAAATAAGAATTATAGTAAATTATTATAAGTTTAAATGGTTTTTTTGATAATGATGTATCCTTCTCAAAAGAACTATTATAGGTTTATGAGGAAAACTTGCTTAGTGTCAGGAATTGTTAATTAATAGTAATTAATTATTTCTTAGTAACAACACAAGTTAAAATGTTTACCTCTATTCAATGGATATTATCTTCTCATTTCTATTCATTATATATATATATATTGTACCAGTTGCCATGTCCCAAACAAATATGATCATATGTGTAGTTATAAAAAATTTTTTTTATATATACTAAATGTCAATGATGTACATATTTCGAAAAATCGATTTTAAAAAAATATACAACTTGAGTGGCTAAACAGTTTTGACATCTGGTTTTTTGGACAAATGAAATCTAAATCAATGGCTTAATACTGATCAAAATATTATTAACATTACATTCAAAAAAATCTATTCTTAATTTTAATGGAAATGTTAAAATATTCTCTTTTACATTTGGATAAAATTATATGGGTATGTGTGCCTAGGATAATTCAAGTATTCAGGATACAAGTATTCAGGAATAAAATCACTAACAATATTAATGAAATAGTTGCAGCTTTACTTCATTAGCATTTGAAATCAATATATATATATATGCTTTGTGCATAGATAATGAAGCTATTAATAGTGCTTGAAAATAAATAATATTATCCAAATGTTACTGCCAAGCGCTTTTGGGATAGTTCATAGTCCCATATTCAGGAAACTATGGAATAATGTTAATACATAAAGGCAAGTGAAGGATCATCAAGCTGTTGACTTTTATATTTATTTTTGTTATTTTATTTCAACACCACCTGTTGGAATGTCTGCTTTATGCATATGGACCAAATCTACCATAAATTCATATTGTGCTTGCATGAGTTGTATTATAACCAAGGATAAGAACATATCATAATGGATAGAATAAAAGTTACTCCTTTAAAGAAATTATGACAGCAAAACCAAATGAATTTCTTGTAAATTGAAACTTAACTGCATCTAATGTATAGTCCATGATAATTATCTGGATGGATTATTATTATCAAATATTCTGGATATAAAATTGCTTTATATTCTAATTGGAATAAGTTTCTTTCAATACCTTGGATAATTCTTATGGAATGTGAAAGTTAAAATATAACTAAATTATAGTTATCGAATAATCTCACCCACTAAAAGTAACTAAATATTAAGTTAGAATCTTATTGTAGTTATTTGAAAAGTTGTTTAATATTTATGTTTTGTTTTTTGTTTTTTGAGATAAATAAATGAATATAAACACAACTAGGGGAAATAAAAATTATTTCGAATTATAAATAACTATTAATTAGATGGTATATAAATAATTTATTTAGATTTTCTTGTATAATAATAATAAATCATAAGTTAGGAGATATAAAAGGTGGGTTAAAAATGTTTTTAAAATAATAATATAAATTAAAATAGATTATAAATTATTGTATGAATAAATTATAAATAATGATTGTTAGTAAAATGAATAGTAATAATAATAATAATAGTAATAATAATAATATAAAACATATTAAGTTAGAGTTAAATATTATAAGAATAAAATAAAATAAAGAATAAAATTAGAATATATATGTATAGGAAGTTTTTAATTAATAAACATAAAATGTAAAAAAGGGTAACACCTTATGGAGGAATGTATCATAAACATGTGACCAAATACATGTAATTAAAGATGTATGGTCCCAAGATGCACATTTCATGCTGATAGTCATACGTTTATGATCATATCTTTCCTTAAGATGTTAAAAGTGGAAAGAAATCAATTCCTACCTTGCAAAAGAGTGGGGTAGTGAAAATTATACTACAGAAATATTATTCATTTATTCATTTAGTGGATATTCTCTAGTCTAATGAATGACTAATAAAATTTATTAATATACTTCTATAATCACTTTTACATGACTTGAAGCATTCTATTCAATGAAATTTTTAAAAGTATTTTTGCTACAGTAAATAATAAAGATATAGTGATGATTTACATCCTCTTTATTTTTATTACATTGTAACATTAGAAGTTTTTTAAATTCAGGTGATACAATTTTATGCATCAATATATTCTTTAAAAAAATCCAATACTTTTGAAAACAACACAATATCTCCATATATTTCTTTTTTTCAAACGTCTCGGCAAATGATAGTAGATGTGATCTGGACAAAACATTGGCTTAATATTGATATTAATAACAATTAAGCATTATCAAAAAAACAAAACAATTAAGCACATCTGTGGACAAAAATGTACATTTACTTATATGTAATATTATCATAATGTCCTAATTATACATGTAGTTTTACATTATTTTTCATTGATGTCTTAGGGACAATCATTAATTATAGCTGTGATGGTTTCTATATATTAATAGGGGTTTTTTTTAAATTATACATAATGCATGCATAATTTGATGATTGTATTGTAATTAGTGTTTATAATATATTTTTAATATATTTGTTTGCTTTTTAATCACTGAATTTTAACTGTTAAGTTGTTTTATTCTCTTAGCTTACTTATTTTGCACAATAAATTTATTATTGAGAATCTTGGTATATTTGTTTGCGAACCATAACATTAGTCTACTACATAAAATAAATTTAAAGAATATGTGAGTGGAACTTTCTGCCAGTCAGCTTGATCAAGTTGATTGATTTAGACCATATCTATTTTGCTATATAAATGTGAAAGTTTGTTTATTTGTGACTTTATAATTTAATAAATATTGCACCAATCTTGATGACCCTTGTATGATTTTCTTTCTTCTTTTTTTGTATAAAACTTTACTAGCATATATATATATTTTTGTAATTTGCAATATAAAAATGCTAGAAGAATCTATATCACAACTGTTTTCAAATAATATAAAAAACAACAAAAAAGCCGCTTTTATTAAAAGATTAAAGAGTTAGAATTTTTTTTTAATGAAAACTATGAGTAGGTACCCAAAAACACCCAGAATTTTGTAATAAAAAATATGTATTTATTTTTAGGTATTATAAATCAAATCTCTTCAAAATAACAATGTTTCAGTCTAAATGAGTTTTCCACCTTTCAAAGTAGTTCTGAACCTTTTGCAAAGTGATGCCTTTAATACCTCCATTATTTTTTTTCTTTACAACTTCTAAGTCTGCATA
Organism: Epiperipatus broadwayi; assembly: GCA_028023455.1. Taxonomy (NCBI): domain Eukaryota; kingdom Metazoa; phylum Onychophora; class Udeonychophora; order Euonychophora; family Peripatidae; genus Epiperipatus; species Epiperipatus broadwayi. Next base: position 4,999,932 of record JAQFVV010006244.1, on the reverse strand, counting down.
ACTTTTTCTTTTGAAGTATTTTTTCATTCAGGGGAATAAACAGAAGTTCAATGGATTGAGATTGAGTGATTGGATGATTGATTAGATGTTTTAATTTAACATTGTATCATATTCAAGGGTCTGTCCATTAGCACATTGTCATGATGAAGCTTGCATTTCCCACTTTGTCACAAATAAGATCTTTATTTTACAGAATGATACAAAGTTTACACCTGATCATTATAAAAAGGATTTTCAGTGAACAATCCCATTTGCATTCAAAATAATCAAAATTGTCTTGACATTAGTCTTCAGTTGCCATGCTTTTTTAGAATGTGGTGAATTTGACACATTCATTAGACCACTTGTAAACTTGTGTTTTCCCCTAAGCAGTTTTCTTGTAAATTGCTCTATGCATTGCAACTGTTTCTTCTGCTGTCTACCTTAACAGAAAACAAAATTTTATGTTACAACTTTTCAGCCAAAAGTAAACAATATGCAGATAACAAAAACATTTACCATACCGCAGCATAACTTTTCTTGATGATGATGGCTGGAAGACTGATGCAGGTAGTCCCCACAAGACACATGTAGTGTTAGAAGCATGTACTACATTGTGCACACCTTTCAGAGCTTAATTCTACTTAGTTTTGGCTACCCCATCATATAGTTTCTAGTAAAGCAAGGTAAAATTTGTTTTTGTAAATATATTTTAAATTAATTAAATTGATCTCATACCATGTATTTAATTACAATTTAGATCAGTTATAATAATGAGGTTGATAAACTTTTAGGATTTTAGTTGAAATGTATATATAAGAAGAGTTAAAATAAAATTTAAAATGATACAGGTACAGCAAGAGAATTTCTCCTGAATTTGATAAACTTTTACTATAAAATTGATAAATTTTTAGGGATATTAGTTTAGATATATTTAACACATGAAAAGGTAAATAATAAAATGTCATGGGTACAGAAAAAATTACTATTGAATTTAATAAACTTTTACTTTTCTCTTTAAGTATATTCTCACATGATAAAGTAAGTTTGAAATAAACATGTAAGAAAATTTTTTTTAAATGGCATGAGTATTTGTCTGATTTTAAAGATATTAACCTCATTAATTAACTAAAATACTAATATAAATATGATAATAAAAAGATGGGCTAAATATAAGAGATAAAAACAAATATGTAGGTTTTCATTATTTATCTTCTAAAAAATATCAACTTACAAAAAATAAAATAAAAAGTAACTTTTGTACAATATTAAAAAAATATTTTTTCTCTGTCCTTTATATATATACATACACACATAGGCTATACATTTTTGATTTATAGGAACTTAGCTCATTTAAGGCAATAAATCAATAAAAATAAATGTGATCAATAGCCTTGCATTATTTATATTTAAAAAATGTTGACTTACGTTAATTTAAAAAAAACTGATTTTTCTACAGTGCTTTATAAATTATTTGAAGCAATATTTAAAATATTTACTTTTAAAAATAATAGCAGTGTACAAAATAAAATTACAATCTTTTATTAAATGTTTTATAAGTTACATACTTTAAACAACATTAAAAACTACTCAAGACAATATTTTAAAGAATCCTTAAAATACATATTTTATTGTCCTTTATATATATAATACTTGCTAATATTTTACACTTTTTGTGGTAAATAGGTAAATTATGTTAATAAAAAAGATATGCCTTAAATTCAAGGATGGCACTTTGCACCTTGTAGAAAATATCAGTCCCTTTTGTATTTGGACACAAATAATTTAATTATTGCCATTGGCAATAATAATATTTGTTAAAACATGCAAAACTTTCCATACAGTAGTGCCACTCAGTGCAAGCCAGAGTAATCAATGGATGCCAGCACAAGAAATGGTGATCATGTAATATTTATTGGTGACATTTATTAAACCATACACAAGTATAAAAGTGAATAAATAGTTAGGCACTTATGACAATACTTAAAGAAAAACATCCATTTCATAAATTTATAGAACCTTAGCCAGAAAGAGAGACATTATCAGATGGTCCTGAAGCTTAAATCAATCTTATCTCTCCTCCCCATATATCAAGATGATATTTATTAGCTAAATTAGAAATGCATGTTTTTGTCAATATATATATAAACAAATTTATATGCATTAGAAATAGAATGCTAGGAAACTATCTCTTGAAACTGAATTACTATATATAAATGAATATTATACCACTTATTCAAATAATTAAAATGTGATTCTATTCAGTAGAATAAAATTTAATAAGAATTAAACTTTTGAAAAAAATGCATATTTAAATGTATTATAACTTTTAAATAGTATGCCTGAAAAAAGTCCACTGAACTATTTATTATTTACAAATTATTATTTATAATTAATCAACTTTATTACATGTTTTTGTGTTTTGACATGTTTTGGATATATTATATGTATTATAGTGTACTATAATAATTAATAATACTAATTAATTTATCATGTGAGAAATATTTTTTTAAAAAAATACTAAAAGTTGTTTATAAAATAATATAACTCATTATAAAAAGTTTAACTTTTTGTAATATTGGTAACTCATATATTATTGTTTTATTTAACTAATTTGTAAATACAGAAGTCATGGAAACAACTACATATTGCTTTGTATTATTTTATTCTACTAATGTGAGTGAAGTCATGGGTACAACTAGTATTTTTATAACTAAACAATAACACTTAATTCACATCACTTGATGTCATTCATTTAGCATACTTTATTTTAGTATTTCAATATTAGAACTTAGAAAAAAACTTGTTTCACGATAAACCTTAGGATTTCTTGACAGTTCAGTATAAATTTCTATCATCTAAACTTGTTTTCAATAAGATTCTCATTTTAGATTCTCAATTAGGAATCTACAATCAAAGAATCATGGCATTAAAAAATAAAAATTTTATGATATTGTAAATAATTTTTTTTCCAGATCCAACCATAAATCCTGCTAGAATTGATTTTCATACATACAGCTGGTTTCTCATCAACAGATTAGGCACAATCCATAATCATTACACTCATCTCCTTCATAAATATAAATTAACACAGATCTATGTAAATATGGGGAAAACAAACTGTCAAACAATAATTAGTGATTGTGAATCTATGGCTAGTGACAGAATTAAAGAACTTAACCCTTCTGTTGTTAAATATGGTTAGTCTTTGTCCCATTTTAATTCTCATTTGTGTTATTTACAGTTCACGGGCATTGTTTGCACCATCTCTTGGTCAATTTTGATCACATTTTCTTCATTTTAGGCTTATTTTATAGGAAATTCGAAATTTAAAATTTTAGTTCTAAAAAAGTCAGCATATGTTGATATATTTTGAAAAAAAAAATCAATTTTCATTTCTGCATATTGATGTGTAGGCCAGTCTCTTTTCTATGATTAGATGGCTGCAACTCTGGAAATTGTGCAGCAGGTGTTTCTAAATGACAAAGTAAGAAATCAAAACAAAATGTTTTATATATTTGTAATTGATTTTGAACATAAATAAATATATTTATCATAATTTTTTACATTTATAATTAAGATTTTACATTATTTTATTGAAATATAAACTTTGATTCAAAAAAATTTTAATTTTACAAGAAAAATAAGTGTGGGAAAGTGATTGCTTTTAAGACAAGTGAATAAGGTTGACCGGTACTGACTGTAATTTGCATATCAGGCACTTCTAAATGACAAATTCAGAAAACAAAATGTTTTACACATTTGTAATTGATTTTGAACATAAATATATTTATCATAATTTTTTACATTCATAATTAAGATTTTACATTACTTTATTGAAATATAAAGTTTGATTTGAAAATTTTTAAATTTTATAAGGAAAATAAGTGTGGGAAAGTGACCACACTTTGAGACAAGTGAATAAGGTTGACTATTACTGACTGTAATTTGCATATTAGGCATTTCTAAATGACAGTCATAAATCAAAACAAAATGTTTTACACATTTATAATTGATTTTGAGTGTAAATAAATATATTTATAGTAACTTTTTACATTAATAATTAAGATTTTACACTACTTTGTCAAAATATAAAGTTTCATTTGAAAAAATTTAAATTTTACAAGGAAAATAAGTGAAGAAAAGTGACCACTCTTTAAGAAAAATGAAAAATGTTGACTGCTACAGAACTGAATAATGAGACACCAGCATTCACATAGATTGGTTGAAATATAATTCTTTTGTTTTACTGCTATTTTTTAAACATTTTATATTTTTCTTCAGTTATTAACATGGTTAATTTTTCATTACATTTAACCAATTTGAATCTAAAATTATCCAATTTTTAGAAGCTGAACTGAAACAATTCTGTGTATTTTAGATTAATATTTTATCAATAGAAACTGTCTGGAAATGAAACTGATGAATAATAGTTCTCAGATTTAAGTAATGAACCAATATAAAAATTAGGCAAAGGTTTTACAAGTAGTTGTTGACATCAAAAAGGTTAATGAAACCACTGGTGGTTCTCTCTTCTGATTGGTTTCTCTATAGGTTTCCTTCTCAAAAAATTCTTATGCTAAAATAAATGAATAATTTTAGAATTATGTTCAAATATATATACAAAATTGAATATAGCAGATGTAAATATTTTGCAGAATAATTTAGTGGCCTAGTGGTTAGTATAGCTGCCGTCCAAGCAGCTGGCCTGGGTTCGGTTCCCAGTCAACACATTTGACATATGAAAATAATAATAATAATGATTTGCTTATTTATTGCTTGACCAGTTACTTGAAAATCATGTAACATTCTGAAACCAAGGTTTTTATACAACTGAGCAGACTTTTTTTTATTCATTTTTTTGTCACTTCATTCGGTTGAGATCAATGTGGACATATTTAGCTTTTTACACAGTCACATTTCACTGCTGAGATAATAGCTCAGGCGGTAAATACATATAACAGCGTGTTTATTTGAGTTGTATTTTGAATTTTAAAGTAAAACTTGCATGAAGCTGCTTTAAGAGCATGCAAACTTTTAAGCATGGAATGCGTGTGGTTATTTTTTATTTTAATTAAGCAGTAATCTAACTTTTTTAATTATGCATATTTCTCATCATTTTAATTAAAATATATTCACTCTATTAAGTTTAAATTAAATTTTTATGTTGTTATTGTTGTTTTTAAGTAGAGTAACTTTCTAATATTTAAAATTTATTTATTGCTAATGAAGAATTAATTGCTAAATTAAAAACAAGGAACATGTGGTCTGATTAAGTGCGATTTTTCCTGAGTGAAGCTCGCCTACTTGAGTGAAGCATTACACTATGAACGTGTTTAGAAGGCATTAAGTTCATTAGCACCATAAACCAAATCTTTATCTAGCCCCTCCTTCTTCTTTATCTTTCTTTATGTTATTATTAATTGATATCTTTTGCGAAAGGCATTTCAAATGCTGGACTAAACAATGACCAGTCTGTCAGAAAGAATATAAATCAAAAAATTCTTGTTATATTAAAGCGGGTATTTAAATCTTTAAACAGAAAATATAATCTTACTAGGTTGGATGTTTGATAATCAGGCTAGCGTTACAAAAATTGATCATTAATTGTGAGCACGTGCATCTATGCTGCAATATAAGCTGTTACTGGAAAAGTGGAAAATGTAATTAAGAGGTTGATAATTGGGAGTGCAATTATTACTCGCGAAAAATGTTTAGCCTTGAGTAAAGTAACTAACAAAAAACATTCTGAACTATTAAAACAATAGGTTCTATTGAATTTTAAAGAATTCTTCTGCAAATTTGTTTGTTTAAATATATAGGCATGTATTTATATGTAGTATAATTAAAAATGCGTGTATGTTTGCATAATAATAACAATTAATTAATATGATTTGAATTTTTATATTCATATATATAAAATAACACTTGAACTTTATTTTTTAAAATTAACTTAGACATTCATGTTTTGTGAAGAGTTTTTAATTTAAAGTAAAAAGGGGGAAATATATTCAGTTGAAGTAGCAGAATAAATTATGGAAAGATGTATAGGAAAAAAAAACATTTTTTACAGAAATAATACTTTTAATAATAAAGATAAAATGAATTAAGGAAACGTTAAATGTATTAATGTGCTGTATAGTATTAAATAAAAATTAATTGAAAATTCGTTTAGGAATTTTTTTTTTTTTTTAAAAATACTTTTAAGAAATGTAACCTAAGCGGGTAGAGTAACTAGGCATTGTTGATAAATAATATGGACAAATAATAAAACTTGATCATTGCTAGTAATAATTTGTCATTGATTGCCTGAACAATACCATGACTTATTTTAACATTTCAAACCTGAAACAGTACCGTAAAATAAAGAAGGTTCTTTTTTTTATTTTTAAAAAGGATTAAATTTATTTTTTTACTATGCTTATAAAGCATTCTATCATTAACATTTATTATCACCCTATTCAAGAATTATCTACTACAAGCTTGGGTAATTAATAAGTATAATATAATATAGTGCTATAATATCCACACATTCTGGCTGTTCACATCATTAATGTGGACTTAGGATTCAAAGTTTTGTAAACAGCTTTTACTCCTTCATATTATTCAAGCTAACAGCCTGATATTCTAAAGCCCAAAGGATTTTGAATCAAAGTCAACTTGCTGGCATAGTTTTATAGATGTGATCTCTTATCACTTTCTACACATTTTAGTCATCTCTATTTTATGTCATTTATATTGTGATTGGAACGGTTAATACCAAAAGCAACATCACGTGACTTTCCCTGTTAAACTTGAGTAAAAGAAACTAAATGGAAAAGAATTATAATATTCACATTCCCAAACTGATTATGACTATTAGTTCAACAATGAAAAAATAAATATTCAAAGCTGAAAATAGCAGACTTATGTATTAGCATACATTTTATTATTTTTTTATATTATTCCAGCTAATAGGTTGGCATTCAAAATTCTATGGTTTTTAAACATGGAGCAACTTACTTAGTTATACAGAAGTGATACCAGATAAGTATATATATATATTAATGATCTCAGTTTTATGTCAGTTGTAGGCCTGTTCTATATTCTTTTGTTTAGGAAGGTTAATACAACAGCTTAATCTTATAGTAGAGAGCCATAAATTTAAGATTAAGGGAACTGCTATTGGAAACATATAGATAAGCTGAGAAAATCATGTGAAATTGTTGGTGTAAAAAAATGTTGCCTTTCTTTAATCTTTTTAGACATTTTTAAAAAAAGAACTAGAATGACTTTTGATCTTTATTTCTTGGGTGTTTATTTTCTATTTTCTTGCTTCATAGTAGGAGCGTACTTTTTTCAAATTTTTAGTAATTAAAACGCATGTGAAAATATTTATTACTTTATTAAAATACAATAAAATTAAAATATTTATTTGAAAGATTTATAAATACTTTTGTAAATGAATGTTTATAAAGAAAACTATACTTGTAAAATAGTTCATTAAACAATAAAGTTGAAATTCTGCTTTTTTCCATGTGTCATAGCATCGGCCGGGACGCGAACCCACAACCGTCTGCAAACAACTACTTGCTTGCATGGCAGCTGCGATACCTCTCGGCTAACAACGCAGTTTTTCCTATTTCATAGTTGCTATTATAAGACTGAATAGTCCCTTAGCATAGATAGTAGTACTATAATTTAAATATATTTCTTGATACAATTGCTAAATAAAAATTCATTAAGTTTTGTGAAGTTGCAAAAAAAACGTTTTATTTATTTATTTATTCATAAAATCATCTAAAAAAATTTTTTTTAAATTATGATATGCTATTCATTGTTAGAATCATGGCTAATGGCTAAATGCATTGTAAGCACAAAGTCTAAAAGGCACTTCCAGTAAAAGCAATATAATTATGGTGATGCAAATATCACACTTTTATCACAGTACATAAATGGCTTTATGGTACAGAGATAGTGAATATGTTTATCATAACTATGATCTAGGGTTCACCACTGGAATAATAATAAAGTTCTTTTCAAGAGACATGATTATTTTCTCATCTTGCTAATTAATCATCGAACATTAGTTGTCTGTCTATTCTTAGTTAAATGGTAAAGCAAGAGTAGAAAATTGACATAAATCATCACTACCTGGAAATTAGGATTACTGGTAAATACTTCATTCTCCTTTACTGTTTCTCTATAAGAAGCTGCTTGAAATTTCTTCTCCTAATGAGCTATTTATTTAAAAAAATCATTATACCTGATATGAATTACACAAAATATATTTTATACATATTCTGTTTTACATATAATTGAGGCTCTAAAAATGATCTGAATTTGTTATTTGTGATTTAACCTTCTGAATCTGATCATTGAATCATTTTGTTTGGCTTTTTATCACTGCAATTGGACTTAGATTGGCCCACATGTGATTATTGCATAGTGATCATTTGACAGCAACATCTTGAACTAAAGTATACACTGATTGATATTAAAGCTAACTAAAATAGTTAGATGTCAGAATTATTTGGGCAAATATAAAATGAAATCATAGCTGTGAGATTTCAAATCAAGAGCAGATTTAACTTTATACACAAAACAGTTGTTGTGCTTGCATGAACTCAGTTTTGTTAAAAATATTAAAATATATTTTTAAAAAATTAAGTTTACATATAAATAACTAATTTTTTTATTTTGATTTTTGTAAAATTAAATGAAATATTTCTTTTTGGTATGGTATTCACATTCATATTTTATTTGAGCACATTTGTTTTTTATTAAAAAGTAATAAAAAAAAGTGCAATAATGTCAAACAGAAATGCTGACTAAAAATCACAGCTATTATTTTTTTGCCATTTATTTATAAAAATTCAAAAACTATTTATTATAGGAATATATTATTGATTGATATGTATTACTAATAAAGTGCAGAATTATTTATTAGTTATTGAAAAATATGTTTTAGCCCGAAAACTGAAATGAATCCTTTTGTTTCCACTATTTATTTTAAACAGGCAAAACTCTCCATACAGTAGTGCCATCCTGTGCCAACCAGAGTAATCAATGGATACCAGAAGGCTTGTGCATAAAATCCCCATCTAGTGCCTACTCGTCCAATATCCCCAGACTAGTTTCTGGCTTGTGGCCTTCGTCAATGAGGAGCCTTGGATCTGAGAGCACTGCACCTAGATTTTAGGATCTCAGATCCAAGGTTTCTCACTGACAAAGGCCACAATCCAGAAACTAGTCTGGGAATATTGGATGAGTAGGCACTAGATGGGTATTTTATGCACAAGCCTTCTGGCATCCATTGATTACTCTGGTTGGTGCAGGGTGACACTACTGTATGAAGAATTTTGCCTGTTTAATAACAGTTATGTGCCAGCATAAGAGATGGTGATCATATGATGTTTAGTGGTTTAACTATTTATTTTACTTGATTACTCTATTTAATTAATTGAAAAGTTGATGAATTATTTTTAAAATGACTTTCATTTTTTTGAAGTTATAATTTTAAGGAAAATTATGTAAAACATACATTTATAATAGAGAATAAAGATTTGTTTGCTCACCACAAAAATAATTACCAATTTGACCAAAAAGACTGTTGGAAACACTTTTCACCAGTATTCTAAATTGGATTACTTAGATAAATTGAAACAAAAGATGACTGTTAGAAAAGTTGCAAATAAATTAAAAGACTTTTGCAAAATTAAATAAACTGTATATTTTTTAAACAAAAGTAATATACGAAAAGAAGTGAGAAATTTCTGTTTTTGCCAAATGTATGTAATTTTATTAACATTAATTAATATTTGGAGAAAAGAAAATGCATTGTTTCAAGAATGTTAATAATATGAAAGTATTTGTTGTAGTAAACATGGAATGAATGCTACATGAGAAGTAAACAAATTTATAATAAGTTTACAATAATCAAGAATGTAGTTAACATCAAAGCAATAAATATAAGTAAAGAAAATAAAAGGGCACTGGTGTGTTTTCCTGTAAACCAAGATGATGGCATGTATTCAGGATAAATCTACAGTATCAGAAGCCTACAAAAAATCTGTACAAAAATGGTTGTTGGTAAATGTCATATTTAATATTTACATTTTGTTTTTCATTCCTGTTATTTTACAAAAAGAAATCATTGTTGAAAAATTAATTATAATATTTACACTTTATTTAGTTATTTTGTTCATGATGGCCTGCAATCTCTAATGGCCTCCAAAATTGCAACAAATGGATTTTGTTGGTGGTGCAGTTGATGCCACATAAATTCAGCAAAATAGGAATCCAGGTGTTGTTGTGCAGTTCCCCCATGTTTTTTGTTTCACCATTTGGTCAATCCCCAAAGTCTTTCAATGTTTTGTGTATGCACACTGGTAACTAAATCAACAAAATTATAACTACAACTGATATGGAAATGTTCAAATCTTGCCTGTCTTAATTCATCACTTTTATATCTTCCACTAGCCCACATAAATTGTAGATCCATCTATATTTTTTTTTTTTCACATCCACTTACAATAAAGCACTCATTTCTTTCTCTGCACAAGCCACCAAATAACCACTGTGCATATGGAAATAATCTCCACTGTTGATTTATGTGCTAAATAAAAAGAGTTTTATTAACTTTGACTATTCTGTTAAGCCCAGTTGAGATAAAAGGGCTAAGGGTGCAGACTTCCCTCAGGTAGTTGTTCCATTTATGATAGTATCATTGAACAAATCCAGTTGATGTTTTCCCCATTCAATGGGGATTACATCTCTATACCAGCTGTAAATAAATCAGAGTGTAGCCAGAAATGGAATTTTAGAGTCCTCCAAGTACATTTTTTTATAAATGGATATTTTGTTTGAACAAGATTTTATGTTTACCATTGCAGGGCTATAAAGTATGCACCCTTTGGGGGGGGGGCAGGATCTCATATCTTTGAAAATACCCCACTGCATCACATTCTATGACAGGAAGATCTCAAATTTTGTTCCTGGTGAAATCATAATGCTGACAAAAAGAAACATGCTTTAATAAAACAAAGTATGCAAATATTCAGAGCATCTTTTTGCTTCAGTGTTATAATATAAGTAAAAAAATTTTTTTTTGACATAAAGCTTCCTAATGTAATTTATCAGAATTTATTACTTTTTAAGTTATTAATTTATTTTTAATTTAAATAGAAAAAAATAAATAAATTGTAGGCTCCTGAAACAGTATATTTATCAAAAATATGAGCACTATCTTTGTTGGCAGGAAAGCACACAAGTACCAAGCACATTGCATTGCCAAAATTTTGGAATAAAGCTTCTTAATGTAATTTATCAAAATTTATTAAATTTTTTAAATTTAAGTCATTAATTTTTTTAAAAGTTAAAATAGAAAAAGAAAAATATGAGCTGCCATCTTGGTTGACAGAAAAACACAGAAGTACCATTTTATTATAATTGATGCTAATAGGTTACTATTCATGCACAGACATTATATTATAGATTCATTGTGTGAAAATATGCAAAATATTTTTTTATTCAACCACAAAATGGCGAGTGTTCTCAAACAAATTATTTGTTGCTGATCTTTTTTTAAAAACAACATTGACTTTTATTCCAAAATTAAATGCTAAATGTATGTTAATATTTTTTTCATATACAGTAGTATTATCAAATCATGATTTTTGGTTGTATGTTTTTAAGTAGATGAGAAAATTATTTTTAGTAGCAAATCCTGTATAATATACATATTGATTTAGAAGATGCACATATATAGTTTGTTCTAGCCTATGAATAATTTAATTTAAAAGGTATATATATATTAAAAGTTTAATAAAAATAATTCATGACAACATAGAATTATATATATATTTTAAGACATACTAATAATAGGATTTAATTTTTAATGTATATATATATATATGGTCATTATTTCTTTATATTTCTCACAAATAAAAATAAACTTACTATTGATGTATTTTTCTTTTTTCTCATTGATAAATAAAAAATGCATATATTGATGAAATGTGAAAAATTTAAAGCTTTACTGATTTTAAATTTTTGAATTCAATTTACTGAATTTTGCTAAAAAAAGATATCAGTAGCCATTATTTTGGGACATTTTTAAAGCCAAAGGTGGCATTGTAAATTAAAATACAGAAAATTAAGATTTTTTTTTTATCAATTTCAATTTTTAAATTTTAGTTTAACTTTTTTTTTTTTCAAAATGCAGATTATTGAAAACAAAGATAATTAGAGGAAAGACTAACAAAATTCTTAACTCAATTCTAACATTTGGAAAGAGTTTCAAAGCTTCAATCAGTCACTATGTTTAAAAAAGGCTTTTAATCAGCCTATGTATTTGATTTAGTCAGCAGTTGTAAAATATAGAAATAGAATTCAAAAGCAAAGCATTAATTGGAAGTATAAAATTAATAGAAAAAAAAAAATCCAAAAAGACAAAAGCAGTTATGCTTTTTCAGTAGATAAAAATTTTAAAATAATTATTAAGTCCTTAAATACATTTTTAGTGCAGAGTACCCTTTTCAAAAGTAAAATACTAAAAAATATTTTAGACTGTTAAATAATTTAAATTTACTTGCCTCTGTCCCAAATCCTACTCAATTGATCTGCTGATTGATCACTGAGTCTGCACTACAAATAAAACATACTGTTTTTTTTTGTACCATCCTATTTACTATAAACTAGAAGAGCAATACAGAGACTTCAGACCACTCAAAGAAGTATGGAGAGATGTATGTTGGGGGTAACAAGAAAAGATCGAAAATGCAATGTATGGGTAAGAGAACAAACAGGTGTTACTGACCTCATTGAAAAAATTAAAAGATTGAAGTGGAGTTGGGCTGGACATATTGCTAGAAGAGATGATAATAGATGGACAATTGAAATTTTAAACTGAATTCCAAGAGATTGCAAAAGACCCAGAAAGAGACCACATGTAAGATGGATGGATGAAATAAGAAAGTGTGCAGGGGTGATGTGGAGAAGAGAAGCTAAAGATCGGAGAAGATGGATTAAACTTGGAGAGACCTTTATCCTGCAGTGGATTGATAATGGTTGATAATGATGATGATGATCTTTTCTTTACTTTCTTAGAGTTAACAATATGGCTATACATTCTTTCGTGATCTAAAAACATCGAATTTTATCATAATATCATTTTGGACTCTTTTATACAGATACATGTGTTGTTTTGTTCTCGAATTGATGTCTGCTCTTGGTTGACTTTCTGCATCTCGACATTTAATCACGTGTACAATTTATGGGGTGTTCTTCAATATCAAGCCAAAATGGCTGTTAGAAATATTATAGTAAAATAAAAAAGTGGAGATTATTTTGCTTTAGATATTTGTGTAAAAATATGAAATATTTTTTAAAAAATAAAATTTTGTGATTAAAGAAGAGATTTAAAGAAAAGCAATGTAGAAAAAAAACCGCTTTAAAAAATCTGAACAATATTGAACTATTTTTGATTGATGCTAGTATAATATACATATATGTGAATGTATTTATATATTTGCATATTTTTTTTATAACTTGGTTAATATTTTTATGTTAAAATAATTTAAAACTTATAATGATAAGCGACTTAAGAATAAATTAATTTTGTTTCACCCCCATCCCCTTTTGATACTATTATAAAGGTATAAAAAGTTTCCGTGGGTTTCCTTTGAATATTGGAAATCGTTTACACCTGTCAAAGTTTTAATATATGAGAGCTATTTACTTCTGAAAAATATACTAATTACTTTAATGACTGCAACTTAAGAGACTTGGTAACCTGCAATGAGTCCAGAATGTTTCTTGACATCTGGAAGGATAATCTTTTCATCAAGGTAATCACTTGATCTGGGATAACCACTGCAATGCTTTGATCAGACAGGAAGTGGAAAGAGTGACATATTTATTGTAATTATTAGAAATTAACCTTTAACTTTTTTTTAAAGCTGAAAATAATAAAACCATCTCTATTTTCTTCACTTCACTAACTCTTAAATTTGGATATATTTATATCCAAATGTTTATTAAATCCAAAACAGACAATAAAATAAAATATAACATATTAAATCGAAAGATTTCGCGAGTATTAATGTGTAATAAGAAATGTGGACTTAATCAGTAAAGTATTGAATAGCTTCACGCTCGCAGATCTAACCGCTTCAGCTTCACCTATTTAAATAGAAAGTAGGTTGAAGTAAAGAAGGTTCCCCTCTTTTCTTTCATAGCGTAAGCTTGTGGTTAAAACACCTGTAGAGGTCCCTACTATCGCATTTTATACGCATATTATCGAGGTTATAGCCTCAGTAAATATTACTTACGTAATCAATGTGCGTTTAATAAATTTATAATTACAACTTTAAAAAAAGTATAGTGGGAATTTAATTTTTTTAACCGTTTTGGATCATAGTGTAAAAATTAATTTGAATTTATTTAAGTCATCTTTTTATTTTTGACCTTGCAGTTATATTCGTTTTAATCATTGTAAACTACTTGCAAATAGAATAGTTATGTATTGAAGTATTATGTATACTTGCAGAGTATATTATGAAATTTATATTTAGTTATTAAAAAAATATTGGTAATGTTTTTCTTTTCATTGTTAAACTCTGTCGTTTATTATTATTAAACAGCATTCAGTTGCATAATTTGCTGCAGTGGTAGTATCATGGATTGCCAACAATTCAGTCACAGTGCATTTACGTTTTATGGACTTTCAAGCAATAGACCATTTGTCTGTTTTATTAAGAATTTTGTAGTTTTCTTGAATGTGAAATCCTGTGAATAATGTAATATTATAGATAAAGCATATATCATCAGCAAAGTGATAGTGATAACAGAAAAATATGCATTCCCCCATCAATAACTCTTTTTGGAAGTCCTTATATATATATTACAATTAAATGGAATTGCTAATCTGATGCAAAATAAGATAGAGGTGGAATTGTTTGACATACAAAAGTTAATCTTTACATAAATTTCTACAGCCCAAACACTAATTATACTTTTAAACTTCAGAGATCCTTTCATTAATTTTTTTACTAAGGTACTTTTTGACATCCTTTGGTGTTCATTTGCATTATATTTTTAACTTTTTATTTTGACAAATAACCAATCACTCATGTTTTTAATATCGTTGTATTAAGTTCTCTATATGATACTGATTAAATTAATAAATCGTTTTGTTTGGAACATCAAAGAAATGCAAAAACAGTAAACAAATGCTACATTTAGCAACACTAGATCAAAATTAAGATGAATCTACCAAAGCATCACTGTATCATTCTGCAAAAATGATTTGAAATAAAAAATGGTTAATAGATATATATGATAGGCTATTGTATATTATTTAGTATCCGAATATTTCAAAAAATTAAAGCATATTTTGGTCTGATTCTTAATATGGTCATCACCTTTAGAGTCTTAAAAAAAGTCGAACTATGAATTTATATAATAAATATTAATTACAACCTGTGTTCCTAATGCAATAAATATAAAGAGAAACATTTAATGTATCAATATCTGATTTTACTGAGCGTTCTTTTGTGCCAACTATTTTTATCTACTTTCAATAAGTAAATTATTTTGTACTGATATAACAAAATACTTAAATTCATAACGATTCAAAGAATATTTATTCATCTTTTACTCTGTAATTAAATACATACATTTATATCACCAAAAATGGAAATTAATGAGGTCCATTTTGCTGTTCTTTTATATAAATTATAATAACTAATAAAAAAATCATATACAACAGCTATATAAAAACATATATATATAAAGCCTTTTCTGATGCCTGATTTTGTACCTTTTAACTTTAACCTTTAGAGTGACAATGAGAGTTTAGAATCATCATTGTCCTTAGTGCACATATCCTGGACAATTTATGTCATTTTTTTTTTTATTTCACACTTATTTTACTGTAAAAACTAAATTTTATATATATTACCATTTAATTTTTTTTAAAAAAAAATTGCAGATGACAATATTTTAGTAAAAAAAAAAAAAGAATTTTGGTTGTTATATATGGTATCATAAAGAGCTCTCTATCCATCCTATTTTATATTATATAGTGCTTGAAATAACTGACTGTCAATCCCCACTATTGTTGAGTAGGAATTTTTAACTGTCATCAATAGAAAGCACATGCAAAATCTTTTATTCTTTCACAATAGAGTTTGAACATGAAAAAATATATTTTCCATAATAATTTACATTTATAATTATTTTTTGACAATATATTAACTAATACTGTACTTAAATATAGACCTTTATTTTAAAATATTTAATTTTTAGAAGATAAATCAATAAAAATGAATAACGTTTGACTGCTGTTTACAAATCAATGACATTCGGTGACACATTCAGTGATCACAAGTAGAAAAACATCTATTTTTCATAACTATTTGCATATTTATAGTGATTTTTCATAATATATTAACTAATAATATTGTTATATTTAAGATTTATTAATAAATATTTAATTTTAGAAGAAGAAAAGATAACAAGTCAAGAAAAATCAATGATGACTACAAAATGTAATTGGTTAAAAAATAATTCTTTTACTTCTGGAAATTTTTGGCATTTTTTCAAACATTTTTTTGTAATTATTATTTTTTTTCATTATATTTGAGCAATGTGAATGTAAAATAATTTATAAATCAAAACTAACTGAAGAATAAAATCAATTGCGTTTTACTCAGTTTAATGAGTAAGAAAAATCAAAGTTTGATTAATCTGACCAATAAGAAAATTTGCATCCATTTCCTTGTACTTATTGGTTTGCTCTTGAAGCTTTGGTGATTTTATATTACTAAAGCTATGAATATATGGCATATCTGAACTTAGTTCAATCCTGTATGACTATTTAAGTTAGATAGTGAATTTGAAGACATATGAATGTCTGAAAATTTCAGATTTTCTACTTAATAGAAAACTATTAGATAATTACTGGAGATTGACCTGGTATTTTTAAATCTAATAGCTGACTATTATTCTATTGCCTTACTGATGACATCCAGAGCTAGAAACTGGTCTGCGGATAGGGATATTCATAAAAGCTTGTTAAGAGCTATTAGCACACTCATTATATAACATTTGTAGTACAAGTTTATTAAATTAAGTCATGTAATATATGATTTGATTTCCTTGCAACCAATTATTGTAAATAAAACACCATCTAGTATTAATGGAAATAAATGACATTACATATCACAAAAGAAGCCAAATATAAGAATTATATTAAGTATAATTGTAATAATTGTAAAAATGTTTATAAAACTTCAATAAATTTAGTTAACAATTGGTCAATTGAAAATGAATGGAAAATTATATAAGATAATATATTTATTTTGTATGTATTAAAATATTTATTCTGTATTGAATCTCTGTATGATAATTTAATTCTGTTTTATTGATATTTTATTGTTATTATTTTACTTCGGACTAGATGATATTCTATTGGCAGTAATTGGTTAACATTAAAGTAGATGCTTAACATTTGAAAAGGTATTTAACCAGGTACTGAAAAAAGTTTTTTACAGATAATTATTATTAATACATACATACTTATATAGCTGTTGTATATTATTTTTTGATCAGATGGGTCAGCAATATAAAATGGCATTGAGAGTTGTGGATTGTGTGAAAGTCTGAGTTCAAATCCCACATATATTACATATATAAGTGCAGATGTAAGCCAGTACAATGTATTAATTATATATTTTTATAAATATGCATAAATGAGAATCTAAATCATTTAAAAATTTTCTAAATAATTTACATGCTCATTTTAAACAATTATAAAAGACAATATTAGTGTTGCTCTGAAGAATATTTCTTTCTTGATATTTTCTAGCTTTATTAATAATGATTACAAAAATAAATTTTTAAATCACCCATTTAATTTAAGTATTAGCTGTACTTCTATTTCCCATGTGCACACATATAATATTAACATGTGCTCTGTGTTCAAATCTGCCTTAATATTACTTTAAAATGTAATTATTTTTAATTTATGAAGCTATTTAATAAAATAATATTTAAGTCAGCATACACTTATTTATATTTTAAGGAATAAACATTTCCCAATATTTCAAATTATAACAATAAACATTAAGAATATTTATTAATATTCCATTTCTAATTTGT
Organism: Epiperipatus broadwayi; assembly: GCA_028023455.1. Classification (NCBI taxonomy): domain Eukaryota; kingdom Metazoa; phylum Onychophora; class Udeonychophora; order Euonychophora; family Peripatidae; genus Epiperipatus; species Epiperipatus broadwayi. The sequence goes on along the minus strand of JAQFVV010006244.1, from coordinate 4,981,809 downwards.
TAAAAATATTTTGAAATAACTACTAATTTTTAAATACTTGAAGAATACGAACAGATTTTAAATAATAATATTCTTTAAATTTTAGCTGTAGCAATGTTTATATATAATTCTGTATCATATGAGAAATAAAATTAGAATTAAATTTTTGCATGTAAACCTTATATGTAATTTAACATAATAGCATAAAAGTAGAGTAAATAACATAATCATATACATTAATAACAACAATAATTAAATAATTTAAGTCATTTTCCTTAGATTCATAAAATTTCAGAAAATTGATTATATTTCTCTTTGTTTGCTTTTCATTTTTTTGATGGAAAATATAAAAAAATATTTAGGAACAACAAATACATAACACACTTCATTTATCTAGACACAATAAGCATAAATGTATTTTGTATTTTGGCAATAAAAAAAATATTATGGATAGTTTATTTATTAGGAAAACAAATATTTGATATTCTGAACCACAATTCTAAAAACTCAATTCATTTTTTTTTTCATGTGTCATAGCATTGGCCGGGAAGCGATCCCGCTAACTGGGAACAACTGCTTGTAAGGCAGCTGTGTTGACCTCTCAATCACCAATTTATTCTCTTATTTCTTCACATTCTTAAAAAATAAATATTAGGTTTGTGTAAACAATAATTTTGAGACATTTCAGAAAAATAATTATTGCTATTCAAATTCATTCTCATTACAAATGAATCAAGATTAATGTGAACCATAACATGTATATTCTCCATTTTCTGAATCTTTCTTAGCTGATATATATCAGTAAAATGACTTCCAATTTCTGAGAACTTAAATTCTTGTAATATTAGTTTGCATTCGAATTGTATGCTGAAATAGATATTCTTTAAAATAGAATTTTGAATATTTCATTTGAATTTAAAACTTATTATTTTCTTCATTTTAGAGAAAGTGTTTGAATTATCTGAACAAGTAGGAAATTTCTTTTTTTTTCAATTTCAATTTTTAGATTTTCTCATAATGTTTGAAAATTATTTATACTTCTAAAATTTAATTTCATGCAGGAACAAATTCTGGTCCTAAAAACAATCACTTTTAAATTATATTTAAAATACTTTTTAAACTATACAGGGATTTACTTTTTTTAAAGTACAGACTGCAGTATACTTTTCAATATGTCTTATATTTATGACATAATTTTTTTAATCAGTTCATTTAAAATTAAATATTTTTTAGATGTTATTAGTAGTTTATAGCCATTTCTAGATAGCACAATGATGGCTTTGTTGAGTAGTGAGAATACTCTCAAACCAAAGCACAAGGAAGAGATTTTTGAGATGAGGGAGCTTTTTATCTTTTGAATCTAAATTTAGTTATACAGGCCAATCTAAAGTTGTTGTTTTTAAAAATCACTATTTTGTGCTTTGGTTCAAGAGTATCCTCAGTACTCAACATGAAATTGTTGAGCTATTGTAATAATGTTATAGCACATGTATAAGGGTGGAAACCCCTTCTCTTTAAATTACATATGGTCCATGCACTAGTAAATAAAATTGAATAACTTATTTATTGTAAAAAGATTAAAAATTATCTTTAAAATTTTGTTCAAATAATAGTTGTTTTTAATAATAGGTACTTGGTTTAATGTTATTCTACATATATTATGAAAATATCCGTAAGCAAGAATACTTCTTTTGTCATGTGATGTCATAATGCTTATTACAAAATATCCACAGCTCTAATTTGTAAATGTTTTTTACATTGACTATGTGAGATAAAAATCCAAACTTATATTCAACCCATATATTTAAAAGCAAATATTTATTTAGTTTGATATATTTAGGAATCATCCACAATAAATATAAAAAGTTAAAACTCTTCATTTATAAGAACCAGTTTCAATAAGTATACTGATGTGGATCATAACACTGCGGTCTAATTTTCATTGATTACTCAAGTTTATCCTAAATGTTTGCAGAGTAAACAAAATTAATGTGTGTTTTTCTGAAGGTTTGTGCAAATGGTATTTTAGTTGTAATTTATATATTGGACTATTTCCATCATCTAATATGAGTATTGAATGTCTTTAGAAAAATTTAACTTTATTTAAATATTCCAAATGCATTCAGTTGTTCAGAATAGCACCCAGGTTAGTATATGAACAATGTTTTGAGAGGTATTATTCTCCCCTTTTCTTCATGTGTTGCTGGTCTGACCAATGACAGTACTAGAATGGGAATTGATTCTGGACCTTTAGATTCTTGAGTATTGAATTTCAAGGTAATTCTCAGTTGGTTAGAACATTATTTTAAAATTTAATACTCAAGAATCTAAAAGTCCAGGTTTGATTCCCATGCAAGTATTGTCACTGCTCAGATCAGCAACACCTGAAGAAGAGGGGAGAATAATACCTCTCAAAACATTGTGCATATACTAACCTGTATGCTATTACCAACAGTTGAATGTATTTGGAATAAATTAAATTTTTTAAAGACATTCAATAGTCATATTAGATGGTGGAAATAGTCCAATATATAAATATAAGAATCAATAATGTACTTATAAACCATATAAATTCATTTGATTACAAAATATTGAACTCTATAATTGAAATATAAATTAGAATAATAATACTCATTATTATAAAGCCTCTTACACCAGCTCAAATAAAAAATAGGCTAATAAAACCATTCAGTCAGTGTAATAAAAATTAACATTGTGAAACAAGAACTACTGCCTATGTTATGAGAATTATTTCACAATGTATTATTAATGAATTTTTATTCATATACCATTAGTGACATTTTAAGTTTTTATTATACATTTTTGTTATAATTAGTAATGTGCAAATTATATTTTTTTTTTATATTTGATAATAAAATGTTAATTAATATGAGTTGTGAGATGAATTACATTGATGGATTTTTAGTGCTTTTTTATTTTTATTTCTGTGAATAAATATTTAAATTTCTAAGGAGTAGATTTTTCTTTATTTTTATAAACATATCTTTATTGATTTTTTTTTATATGTATTTGGAAGGATGTTGTTGATAATTAACAAGAAAAGACAAACAAATTTGTGTGAGATAACATAGAGAGAGCATCTTCGAAGATATTTTCTATGAGTCTTTTTTAATTGAGAGACGATAGATTAATAGTGCAGATTATATTCATTATACGTTTAATAAATGCATGATTTAAAAATATTAATTTAAAAAATATATATTTCTTTATATACATATATAAGAAATTCTCATAATTTTCCATATATCTATATATATATAAATTAAATATACTTAATGTTAAATTAAAAATATTAGAAATTAACTGCTCTGCTCTTATAACTTTAAATAAATCAAGCAAAGAATTTGCCAATCAGTTATCATAATATATAAACTTTTTTAGATTCTTTTTTACTATACCTTTGGTATGTAGATGACATCTTCATATGCACTCTTGAAGCCAAAATCTTTCAAATTCAGCAGAACCTTTCAGATGCTACATCACTTACATTAATGCGAGAAAAGGAGAACTGTCTGAACGAAATTAACTATCTTGATCTTTACATGTAATGAGACTGCACGTCTCTGACCTATAATATGATTAGCTAGCCTATACATATATGCAATTTAATCCATCTAAATTTGCACACACCATGCTATCACAAACTAGCTGGACTCAAAGTTTTCCTTTACCATAACCTGCTCCTATGTAAGCTTGAATCACAAAAAGATAACATAATCACATATATAGCAGAGTTCTGCAGTATAGTTTACAATGACTATCCTCCTACAAACCATTAGACATTTTTGCCACAGAACACAACACCCCCATTCCCCTGTCCCATCGCATCACCAAAGTTATTACTCCTATCTATAAAATAGCTTTGTGTTCACAACCATCTCTGTAATGTTTTTTAACAACTCAAAAGAAAGTTTGTCAGCTGAACTCTACTCCCAGATCATGTACAAAATCAAATACCATAAACTATGCCTACCTATCTGTTTATTGTGGGAAATCTCTAGCCAATTTCATGCAACTCACATATCTTTATAATAAGGCAAAAACAAGCATTGAAACCCATTCAATCTTTTTTGAACACTTTTCCTCAACTGGACACACATTCATTCCATATCAGTTGACATCATCTGCATGGAATGCAGTAATACTAAACAAAAGATTTCTACAGACAAATGTGCCATTAACCAAAAGAATCCTGTGTTCCCTTGTCTAAGAAATGACCTATCTATCCCACTTAACATTATATGAAAATCATATGTAAATTAGCATGAACAATATACATATACATATCCACTCCAAATTACAATGATTGCTATATCTATGATTTATCATGGTTGAAAGCTAGCTAAGCAAATGAAGCCAAATTAATCATTAAAGCTTTTCTATATACATGCTGTATATATTTATTGTTACATTACATTTCAGACAAAACTAAGACATTTACATTACATTAATACATATATAAATAAACTCTAATGTTCACCTGTCTTTGACCAAGTAACTGCTAATCTACAAATATAGCCCTCTATCCCTTTTTTTTTTTTTATAAATACTATAACATCATTTAGATTTTAGAAAATGAAATAACAATGCAGTGCTTTACACATAAATTAATAGCCTAATAGTAAATTAAATAGGCATAATATTAAACTCAAATATAATGATGTTAACTGTTTATACTTCTTCTATGCAGAATGTAATAAATGTAATAAGTGCACTTATACACAACTATAGAAAAGCTTATTTCTATAAATTAAATATGGGTCATCATTTTTGAGAACTTATGGCATTTTCATATTTATACCAAGATGAAATAGAATAATAATGGAGAGGTGAGTGTAATTGGATATATTTGACAAGATTTACATTTTTTAAAATTTGATATTACTTATTGAAATTAGAGAGTCCATTTTTTTTGGAGAGAGGGAAGGATGAATTTCTATGATTGATAGCATTCATGTTATTGGCTATATAGCAAGCCTCCCTGATTTTTTCCCTTGACTCATTTCTTTCAATATAATGAATGGTTATGGAGGAGGGGATAAATTGATGTCCAGTCATTTTTTGTTGCTCAAGGAATATAGAACTATATTCTAGCTTACCTGGGCTCTTTTTTATACAAATATCGGTGATCGAAAAGGCATGTCCACAAGGATTCTCAAGATTCCCAATAGTATATTGATTGACATCCAGTTCAATGGCATTTAATTTAGTAAACAATGTTAGGGGTAAGTTCAGGTTCAAGGTTATGTTTGGAGTTGTTCAGTATCATATTAGTCAAAAGGGTTGTGTGGGAAGCAAGGTGATAGCTGAAGAGAATGTTTTATTAAAGGTTTTTGTTAAGGTAGGTATGTATGGCAGAAGAAGCCACAGTGTATGATCAGTAAGAGTGGGGAGGGAAATATGCTGTAAAATTTGCATTAAATCCAACTGATCTTAAATCCTTAATGTTTAAGTCTATGTTTACCTTGTGAGATGATTCATACTTACATAGAATGTTCTAGAAACACATCACATTTGGATTATTCTATGTATGTTAAGCTGCTTAAAATTCTAGGGTTCATGCACCTGAACTCATTTATACCTCAATCTCACAAACTGGTTCATCTATCCTCCTTTCTATATTGGAACCACATTCTCTGCAAGCATGAAGCATCCTGCAAGACAAACGTAGAATTCTACATTAAAGATTTGACATTGGTTGGATTTAAAGAGTTTTTTAAAAGGAAAATAACACATTTTGCAGCAAATTAAATTATTACCCCCCTCCATTGATGATAGACCATGGTTTCTTCTATCATACATACCCACTTTAACAAAAACTTTTAATAAAACAATCTCTTCAAATTATCATCTTGCTTTCCACACACACATTCCCTTTGACAAAAAGATTACTGAACAGTTCCAAAGGTAGACTTGAATCTAAACTTACCTCTAATATCATTTACAAAATTAAGTACCTCCAAACTGGATGTCAGTCTATTATAGGGAATCTCGTGCATTCTTGTCTACACACCTTTAACAGTACCAATATTTATACAAAAGAGCTTCAGACATGCCAGAACAAAGGTCTATATTCCTTGAGCACCAAAAAGTGACAAGTCATCAAGTTATCCACTTCCTTTGCATCCATTCAATACATTTAAAGAAATGATTCAAAGAGAAAAATCAGGTGAGGCTTACTATATAGACAATAACCCAAATGCTATTGAGCATAAAGATATCCTTCCCTTTCTCCAAAAAATGGATACTCTAATTTAAATAAGCAACATAGAATTAAAATATGTTTAAATCTCATCAAATATATATAGTTTCAATCATCTCTCCATTATTATTCTATTTCATCTTTCTATCAATATGAGAATACCATTAATTCTTGAAATTTCTAAGCCATATTCAATTTATATTAATAACAAGCTTCTATATAGTTGTGTATAAGCACTCTTATTACATTTATTAAACTCATATATATATATAATTTAATTTTTAAACAAAATTGATATATGTGAAAATATTTAAATTAATGAGATATTCTATTTTTAAATCTATTAAAAATCTTCAACCCTTATGTTTTCTCAAAGATAACCTATAAAGCAAAGTGCTCAGGCTTAGATAACAAACTCACTCTCAAATGAGAAAGCAGTCAAAGAATTAGAGTACTCTTTGACTACTATTCAAGTTATTGTTTGAGTTGCTAATGAGACAGTGTACTTATTTAAGAATGAAAAATGAAGTATTTCAAACATCCTTTAATTCTCATATCAAAACTTTCCCTCATGACAGGTTGAATATGATAATTTAATATTTTAATGGGTTAATATAAGTGAAAATAAAACATAAGACAATGAAAAAAGTTTATTTAGCAATTCTTCATACTTTATAATGATAAAGATAGAAATGAAATTAAATGCAAGATATGTACTATTTGTCTTCAATATTAGATCATATTGCTAGTATATCTGTTTATTATATTTGGTCAATAATATTCATCTAACTCATTCATGATTATCCTTTTTTTTTCATTACCAATCTTTCAATGATAATATTTATGAATCAAGAAAATGTTCAGGTGTAGTTTTATAGTTAATATGCACATAATTCTACATTTTCCTATGGCAGTCATAAAGTATTTTATTAGTATCTAACTCAAAAGTGTCAATACTTTCTCTTTTGTTTTCAATACCCCTTCATATCAAATAAAATCATAGAAAGTTCCACAGCTTTTCAATTCTGACATTAGTTTTTATAATATTTTGAAAATATGATGGCAAGATTATCAATCCAATTTACATGCTCCTTATGTTTTGGATGTAATGATATTGTGTCTACTACATCATAAATGTTATCTTTTAAAACACATTTATTTTTTGTAGCCCATGGCATTTTCTTGTCATTGTAACAATCTTAAATATAATCAAGATTAAAAAATAAAAGTAGAATTATAATATATCCAGATAGAACTAATGGGCAACTCCTAGATTGCAAATTATTAAGTTTTTTTACATACAAACCCAAACTTTTTTTGTCTGAATTTTATAAAATTATGATTTCAGACATACCTATTTTTTTTATAAACCATCAATCTGTCAAGTTATTTTTAATGAAGTGGAATTTACACATTCTACAATTCTGAAATATTTTAATACAATTTTTTAATGGTTAATATATTAAGTATGATTGATTTTAAGCCAATAAACATCACATGATCACCATTTCCTATGCTTGCTTGTAACTGTTATTAAGATCTAGGTGCAGTGCTCTCAGATCCAAGGCTTCTCACTGACGAAGGCCACAAGCCAGAAACTAGTCTGGGGATATTGGATGAGTAGGCACTAAATGAGGATTTTATGCACAAACCTTCTGGCATCCATTGATTACTCGAGCTTGCAGTGTGTGGTAATACATATAGTGAGTTTAGCCTGTTTTAATAAGTATGATTAATCAGGATTTTTTCTTCTAACTAAAGAAATATTTAATGTTCTTCATATTTACAAATAGTGTTAATTAAAATTTAAGTTCATCCCATTAACTTTAGTTGCTGTTCATTTAGAGATCACTCACTCAATATACTAATAACCACTTAGAATATATTGCTAATATCCTTTTTAAAATAATGAGTTTTAATTGCACTTCATTAATTTCTCTTGTACATTACAGATTAACATTTTTAATGCACTCATTATTTATACATTATGATGAATTTAGAATGCACATTGGTAGAAGTTTCAGATAAACCTCTCTAGCTAAGAACATTTTTGATGCTTAGGATAATATACTATCAAAATATTATACAATTTTTTATTATATCTATTCTTTTAATTTCAAAAAAAAACAAGCCTCACCTTTCTAGACATTAGAATATATTTTCAATTTAAGATTTGAAATCTCATCACATAATGAATATGATACTTTTTTTTTTCAAAACCTTGCTGTCTCTTAAATCTATCTCTATGAAGTCATATTTCTGCTTAATTGTAACAAGTAGACCTTAAAATCACCTCCTGTAATTATTATTATTTAAGTTGTGATTTTATATTTTTTTTAGAGAAAAGAAATTGTAATGTGATATTAATGTCAAAGATATTTCTTCGATTCCAAAAATAAATCCACAAGAGATGGCAATAAGTCATATTTTTTATTCAACTTTATTTTAAAAAGTGTGTTTTAAGAATTATTAAAACTGCATTAATAGCAATAACATTTTAAATCATTTCTGTACCAATGATAAATAAATGGATACCAGATGGTAGCACCAATATTATATTATCTTCAGTCTAGTTTCTGGCTATTGGCATTATATTTAGAAGCATTTCATCATTGTGCAGTTATTTTCACTTTTTTATAATTTAAATTAATGATATGAAAGTTTTGATAATTAACATATTACTAAAATCTCTAAAAACAAGAAAATTAATGTAGATTTCAAATCCTAATGTTCTGTACAAGATGGCCACTGATGCAGAACAGATTCCTGCCACCAATGCAACTATTAAACTATAAGCTAGAAAAGTCATGCGATGCTCTTTTTTGTGTACTCTGAAATTGGAAAACTAAAACTGATTGACAATGTAAAAGGAATAATCTAAAATTAATTACTTTATATATGAAGAGCACTTTATTAAACAAACATAAGATCTAACATTGTACATTTGCAAAAGATGTCTGCCAAAGACATTTGATAAAATATTAAAAATAGACACACTTTTAAGTTTCTGCTCTTAAATAGCATGGTGTCTGTATTATGAAAAGTTTTGTTTATCCTTATAGTAATTGCAATCATATAATAATGTTAAGACTGGCATCATAAAAAGCCTTTAGTTTAAATTAAAATATTTATAAAATATCAAATTCCAAAAGCTAAATTAGTCAACACTATAAAACCAAATCATATCAATCCAAAATTCACAATACTAGCCTCAAATAAATCAAAATATAGGCAATAGGATTATATTTGAGCAAAGTAAAGTTGTCTCCTTTGAAAAAAAAATGAAAAGATAAAAAAAAAAAATTCTCCTCTGATTAAACACTTAAACTCTGAAGCAATTTTATTTTTTCAATTTTAAATGTGTCTGAAATATTTGTATTATAGCAAAAGTATGTGCTATTATATGCCATTTTATACATGAGAAATTTGGATTAACATTAAAGTTATTGTTAGTGAATTTTGATTGACTTACTGCTAGCATTAATCATTTTGAATAGATGTAATTTGATTTATTATAAAGGATGCAGAAAAATAACCATGACATTATATATATATCAAAATTATTGATCAGTATTATATAGATAGATATAGTCTTAAATCTTTATATATTTGAAAATGTAAAAACATCTTGATAGATTACCTATGCATAAGTTAGATTGAAACGTAGGCAATAAAAAAGATCGTAAATTTCAGTGAATATTTAATAATACAAAAACAAACTACGTTCGTAATTTCCAAAAAAAATAATTGATGCACATTTATTTTAAAAATAACTTTTACCTATAATATACAAAAACAAATTAGTTAAAGCCATTTTCAGGGCTATTAACGCTAAGTTAATTTATGTTGTACAATAAAAAAGTAAAATATGTATCGGGATAGTTATGAGCAATAAAAATTTATAAGCCTTTCAATACAAGGTATGTGAGTAATAGACTGCTAAACAAAAGAATTGAACCATCAAATAGCCTACTTTTATAAAAATATACTTTTTTATATGGAAAAGAAAAATTGATAATTTATAAAAAAATTTGAAAGCTACTGTTTTAAAAATATATATATATAATATACATGTAGAGAAAATATATTTTAGTATTTTACATATAAATACTGCTTATAATACTTAAAACAGTACTATATATATATACACCCAGAAAGTATTTCTAGATAAATTCTGTAATTATCAAATATCGTTAATAAAAATAATAAAAACATTTTAAATTTTATAATACACCTTATCAATTAATAAGAGAAAACATGATAGTATAAGTATCTACCAAAAACTTAAATGTCTTTTGTATTCATGTTAAGCTCTTTTTGAAAGTAGGTAAAGTATGAAAACATAAGATAATACTTGATCATTATTAATGGTCATTTGCTTTGTTTTTCGACACCTTTTTAGTGCAATTTGTTTTATATCTTAAAAACCGCCCGAGGTGAAAGAAAGTTGCTTAGGATTGTTCTTGGTTATTGATTGATAAGTGAATTTTTTGAACCTTAATTACTAAGCTAAGATCTTTCTTTATAAGTTGCATTTAAAACATTAAGAACTTTCTGTAAATTATGTTTTGAATTGCCAAAAATAGCACAATCATCAGCATATTGTAAATCCAAAATTCAAGAAGACGGAAGTTTTTGTTTTAGCTTTTAACCGATTGAAATTAAAATTTCCACCATCAAATATGCATTCCATTTTGATCCTTCTCTGATTAAGCTGCTTATAAACAATTCCAAAGACCATTATCATAACAATGTTGGAACAAATACACATTCTGGTTTAGCACCAGTTAGAATATGAAAAATAGCACATAATATTTGGATTTGTTTAGTTTGCTTTTAAATAATGTTTCTAATTTCTGTTATTCTATATTTTATGTTTCTTCATTTTTATATTTGAAATAAGTACATTTTGGGATATATATTGTCATTTATCATCAAAACTGGGAGGTGATGAAATCCATTATACTATTCTTTCACATAAATTATAAATTATGTATATATGTGCAGAAGATTATATCTGGCCCAATTGATGATTGCTGATTCCGCATGAAATGCGCACAGTGGGGATTATGTATATTTTTTGCATATATGTGGTCATATATGTTTGTTGTGTGATGAAGTGGAGGATGACTATAGACTGAAAAATGCTAAGTTCAAACCTTCTATTTACTTATATATAAAACAGCCTTATATATATAAATTATACATAAAAGTTTTTTGGCACATGATTTTGTGCACTTTTCAAATATTAATCACTTACTTAGATGTTAACCAATTATTTTAGATAAAACACCATTTATTGTTCTATAACAAAATGTAAAACAACAACAATAATAAAATAAAATATCAGTAAATTTGAATAAAGCCTTCAGATAGAGATCCAATAACATTTCAATGAATTGTCTATATAACATAACAATATACAGAATAAATAATCCATACATTAAATAACTTTATATGTATTATTATATATAATTTTCTATTTAGTTTTAATTGACTATTTGTTAATTACATTTATTGAATTTTGTAATTATTCATACAATTATTTAAGTTATGTTTAATATAATGTTTCTTATATTTGTTTTCTTTTTCGATCTTTAATGTAATTTAATGTTTTGTTGCATCTATTTTATGTTCATATATTAAGTAATAAATGCATAAAGCAGATTTATTATCTTATCTATTAATTGCATTGTCATATTCTTTGTCTCTTACCTGTTTTCCTGTATGACCATAGTAAATCATATTGCAAAAGTCACAGTTGATTTTATAAATTCCTTTTTTGTATTTTATATATCTTAATTTATAATTACCTATTAATTTTTTCAAGACTTTTACTATTCAACCATCTAATATTTTTATACTTATCAATATATTTTTTTTTCATTAACTATCACATTTTACACGCATATTTTCGAGGTTACAGCCTCAGTAAATATTATTAACTTATTATAAATTTTGGGACAATATAAAAGTTTGATCCATTTCTTATTGAACTATTGTTACTATCATCATCATTATAATCATTTTGCCTAGAGATGTTATTATCTACTATAAATTTATTAAAATTAAAAAGTATATTTTAATAGTTTAGGATTATATCCATAATTTTTATATAATTTTTAAAAATGATTTTTTTAAACAAATGAGCTGCATTTTGTCTATATTAGATTTAGTATTTCTATATAACAAGCATTAGTACAAACTATGACAATTATTAAAAGTTTTAAATATTGAAATGATAAATATAATACAGATAAAAATATAACTTCTTTACAATATAATCAATTTATTAAATTATATAAGAATTATGGACATAACCCAAAACTATTAAAAATATACTTTTTAATTTTAAGAAATTTATAGTAGATGATAATATCTCTGTGAAAAGTAATTATAATGATGATACTAACCTTAGTGCAAATAAGAAATGGATCAAACTTTATATTATCCCTAAATTTATAATACATTAGTAAAAAGCAAAAATTAAGTTGATAAGCATATATGTATTGGATAGTAAAATAGTAAATCTCTGGATAAAGTAATATGTAATTATAAATTAAGCGATGATATAAAATACAAAAAAAGGAATTGTACATAAAATTAACTGTGACCTTGCAATATGATTTACTATGGTCATACATGCAAACAGTTAGAAGTAAAAGCCAAAAAACAACAATGAAATTTGTAAAATATATTATATTAAACATAATTTAAATAATTGTATGAATATTTACAAAACTTAATAAATTTAATTAACCACTAGTCAATTAAAAATGAATGGAAAATTAATATATGATAATATATAAAGTTGTATAATGTATAAATAATTTATTCTGTATATTATGTTATATAGTTAGTTATTTGAAGTTATATTAGATCTTTATATGAGGGTTTTATTCTATTTTACTGATGTTTTAATTTATTGTTCTTATTTTACTTCCATTACAGAACAGTAGATAGTGACGTAGTTGCAATAATTGGCTAAAATTAAAATAGGTAATTAATATTTGAAAAGCATATGAAAACATGTACTAAAAATATTTTTATGTATAATTATTATTAATATATTTATATAGCTCTTATATATGATTTTTATTGTAATTGTTAATTATATATAAAACAGGTAATCTTTATCTATATTAAAGTGTTTTACTATCATTGTTATCTTTTAATCAATATATATATATATATGTGTGTGTATCTTTTATTTACATTTCTGAACTTAGTTTATACATTGTACAGGTTTAAACCTGCATTTTCACCCAACCCACTACTCTCAGTACCATGTTATATTGCTGACCCACCTGATCACACACATATTGAAAACTGGACCAGCTGATGAGTGCTGGTTTAGCATGAAATATGTATATTGGTGATTATTTATCGTTTCAACATGTGTGTGATCAGATGGGTCAGCAATAAAAGATGGCACTGAGAGTAGTGGGTCATGTGAAAATTTGAGTTCGAATCCTGAACTTAGTTTATGTAATTTTATTATTTTTATTTTATAATATACTTCTAACAAACTAAGTGCTTATTGATGACTTCTCAAAGATATAAACTTTTGCAGAACAGATTAATGTTTATATGTTAAATGAGGAAGATATAATTGTCATTTTCTAAACAATCAATCCTGTGTAAAAGTAATTCTTATAATTGCTTTCGTTCTTTCATTATTTTAACATTGAAATGATGTTTTTTTAGTAAATATTGAGTGAAACATAATCATTTTGTAACATAAAAAATTATCATTCTTATCTTCATTTCAGTTAAAGATAAACCATCTTCAGTATGTATCTAAATCTTACTTTGCCTTACTAATATTGCTTACAGCCATTAACAGTTAATTTTTCTTAAATTGAACTTAAACAAATATGTTAATATTTAAATTTTTTAAAATGCATCCATCATTCTTCATATTTTCATAACAAAGAGGTAGATTACAATTGTTTTGTTTAATAATAAAAAATATAAGTGAATAATTTATTAAATAGAAATTTGTTTTCCAAATATGAAAAATCAAAATTATAGATGAATTTAAAATAATCCACATAAATCTATCTATGAATCTTATATGACATCTTGGGATTTTGGTCCATTTATCTGACATCTTGTGATCGTATTTTTTAACTTCTGCAGCTGTTTTTATTTTTTGAAAGATTGTAGCATCTTGTTTAATTGTAACTTCACATTGTTTTTTATCCTGTTACAATTAGAGTTGCTTTAACACAAAAATGACCATCATTTTACTATCTTTGCACAGTTTATTCATGCATGGATTCAAATGTACCATACAATTTCATATTATTATTATTCAATTTTTATATAAAACGTTAATAAAGATAAAAATATTTAGTTGTTTTTTTTTTTTCAGAATATTGTTCTACAAAAAAATTTTATAGTTTAAATATTGCTTACTTTAATGAGTCTTCTGAGTCGGTTTGATTCCACCAGAAGTATTGAAATTTGAAAAAGTTATCCATGATATTAATTTCTTTTTTAATCAATTCTATGGATGAAAATAATTTTCATAAAGAACAAAACTGAAAGGCTGGTAATGGATAAATGAAGCACAACTTACTAATTAAAAATGTCAGTTACAAAATATTTAAAAATTATTATGAACTCACTCTGGATTAAACAACTTAAGATTAGATAATTGTCGAATAAATGCAGAACAAACATTTTCTCTCTTTATTTTAGCTTATAATATATTTTTCTGAATATTAATGAAAAGTATTTTTTCTGTAGTGTAATTTTCACTATACCACTCTCATGCAAAGTAGGGACTGGTTTTTATTTACTTTTTACACCTTGTGAAAGGGTGTAATCATAAACATATGATCAAAAACTGTGGAAAAATGTATGATCCCCAAGATGCACATTTAATGCTGAACCAAGCACTCATCAGTTGGTCCAGATCATATCCTCTTAAACGTAACTTTATTATCATTCAGCATATATACATAGAAAATTACTACAGTTTAATTGGTGTCAAATTTACTGCCCTCATAACTTTGATACAAACAACTTTATGGAAATATATTAATAATTTTTATTAATCATTCATTAGTCTAGACATTATCCACTTAATGAATAATATTTCTATGCTGGTTTCTATCCAACTACAGTTTAATTTATAAGTGTTAAAATTACTGCTCTCACAACTGTGACACAAACTATTTGATGGAAATATATTAGTAATTTTTATTAGTCATTCTCAATGACTAATAAAAATTATTAATGTACTTAATAATGATAAAAATATGTATAAGAGATTGTTATCTGTGTCAACTAATAGGTGCTGGTTCAGGGGGAATCATATATCTTTTTCACTTACATGTGTATGATTACACCCATCTACAGGGTGTTAAAGTGAATAGAAATTAGTTCCTACATTGTGTGAGAGTAGTGTAATGAAAATTATATTAAGTGGATAACTCTAGTCTAATGGATGACTAATAAAAATTATTATTAATGAAAAATGTTTCTTTTTATTAACTATTACTTTACAAGATCTAAGTTTAGTTTTTATTTTTATAATCAGACATCTCATGCATCAAATGTAGCCTCATATTGTGCTATGTTGGCACATGCACTATAGCTTGGTCATACCTGCTTTTTATGATAAAAGAAAGTTCAGAAATATCTTTATTAAGAGGAGGTAATTAATTATTTTTACTAGATATTGTAATTACAAAAGCTATACTCAAGGAAATAAAACAAAAGTCATAATATATTGTAGTAATGTAATTTTTGGATTAATATACTGCAGCTATTCCAATGAAACTTTGCTAATTAAATAATAATTGTTATAATTTGCATATTTTATCCATTTATGTAAACTTAGCTTTCATCTTTCATTGTGTATCATAATTTAAGCACCATAAATCATTAACTATTTTTATACCCACTCACACGCACATATATATATATAATTTCCGGTATATATATATATGTGTGTGTGTATCTAGATAATTTTTTTTAAAAATCTGAATATTCAAATGTCAATAATTTATTTGTATAAATTAAATTATTACAATTCAATTTTCATGCAGCATTAATAGAATGCTTTCATTTTTACAAAATTATCTAAGATAAATGTTAAAATTATTTCCCCATCATTTTGTATTATGTTATTTAATATTCATCTCAGATATAGCTTTTAAACTCGTTTAAAGATCTTAGCATGAATATTATTCATTTAACAATTTCCCAAATTTTCCTCATCATTGGTGACGTATTTAAAACATGATAAAACTTATGAACACTGTAACTCTTAAAATGTATTCATAAAGATATGTCTAAAAAGCAAAGATGCCCTAAGATTTCTTTCTGATAGAACCAGTCTTGATCTCTTCATGTAGATTCTTGTTCACACTTACCAGGTGATATTCACAAAATAAATGCACTTAACTAAAGTCTCACTTGTAAATTGAATTTCGCTACTTTACTATAAACAAATACTAACTAAACTTGTCAAGCATTGGTGGTCAAGAGGTCAGCGACAGCTGCTTTACAAGCAGTTGTCCTGGGTGAGCGGGTTCACTTCCCAGCTGATGTTATGACACATGAGAAAAAAAAATACTAAACTATGATGATGAAGATATGTAATGATGAAGATATGTACAGTCTGCACAAGCTGGTGAAAGCTGTTTCTTCCACAAATTCATCTTGACAATCATTTGCTTTTTACATATGTCTTTCTTCATATATTTTAAAAGTGTATAGTGTTTAGAAGTTTTATTATATATAGTTCAAATATTACTTTGAATAAAGCATTAATCTATTTTATTAGGAAATATAATTTATGCTTTATGCAACTATTCACATTCTTAATTAATTAATTTGCAAATATTCAGCAAAGTTTTGGTAGGTCTTGATTTAGTTATAGCAATAATGTTATATTAGTTAGAACATGCATAAAATATTTTAGGAAATTCAAAGAAAGTAATGTTTATTATGGTCATATATATTTCTATGACATTTTTGTGTGAACACATAACTGTAATGAATGAATTGTTAAGCCATTGATGTAACTTGAATGTAATTTTAGATATTTTTAAAGATTATATAAAATGTATTAGACATTGTCAAATGCTGTTATTTTTATTAATTGTTATCAATGAACAGTAAATTGAAAATATTAAATCAATTTTTATAAAATAAAAGAAAAATTTCTGAAGATAAAAAATTATTTATTTATAATACCCTCACAATATACTTTTTTTTCTAGATGATATGTATATAAATTTTATGTTAGATATAATTGCATGGTATCCAAGATAAGAATTTTCAATTTAATTCTTTGTGGGAAGAGAAAAAATATTTAATTTTATTAATTCAGTTTTAAAGAAGAAAATATTGCATGTTCTAAGATTAATATTCCTAATGTTTTCCTTGGCTCTCAAATACAATAGCCATGCTTAACAAAGTTATAAATAAATTTTATTTACAAATAAAAATTATTGAATTAATTGGAGAATAATCAAGTAAATGTAATAAATAATCCATCATCGATTTAATATTTAAAGTATCAAAAACATTATAATAAAAAATATAAAATCTAATATTTTTCAAACTAAAAATATAAGACAAATATTATATCTTAATTTAATATCTTCTATGATTAATTAATAGAAAAAAATGATATTGATTTTAAAGATCACAGTGTTCTTAGAAATCTTTACCTCCTCCGATAAAACAACCTTAAAAATTTTTAAAACTTTGAATTGTTCCAATGTTCATTGATTTTTATACTCAAGGAAAAAATAGTTATTTTGATATGTGACCTCTTCTATATATAGCATGTTTAATTATCAATGATAACCAGCGATCAACCAGCTTATCATCAACTGCTGTAGTATGTGTGCTGTAATTATGCTGTGCAATATATGGATTTTTATTTCTAACTAAATTGAGGATTCTGACTATCATTATGTTATGAATGGATTCTTGGTATATTATTTATTAACATGGTAATTTGTTGTCTTTCTGTCAGTTATTATAACCCTAAAAATTGCAACCATACTAAACATTTTTTAAGCCTGATTTTATAGTCATTTATTTTATGCCTAGAAAATCATAAATAAAATATATTATCACCATCAACAATTCAATTATCCATTTGATTCTGAAATACATAATTCATTGATGATAACCTATTTCCTTATTTTTTTAGTTTTGCATAAGTTCTTCTGTTATTTCTCTGCATTCCATACCACATAAGAATGCTTCACTCATTTTTATTTATCTATCCTATAAAAGAACATTCATAATAGGCTATAAGAATGTATATTGTATTTAATTCTAATATAGGAAGCTTTATAAAATTTTCCAAAGTATACATTAAATATGTTTTCAGTAATATTTGAATTTATATATTTTTGTTCTGCCTTTTTTAATTATGAGTTAATATGGAATGTATATTTAAAAGTTTATAAAGTATAATCCTAAAAAAAAAACCAGTGCAAATATTTTATTAAATACTTATGTATATGATTTTATTGTATAAAATAAACCTATTTTTAAATATAAATACACAACTGCATAGAAAAATGTAAAGAGATTTCTGGATTGAAATAAACATTTGAAAGTATTTTGATAATTCATACTTTTAAAATATCTTAAAATCTATTAATGTCAAATTATATTTGATTTAAAGAAGAAAACATAATTTTTTTAAAAATTTTCTAATGATAATATTATTTCTTTATTCACAATTTATAGACAGCTTTACCTTTCCGTTTTCCACACAGTTTTGAGTCTCATTATTTTTTACAAAAATGATTTTTATTATGAGCTTTTTCTTGCTATTTTGTTCCACAGATTTTTGTATATTTCATTACCATAAAATTTCAGCTCTTACAATGGTACTGTTATGGTCACTCATATCAGTTTGATTTTCTTCTGTTAAACAAATAATGACCCTGAATTTATATTTTAGTTTTCCTTTTTGTTCCTAGAGAACTAATCAGGGGATAAACAAAACTATTAATTCATTTACTTCTGCACAATGTGGTGGAAACTTTTCTTTTTATGTTTGTCAAGATGAAAAGTAATCATCAAGCATTGTTAGCTGAGAGGTCAGCGCAAGCACCTTGCAAGCAAGCAGTTGATTGCAGGCATTTGTAGCGGGTTCGCCTCCCAGCCGATGCTATGACATATGGGGAAAAAAAAGATGAAAAGTAAATATTAATTTAATTTTATGTATTTTTACTTATTTCAATAAAAATGTATTAATTAAAATAAAAAATAGATTTTATTTTTATGCATATTGTTTTTTAAATCATTTGAAAATCTCATATGATGAGATAAAGAGAATTTTTTTCATAGCCTTTAAAATTATTTTTTTATTACTTTTGAAATCATTTTAAATAATAATTATTTCAGAACATTTACTTTTGTTACAAATTTTATTCAGATTGAAGGCTATGCATTTGAATAACTACACATTTTAAATCTATGCTAAAGTCAAATTATCAGTAGTAGTATTATTAAAGCATATATACAACATCCCACCCTCCTATTCATGTTTTCAACACTTGTGATTTTTGATTTCAGTAAGTCATATTTTGAAAAAAAATATCATGAACAGTAGCTTGAATTTAAGAAAATAATTTTTATTATAAAAAGAATAAAGAGGAAGGAATCAAAAAAAAAGTTTATGTGTTTATTTATTTATTTGATAAAGAAAATCTTACTATACACTTGGGTCTTGTTTTATGCGGTAGATAGGTTCCTCAGAAAATGTGCACAAAAGAAATCACACAAAAATAAACATAACTTACCTTGGAAAATGGGGAATAGGTTCCTGTAATTTTCAGAAATTGGCATAAAAGCAAAACAACAAGGAAAAATTACTTTAAAATTCGCATTAAAAAAATAAGGAAATAAAGTATGACTAATAAAAAATTTCAAATATATGAAAAAAATTAATATAAGACAGACATTTTTTACTTTTTTTATTAACAACAGTATTTAATTTTACATTTTTCATACATATTTTAATCATTACCGTTAATTTACAATATGCGTTCGTTTGTGAACTAGTAAGAAATCAGATTTGCGACATGATGTACAACTAATGCCACTTCCAGTCTTGTGCTGTTTCTATATTTAAAAAAATGAGATCGCAATCAAAACAAAATATTATCATTAGAAAGGTTATTTTCAGTTTATAAAATCAATAAAATCTTTATTATTAATTATTTTAAAAATCTAAAAAAATATTTATTTCTGTTAATATCTAACAAAATACGTTTTAAAAGTTTAAAATTTTTGAATATTTATTGTGTTATTTTTATACATACATATAAATCTATTATTATTATTTACTCATTAGTATAATTTACATAGAAACTAAGATTCTAAATACAGCTTCAGGCCATATTAATATAAGCTGCTAATATAATGTTATATTTTTGGGAAAAAAAAGTATTTCAAGTCAAAATAAGTTATTAATAATTTAAATTTCTTGATATCTAATAAATATAGTAAAATATGAAGGATATTAAGAAGAAACATGAATCGCATAACTTCAAAATCGTATTAAAATAATCCGCATAAAATGAGACCCAGGTGTATATAATTTTAAAATTACTGTTGTTAGTATATATATACTGTATAGAAATGTTAAAAACCTCTGGATTTTGTATATTAAAGTTATGTACAGTATTCTATATTTTCTTAATAATTTTTGATGGTGGGTCAATATGTAATAATTTTAAATTAAACTATATAACATAATCCTAAATATATGCTACATATACATGTTGAAAATATGGATAGCAAACTCTATATAATAGACATTTTTAGCACTCACATAAAATAGATGTATATATTTAAAAGACATAGTATACAGGGCTTGCTATTATTAATGAATTTTGGTATCTCAAAAAAGTTTGAAATCAAATAATATTGGCATGAGGGAGATAGTATGTATATGCTTGTACTTATGTGTAAATTTGAAATTATTATTAATTATATTATAAAATAAATATAAAAACAGTAAATTCTAATCATGTGTTTTAGCTTAAATTCACCAGTCAGAGCATGCAAATACTTATCTAACAGATTTATTTGTTTAAAATTTACCATTCTGTAATTGTATGTTGTTGGATCATGATGGTGAGACTCAGGATAGTGAAGCATACATAAAGTTTATGTACACTTAAGTATTGACATAGCTTTATTAATAAAGGAAAATTTTATTATACCTAGCCACATTCAAAGGAAAAAAAGGATCTAAGTATCAAAAACAGGCAAAAACTCTCCATATAGTAGTGATCATGTGATGTTTAGGTTTAACTAAGTATCTCATATATTAACAATGTATGGATTTAATTTAGCCACCCAAAGTAAAAATAAATATTTAAACTTATCTGTTAAATAAATATTTAAATTGTATGTGTATGCTTATTTATATAATGGTGAGTTAATTAAATATCATCGCTAAATAATTATATTCTTCTTCCTTAAAATCGTTTCTTTTAGACTCCTCAATTAATCATACATAATAAGTAGGTAAATTATAGAATATTCTCAGGGTTTTTTAAATAATAAATAAAATGAATGCCTATAAGCATATTCGTATTGATATAAACTTATCTGAAATAAAATGCAAAGGCAAATTAATTGATAAATAATTTTTTATTTACGTTAAAAAAATAAAAATAATGTATATATTATCATTTATTTATAATAGTAATATTTATCATCGTTTCCATTTAATAATATTTCACCTTTAACTGTATAAAATCTTTGCATGTCCATGTGTAATTTTAACCAACTACTTGCTTGCAAGGCGGCTGCGATGACCTCTCGGCTAACAACGCTTGACTAATTTTAACTATAGTTTGATGTTTAACGATACTAAGCATTCCGTTTGGACTAATAAACATGGTAGTAATATTATTACGTTACGATGATTTCTTAAGTTCTAGAAGTAACTACAATCATATAACTTCATGAATAAGTCTGGGAGTAGTTCTCCAAATATAATATACTACAATATATATTAGTATCTTTAAAATAAACAACAAATGGTAGCAATCCCTTTACTATATACCATCATTTCACAGGAATAGCTTAAGCTATATGGCATCTGTATATGTGACTATATCTAAATATGATAAGAGGATTATCCCAACTATAAGCAACTTCTAAGTAGAAGAACCACAAATTCTACATCATAATATTTAACCTAAATAAATTCCTATAAAACCATCGAAAATATACTATTTGTTAAACAATAAAAGTTAATATTTAATATTAATAAATAGTATCCAATTTAGCAATATTCACTCACATGTATATAATAATACACACACGAAATAGATATTAATGTATGAAATAAAAACATGTTAATGTATTTCATTATTATTAAATAAATGTACTTGTTCTTCAAGATCATAGACAATCTTGAGAAATGCTGAAATATACATGAAAAAGATACAGGTCATTACTATTAATTTTGATGGAGCTAAGGTTGTCTTCTTTGAGAGAAATGAAATCAAAAGAAGAATTAAAGAATCTTTATTATTGAAAATTTATTATTCTGAAGCAATTAACTTATTTAAGAGTTCTTTTAATATTAAGGGTGGATGGAAAGTGAATGGATTTGTGGGTAATGTTTAATATTATATATATTGTGTAGTTTTTGTAGTTCTTTACACTTGAGAAGTCTGCTTGTAGCAGTGAAACCTTTGATTGTGTTTTAATATTATTATTATTTTTTTTTTTGCTGGTCTGGTTGAATTTTAGATTTGGGATAATTTTAATTATATATTGACAAGTTTAGCTTTATGCTTGTAATGTTTAAAAAAATATATAGTTATGTTAAATAAATCTAATCTAAATAAAAAATACTCATAATAAAACAAAGGAATTATAATGTAATGTGTTTTCTCTTTCCCTTTTTTTACTGAACAATAACTTTCATAAATATGTAATGCACTAGCTAAATCCCATAAAATGATCATCAATTTACCTCTTCCTTCTCATCACTGTCATTGCTTGATCCAGAAAGCATCTGATGGGGTCTTAACTTATTTAATGTCAAGTAACATTACCATTATACATCCACCAACTTCGGAATTGTGACATTTTAAACACCCCACTATCTCCTTCACCACTTCCTGATAGTGAAAGTTGTCCCATTATCAGAATTTTTGTATATACATTACTTTGTATTCACAGCTAACCTTCACATCTGAAATCCATTCATCTATCCACAACCTCTGAGTGGCATGACACTTAGTCCCTGAAATCCATGATAATATAGTTCAACAGGTAAAGAGATTGAGAATGGAAGAAATGAAGATAAAGTTAAAAGAAAACTAGAATTGGCAAAGGAGGTATTTACTAAGAAAAAGAATATATTTTGTAAACCATTGAAGAGAAAATTAAGGAAATAATTAATTAAATGTCATGTGTGGAGTGTACAATTGTATGGTTGTAAAACATGAACACTGAATAATAAAATTAGAAAGAGATTGGAAATCTTTGATATATGAATATGGAAAAGGATGGAAAAAGTCAGTTGAATGAATAAAATAACAAATGAAGTTTTGAAAAGAATAAATGAAAAAGAAAATTGATTTAGGAAATTAGGGATAAACAGAGAAAATGGATTGGATATTTATTAAATGAAAGTATAGCTTAATGAAAGATGTTTTGGAGAGTATGGTGAAACAAAAGAAAAAAAAGGATGAAAAGATTGATATTGCTAGATGATGTTGGGAGATGGGAAGAGTTACATGGAATTGAAGAGCTAGGCAATGAAGAGAACATAGTGAGAAATGGATGAATTGGTAATATGACTTCTCTTTGGACCTGTTCATAGGACAGAATACCATTGATTCATTGATTGATACAAAAATTATTTCTTTTTTTTATAAATAACAGTATCAAAAATAGATTAAGAGTTCATTAACTGATTCATAGTTTCTTTATTGCTCTTCGATGATTTGAAAAAGTCAATATGTGATGATATACATTTTTTGAAAGAAGTGCATTAGTATGCATATACTAAATAAATAAAGTTATTTGTCTATTATTCATACTATTTATTATTCATTGTGAATCTAGAAATGATAAGGCACAAATCCATTAGTAATCCTACTAGAAAAACTTTTAAAGAAAAGTTTGATTATGATTTCTATTTTAAGATTTCCATTTTAAAATAATTAATTGTCATTAATATTCTTGAAGATAGATGTTTTTAATAGACAATTTTCTTGTTAGATGTAAAGATTATCAATATCTTATGAAGACCAAGACTGGCCCTCCAAAACACATTTTAATCTTTTGTTTTCCCATGGCTACTTGTTACATGTATCAGTGGTGCACAACCCATGAGTTGAGGTTACAGAAAAGTTATTGAGAGTCATGAAAATTCTGAGTTTCCATTTTAGATATTTTTAATTGAAAAAACAAAAACCTAAATACTGTTAAAAATTTCATAAAAAGTGCTCAACTCATTATTGGGTGTCTGATCACTTTTGTGTTTAAACACTTTTTTCTTTATATTCCAATACACTTTGTATAAACAGCACATCATAATGGCATTTATATTGTTCTCATTTCTTTTGTTTTTCTTAGTTTTGTTCTTGAATGTACACATTTTCTAAAACAAATGAAAAAAGTTGTAATTGCTAAAAATCAACAGATCTACTAAGAACCAAGCATTATTACACATTTTTTGTTAATATTAGTTTTTTCAAAGATCTTATATCAAATTGTATGTATTGAAATATAATATAAAGATATTTGTATGTGGTAAAATGACTTTTACTTTTACTATTACTATCCTTATATGCTTATAATAGAATGGTAAGAACATATAATGAGTTGTGTAAAAATTCAGTCTGAGTATAAAAGTTGTAAGTGTAAAAAGGTTGCACACTTATAGCATTAGAATTAATAAAATAAGAATAAATAATGCCATTTTGAAGTATCTTAGCATATAATTATAAATTTCTATTTACATCAGTATTCAGATCATTAGGTAATTAATCACCATGGCATACAAGAAACGTCTTTTTTTTTTTTCATATGTCATAGCATCTGCCGGGACGCGAACCCACACCCGTCTGCAACCAACTACTTGCTTGCATGGCGGCTGCGATACCTCTCGGCTAACAACGCAAGACAGAAACGTCTTTTTGAATTCATATTTTATCATTTGATTATATTTGGAACACCACATACATACGTGGTCTTGTTTTAGAATATCCATTTTAAAACATGTTACAAATCTGAATAAATAAAAATTGCTTAAATAAGCATTTATTTTTATAGTGCTATTTTATAGCGCTATGTTTTATAAATTGCAATACATTAAAGATCAGCCTTTTCAAGCTATTGTGCATGCGCTTTTATGAGTGTTAATAATAAATGAATATTTTCATTCCCAACACAAGATATAGTATTTATGAAAGAATAAAATGAATCCACTTATTCTTTCCAACCCAGATGCTCATATATGGGCAAATCTTAAACAGTAATTTAAAGTGAGTGGTAAAATACATCACTTTTCTAATAAATACATTTAAAACAATGTATTTCTCTCTCTTTTTTTAAAAATAATAATTTATATATTTTTTTAAAAATTAAATAAATAAGATTTTAAATAATTTAGTTTTAAATTTTAAGATAAAAAAGAATATTCATGCTTACACACATCTTTTTATCATTAAACAATAAACTTATCACATGTTAAATATTTTAAATTATAAAATCTATTTATTAAGTAGGTTTTACTAGTCTAAAACTATTTACTCAAATAACATTCATAACAGTTTGTGTTTAAAGATTTATTTTAATTTAATAATGATGTGTGCAAATAAAATATAAAAACAAAAATATACAAGCTTAAATTAATATGTAATAAAACAATATATATATATATATTAGTACTTCAACCACATAAAATAATTTAAAGTGTTCAAATATTTCCGCTGTCGAAATATTAAACTTTTACATTGTTTAATTATATCTTTAAAAATAATACTTTTTATATGATTTGTAATTTTATCTTATAATTTACAAGATTGATTTATTTTTAATAAACAGCAATAAAATATATTTGTACTTATATTCTTTTGCTTGTAAATAAAAATTGCTACGGTATGTTTTTAAAATGCAAAAGATTATTATATCTTTATAATATAAAAATAAATTTAATAACCATTTACCATAAGGTAAGGATTTTTCTTATATTGTAACTTTGAAATTAAGTCGTAAAAAATGTAAATTATGTACTCTTAAATCTAGACCACTATCTAAATATTAATACACGCGCGCGCACACACACATATATATATTGAAAATAAAAGTGACAATGAAAACTGAATCTATGTATGTCATTTAGTAATATCTATAGTATTTGCCTGATTTTATGGTAAGTTAAAAGTGAAATATTATTGTTATTAGTTGATGGTATGGTTTCAGCTTGCATTACCAATATTAAATGATTGTTTCGAAGTTACATCATAACTAAAATTTTATCTAGATTATTACATGAAAAATTCTTATTGTATTATAATATTTATATTCATAGGTCCATGAAAATCTTTAAATTAATATATATATGTTTGGATAATTACGATGATTATAACTGTTTATTAGTTGTGAAAATGAAATAATAATTGACATTGGTATTATAAATTTTATAAAATTAACTCTGGTTTCATTTTATGAAAAAGGAAGTTGCCTTGAGATTATTATTTTTTCCTGACATTGGGATTGTCAAAGTGTTGACTGATTTAATGAATATCATCATCATTATCAATCCACTGCAGGATGAAGGTCTCTCCAAGTTTAATCCATCTTCTCCGATCTTTAGCTTCTCTTCTCCACATCACCCTGCACACTTTCTTATTTCATCCATCCATCCATCTCACATGTGGTCTCTTTCTGGGTCTTTTACAATCTCTTGGAATCCAGTTGAAAATTTCAATTGTCCATCTATTATCATCTCTTCTAGCAATATGTCCAGCCCAACTCCACTTCAATCTTTTAATTTTTTCAATGAGGTCAGTAACCCCTGTTTGTTCTCTTACCCATACATTGCGTTTTTGATCTCTTCTTGTTACTCCCAACATATACCTCTCCATACTTCTTTGAGTGGTCTGAAGTCTCTGTATTGCTCTTCTATTGAGTGTCCAAGTCTCAGATCCATAAGTAAGAACTGGTAAAACACATTTGTTAAAACCTTCCTTTTCAAACACATAGGCATATTTCCTTTTAGTACCAAGTTATTTCTACCAAAAGCACTCCAACCAAGTTTAATTCTATGATTAATTTCCTCCATTATGTTTTCATCTGTATTAATAATCTGACCAAGGTATTTGTAACTGTTAACTTCTTCTAATTCATCATAATCAATCTTTATTTTCATATTTTGAGCAAATCAATTAAACATTACTTTAGTCTTTTTAACATTTATCTAATGAATATATATGTTATTATATATTCTTTTAATTTGTAACAAATCTATGAACATTCAATGTCTAATATGTAGCACTGGTAATATATAAAAATATTTCTGTCACAAAATTCTTCATATTTACACATTATATAAATATTTCACAAAATTAATTTTCTAGATGTCATATTAGAAAACTTCTATATAATGCTCTCTTGCAATTATCTATTAACCAGATGAAAACTTAATCATATTAATATGTAGAATTTATTTTTATCTGAATAGTAGACAATGCAGGAGAACATTATTTGCATATAACAAATAGAAGTCTGCTCATAAACAATTCTTATAGTTTTTACATTATCAAAGCAATATAGCTTCAAGCATAAAAATAATTTGTTTTTTATAAATATAAAATTAATCACAATATAGCAATTACAATAGTTGACTGAAATTAATTATAGATATGTTTGTGCTATTTTTTTTTCCTTGCCTCAATTTAAAAATCAGAAATGTAAATAATTCTATAATCATAGTTTGTTTTGTTTTCTCTTTTAAATTCTTTACTTCTGAATATATTACTTCATAAAAATATAGTGTCAAAAATTGAACTTAATTGGAAATTGGAAATAAATGTAGGTTTCCCATTTTTATTTATTTGTTTTTAAAGTAAAAGTAAAAACCCTATATATCTAATTTCATTTATTATTTTCCTGTAGTTATAATCCTTATTAGAAATATTAAGTTTGTATAAATGTCTATTTAAAACACAATGTAATTTCTTTTTCTCCCCGTGTGAAATATAAGATTGCTGAATATTATCATATCTGCATGATCTATTGGTGGAAAATTTATTAATCAGCCATTCCCATTTTTTAATATACTTAAGGTGTATTTTATAATTCCATTTATTACGATAATTATTTAAGAAAGCTTTGAAATTATCCCAGACATTTATCCTTTTTAATATTGGTTTTATAATTTTAGTGAAGCTTCTAAATCTATCCAAACTTCTTTTAAAAATGTAGTATTTTTCATTTATAAAAATCTGCAACAAACAAGTCTCCAATTTATATATTAATTTATTATTATTTGAGATGTTCTTATTCCTTCTAACATTAATTATACATGCTTTAGGTATAACCTTATGTAATTTACAATTATTTAAATATGATAATTGACCTTTTATTTTTTCCATATGTAAACATAATTTAGTTAACTTCTTTACCTTAATCAAATCAATTGTATCCAAATTATCTCTCATATACTTCCATAAATGTTCCATATCCCAAACAACTGCAATCTTTTAAGTCTATGGAATATAAAAATCATGTTTCAGACAATTTTGTTAATTTAACGGATTATAAATTTTCACATGAACAAAGTAATTTACTGAGTAAAAATCCATCATTTATCCCATTTATAGACAAAGATATAAAGAAGAGGATTATAACAGACATTGAATTGGCACATATTTCATACGGGGAGAAAAAGAAATTACATTGTGTTTTAAATAGACATTTATACAAACTTAATATTTCTAATAAGGATTATAACTACAGGAAAATAATAAACAAAATTAGATATATATGTAATGGCTATGGGGTTGTAATAAGTAAAGAAGATAAAGGTTGTCATTTTGTTGTAATGTACGCAAGGACTATAATGATAGAATAGATAGTGTAATAAAAAATGAGGGGTATAGTAGATTATCTAAAGATCCTACAAATAATATAAAAAATAAATATGTAAAATTGTTAAAAAAGATTAAGCTTAATAACATTATAAGTGATAATCAATATTATTCTTTATATCCTAATTCATATGAGAACCCATATATATTTTGTAAGGTATTTAAGATTATTGTTTAATTTTAGCAATTTCATTTTACATAAGTTTTGTAAATTTTTAAACAAATGGATAGCTGATATTATTGGTTATGGACAATATTGTATAAAAATACAGAGGCTATTATTGATAAATTAAATATGATGAACATAAATAGAAACCACAGTATCTTTGTGATGGACATAGAATCGATGTACCCTAGTATCCCTAGAATTAAAAGTATTAGTATCGTCATAAAGGCTTTATCTCTATATATCAATGATGATAGCATAATTGGTATTATAAGTGAAGCATTGAACCTAATAAATAATAGTTTATATTTTAAATATAATAATGAATATTGGAGTATAAATAAGGGATGGGTAATGGGATGCGCGATTAGTGGGCTTATGGCATCTATGTTCATTAATGACATGGAAATCAATATTATAAAAGGCAGTATAATTAAAAAAGAAGTACTACATTATTTTAGATATGTAGATGATAGTTTGATAATTGGTAATAAGAGGGCAATATATAAATTATATAAACAATTTAATAATAATGTTGATAATATTAGGTTTACTATGAAAGAAATTGATAATGAAATATGGTATTTAGATATTGAAATTATTTTTAATCAAAATAATGATATTATAATTAAGCATTTTATTAAAGATTATAAATTAAGGAAAATTATATCAATTGATTCAAAACAACCATGTTTACAAAAGATGAGTGTAATTAAGAATTTTAAATATAAGAACGATAGATTTAATACAGATAAAAATATACAGAAGGATAAATTTAAACAAACATATATGGGATATGGATGTGCAGCACATAGTATTGACAATATCTTTTCACAATATGGGGTAAATAGCATGAATAATAATAGATGTAGGACTAATAAACAAAAGAAGTGGATAAAAATGTCATATTTGCCTAGTGTATATAATATATTAAATAAAAAAAGTAAAAATTATATAGATAAAAACATTAATGTAGGATGGGCTAATAGCAAAAATTTGGATAAATTGATAACTAATTGTAGAATGAAAGATGATATAAAATATAAGAGAGGAATGGTTTATAAAATTAGATGTAATTTTTGTAATATGGTTTACTATGGCCAGACGTCAAAGCAATTGGGAGAAAGAGCTAAAGAACACAGTGATGCTATTGCTAGGAAAGATGATAGATCTGTGTTATATGTTCATTATTTGCAGTACAGACATAAAATAAATTGTATTGATAATATAAGTGTTCTTGATTATATTAAAAATGTTAATAGACGTAAAATATATGAAACAAACTATATCATGTATAATAAAAACAACAGTATGAATATATACAAAACATCCATTAAGTTAAATAATAAGTGGTTAATGGATAAAGAATGGATAGTTAATTAATTAATATATGTGGATATATATCCATTCAATATATATAACAGAGTAATTTTTTAGTAGAATTGAGAAAAAAAATCATATAATAGATCATGTCAAATATCCATTTGTTTATCTGTCTTCTCTCATGTATTGATATAGATGTCACTGTTTCTACTTTAAATCGTGGAGACATATTGAAAAGGGTAAAAAACATAATTTGCCGAAAAAGGCTTTTCTATGATAATTTTATAATTTGTAATCTTTGTTGCTTGTATATATGTATTTTTAAACATATTTGACTATTGATTTCATAATATCTCTTGAGTTATAATAGCTAATATTTAATTCTATGATGGGCACTTATTCACTTCCAAATAATAGATTAATTTGTTTAAATTTTAAAAATAGAGGATCAATGGTTTCAAACTAGAAGATCATATTCATATTTCAACCATTGCTCAGCTATTTATTTATTATTTAAATAAATACTTTTTTTCTTTGGAAGTGAATAAATGCTTATTATAGAATTACATAGTAAAAGAAAAGAAGAAAAAATTAAAACAGGCAAAACTCTCCATGTGCAAGCCAGAATAATCAATGGATGCCAGAAGGCTTATGCATAAAATCCTCACCTAGTGCCTACTCATTCAATATCCCCAGACTAGTTTCTGGCTTGTGGCCTTCATCAGTGAGGAACCTTGAATCTGAGAGCACTGCCCCTAGATCTTAGGATCTAATGCAACCCTCCAGCAGCCATCTTTTATCTCTACTTAACTACAAAACTATGAGTCAAATTTAAAACAATAATATTTTCAATCCAAGCTCATTAGCTTATATAGTCATATAAGTCTGAACTCAGTTCAGTACCTATACATTTTGATGTCTTTGGTTCTTTAATAACCATAGCCACCACTAACAGTTGTAAGCAAGCATCATGTGATGTTTAAATAAAAAATGTTATAGAATAACTAATATTTGTTTTACTGTAATATGCTCATAATAGAAACGATTGTTTTAATTTCACATTTAATCTTAATGTCTATTTATTATATCTCATTTTATAAATGTATAACTTCTCTTCTTAATGCTGTTTTTATTTTGCTATTGTTTTTTTTTAATATAATCTTATTCCTGAAGTAGAGATTTGATGCTTACTCTAGCTAGAATCCCAAGATAGGAGTATTATTCTTGTATATATTATTTTATCATAGACTGATAAATACATTTTAGCTTCATCAATTAAAGAAATACAACTAATGATTATTATAATGAAGGGTTTTTGGCCAGAATAAAATTGCATAAGCTTAGAAATTCCCAATATGGAGATTATTAAGTATACCCCCCCCCCTTTTGTAAATCACATCATTCGGTTATAAAGTTTAAATATTAATATATAAAATAGTGCATTAATGTATGATTCACAAGTTGTATCTTGAGTATAAACCACTACATAATTTGGCAATTCAACATATAGTCATAGCTAAAATCTAGTATGTAAAATCACAATATATATATATAGCTTTGTGTTATTAACCTTGCTATCAGTCTATAATTTTATTTTTATATTAATATGTATTAAAATTAGTCGTGTTTCTAAGTTTTTTTTTAAAACGTTTTAAAAGAAAAAAAGTTATATATAGAATAAATTTATCATATATATATTTCCTTTTCTGCAAGTATTTTATCTAGCATAGTGTGAAAAGGTAATTTGCACAGAAGACACACACATGATAAATGCTAATTAACTATTGATATTAAATAAAATTATTTTTCTGGTAGAATTAAAAAAAAAAGCTGATCATTAAAAAAAAAATCCGATCATATCATTTATCTGATCACATGGTAATGCCTATTATTAGATGTTAATATAATGTCACGTCTGTAATGTTCATCACATGCTAACACCTGAGAGGACTTTTTCAGCGATTATATTTTTAGAATAAATTGTCATAAATTGCCTCAGGCTAAATCTTGTGATACTAATGCTTGTTTTGCATTATTAATATATATATATTATAAGTGTATTGTGTGTGCGCGCGCTTCCACTTGTTACTTGTAATAAATTAAATATATATGTACAGTATTAATTCTAGAAATTACAATAGAACATAGTGTTTTCAATTTTACTGCTGAATAATTTAAATAACTAAAGAGTTCAAATTATAATAATAAAATAACGAAGCTATATTAATATAATATTTTCAAATCAAAATTATATTTAAAAACTACTATTATTTTCTAGATATACGTAATAGTAGACTGTGAGAAGCAGAAATTCATGCAAAGTAATTAAACTGGTAGATCTTTATTTAATACAGCCAAATGAGCAGATGTCTGAGTATTAAGGAATCATTTCATTAATTATTTGTAAGCTTCATCATTATGCTGTATTTAGAAGTCATTTTCATAAGAAATTCTGGCTACATTTTAAAAATTAAAAACAATTAAGGTGTGATGAGAAAGTGGATAAAAAAACGTGGATTAGATGAAGGATTAGACCATGTTAAGCACTCTCCCATGAGATGAAAAGAAGGAAACAAAGAACAGCGTGGAAAGAAAAAAAAACTGATAAATGTACTTTACAGACAAAATTTTGATATTGAATTAGGTGCTCAATTATTTATGATCTTGAAAATAATCTTTTTAAAAAAAGATTCGAAAATATAATACTATAATTGGCTTCTTTTTTTAAAAATTTAAATACTAAAATTGTATATTTACGTACATATATGTATGTAGGCACATACAAATAAAAGTCATATTGCCTACTTTTATGAACATTCGAACAAATCTTGGTATTATTGATTTGAATTTCATTAAAGTAGGCTTAATTTATTCTAGTAGTAATTTAGAGCAATCCTTTTATATAGTACTTTATAATAATGTAAAATTAATTCTTTAAATAATCAGTTGTACTTATGAGCATATATCTGTGCTTTGCGTGTATTAATTGACTCTTGAACTTGAGGAAATATTTATAATCAAATACCGGTAGATCTAAGATCATTAAGTTTATTGCTAATATTAAAAGCCTTCATTGAAAGTATTCACCAAAGGAAAAACTCTGAAACATCTTCTGTCACTATATATATATATTGTGAAAGATATATACATATTGTGAAAGATATTCATTTTTTAGATAATCTATCTCCACATCAGAAATTATAGTGCAATCTTATATATATATATCATAGTTCTGACTTGTTTGATTTTAAGTTTGAATGTATTCAAGATCAATCTTACATACTTATATATATATATTACACGGATCTAATTGGTTATCACATGCAAATCACAACACCCTAGCCAATGCTTAAAATAAACCACTAAAATATAGGCAGTCTATTGTCTATTTAATATCTTGGACACTGATAATATTTAAATTTCTATTTATTATTTGGGTGTTGCCTTGACAACAAATTGCTGATATTCTATTGGCTTATTTTAAGTATTGGATAGAGTGATCATGTGAAAATCATGTGATTACAATTTTTTGTTTAATCCATTAAAACAACACCATACAATTTATTTATAATTGTTAGTTATTATATATTTATATCTTCTGCTATATGATAAAGTGTTTTAAGATAGATAAAAGTTATTATTACTTTGTATGAGATTTATAGAGTGTTGCATTAATAAATTAAACAACATATATTTGTGCATTTGATTCTAAATCCATTCAAAATTAAAATCAAACAGGTTGTAATTACAATCTATATATAAAATT
The DNA here is from genome assembly GCA_028023455.1 of Epiperipatus broadwayi. Taxonomy (NCBI): domain Eukaryota; kingdom Metazoa; phylum Onychophora; class Udeonychophora; order Euonychophora; family Peripatidae; genus Epiperipatus; species Epiperipatus broadwayi. The sequence continues at coordinate 4,947,226 of JAQFVV010006244.1, read as the reverse complement.
ATGTTATAGTTTCCGATGTAAAAATCCAAATGTTCTAAGCTTTTTGCTCACATGAGGAGTAAAAGTTCATTATAACATATATGCATATTAAGAGAGGGTGGGCTGAAATTCTTTAAATTAATCGATAATTATAATATGAAGAGTTTCAGTCTGAAAAGTGTAATGACAATTCAGAGATTAATTGGTTATAAACACTTGTATATATTCATATAATCAAATAAAATAAATATAATAATCAAAAATCTCTGGAATAAACTCTCCAATATTTAAAATACCAATATATAAAATAAATAATATATATAGACTCTTAATGAAATGTGTGCCATCCTGGGTAGCATTTAACAGTTAAAAAATGGTGTATATGCCATAAGCTGACTATAGCTATTATTTAGTCTTTTATATATTAGTATTTTGAACATGCATATGTATGTGTGTGTGCGCGCATGTTGATATGAAAGTTAAAATTTTTCAGTATAAGATAAATGTCTCATATCGCAATATATAAATTAAATCATGTGTTCAATGATTATAAGAATATAGTACTTTCCTCTCCGATTACTGAATGTTGCCTTATGTTTTATTTATAATGTTTCATTTTCCAGTCATAACATCAATACTTATAAAGACAAATTTTTCTGGAACCTTTAGCTTTTAGCTAATAATATCTTGATACAGATTGATTTATCGATACTGAAAGATCTGTTAGCTTGACTATGGCCAGTTATTGATAAAAGTATTTAAACCTTCTTTTGAAACTCAGTTGCATTTGGCTTGGACTAAAATCACAAGTGTATGCATTGCAGTTACATGGATGTTCTAACCATTATGCCATATGGACTTTTGTTTATTAATGAGTGGAAAATAATACAGCAAAACAAAACAGGAGACTTAAGTTTTTTCCCCAGTGTTTGTTTCTATATATATTTTCTATAACTTCATCAGCTGCAGATCAATCCAATATTAATTGCATCAAATATAAATAGATCTGAATTTAAAATATATTATTACATAGGTAAATCTGATTACTTTTTTTGAAAGTATGAGAATAAAGGAAATCACCCTAACAATATATTTATTTAAATTATATAAAGAAGAAGAGAATATACACAGTAGAGAAAAACAGGACATATGTTGTTAATTTTTTTTCATAGGTTAACTGTAATATTGTATATTTAAATAATCAGCTGAAAATATAATTTATTAATAAATAAATACTACAGTTATACATATACATCAATAGTAAAAACCAGGAGTATACACAATATATTCATTTCTTTTTCTGCTTTAGCAATTGCAGATTACAAATGATAAAATGGCTAAGATTGTTTTTAAATTGTGATTAAAATGTTCATTCTTTCATTATTATATATATATATTAAAATCTTCTATTATAAGAACTTTTATGTATGTGTGTGGTTTTATCATTTTTATGTTTTGAAAATAAATTGTAGAGCCTATTCTTATAAGTGTGTGTATATATGCATACATAAAGTATACACTTTGCATAATTAAAATGCAATAATGGTAATCTGGTAATTAATAAAAATGTAGAATGATAAAATTATATTATTAAACCAAGAGAGAAAAAAATCATGGAAATCAAAAAAAAATCTTATATTAAATAAGAAAAAATAAAATATTAGGTGTGTGGACATAGTAAAATTTATTGCTAACTTTATACAATAATTCAAATCATAAAATATGTTATTATAAATCTATTTAAACGCAATAAGTAATATTTACCTCAAGAATATGTGTGTAAAAATGCGATATTAGGGACCTCTACAGGTCTTAACCACATGGTTAAGACCTGTAGAGGTCCCTAATATCGCATTTTTACACGCATATTCTTGAGGTTAAAGCCTTAGTAAAATATGTTATTGTAAAATTAAAATCATAACATTAGCAGGTATAGAGTCTTTAAAGTAATGTACATGTATATATGAAACAAAAATATTTATAAGCTACTATTTGAAAAGATATCTTAATACTTGAATATTTATTCAGAAATTCTGAATCATTTGAACAAATTCAAAGATTTAAATCATTTTGTTTAATAAATGTTATGAAATTATTATAAAACAACTCTGATTAAAATTAATATCTATTTTGTGATGAGTTAAAATTGTTATTTGAAAGGAAATATTTTTTTTTACTTTGATAATTAATTTATATAAAATGCTTTTAAAACTTAGGAGTCAATTTTTAAATGTCAGTTTTTATAAATTGAAAATGTTCTTTAAATTAAATGTAATTGTAATTAAATTTTCTTTTACATACAGTTTACCAGAGTATGGTTGAAAAACAAAACACAACATATTTTAAACAAGTCAACATATTTATCAGACAACAAGTAACTTATTTTTCAATTTCAATGAAATACAAGTAATCACAAAAGAGAAAAGAGGTATATAATGAAATGAAAAACAACACCAGACAATTCTCTTTAGCTCTTTTTTAGTTCCAGTTCAATTGAGATAAACCTCAGTTAATGTTTACCAGTATTGTATAGAAATCCCTCCAAAAAAGAATTTAGCATGACTTTGCCATTAAACAAAGTGAAGACAGCATTGAAAAACTATAAACTGTTCTTCAATTGCAAATATGAAGCAACTATTAGATATTCTAAAATTTCCAATCTTAATTTGAGTTATTGCTGTTATCTGGAATTGTAACTACTGGGGGAGGGGGTGATAAAAATATAATATGCCTGATTTTTGTCCTATAAGATAAAATGTGTCCCTATATTGATAGCTTGCTACAGAACAAAGAATCCTGGAAAACTGAAAGTTATCAAATAAATTAATTAATACAATATGCTTCAACATATAAAGGCGAAACTATAAAATTAATATAAAATGATTTTGTGAAGAAAATTGAATGTCTAAGAAATAATATTTTGTTTAAATCGCATGTTGTTATTAAATTAGTAATGACTTGAAAGGTTGCTATTCTTCCCCATGCGCCTTACTATTACCTTCAGACAGCCAATAGCTGTTAAACAGTGGTCTGAGGAACGATCAGGCCTAGACACATGACAGATTTTTTGACAAGAAAAGAATGATACCATTCTTTTCTTTTACTTAACTTTTATATATATAAGCCAGTCTTAAGCATCTTGGCTTGAAAGCATGAATATATAAACATATACATTTATTACTCACTGAGTTATTAATTTACGATATTACAGCGCAAAATCTTAGATTTACTACACCACAATTTTCTAGATGTTAATATAAGTTATCGGCAACATATGTAAATAATATTTTGTTTAAATCACATGTTGTTATTAAATTAGTAATGACTTGAAAGGTTGCTATTCTTCCACATGCGCCTTACTATTACCTTCAGACATCCAATAGCTGTTAAACAGCGGTTTGAGGAGTGGTATCATTCTTTTCTTGTTAAAAAATCTCTGTCATGTGTTTAGGCCTGATCGCTCCTCAGACCGCTGTTTAACAGCTATTGGCTGTCTGAAGATAATAGTAAGGCGCATGTGGAAAAATAGCAACCCTTCAAGTCACTACTAATGTCTAAGAAAATTTAGCAAAGTTATGAATATAGAAGAATAAATATAGAAAATTTAAAAAAAATCTATACCAGTAGGAAGTGCAATCAATGGAATGAGTTGCTCATGAGGTAGAAACTCTACTAAAATTATGATATTAGATTCACTAAATGATTGACTTAAATAAAATAAGAGACTTTTTGAATCTTATCCTATTTTTCATACTTATTTCAATACATAATTAGAAACAAGTTACTTAGTAATAAGTGCCAGTTCTAAAATAATAAGAAATGCAAGACAATATATATATATATATATATATATATATATATATATATATATTAAGTAACTATATTTCTTAAAGATGATTTGCAAAAGATGTTGCTTAGTAGGATACTTAATCTCTGATTCAATCATATAAAACAGTAATATGATTATGAAATATTTAAAGGTGATAAATAAATTATGAATATGCATATATGAAGAGTATAATAATAACTAAATAACCTCCTGGTATTATATTAATATTGAGTGTTAAAACTTATGGTGATGTGAAACAATAAACATCTATTTGCAACTAAGAGAAAATATATACATGAGGATATATAATGACCATTTAATAGAAACCAGTAGATGTTCAACTTATTATGACTTAATCAGATTAATGAGTTTAAGATGACTTAAATAAGTTTGTAATACTTGCATAAGTTAACAACATTAAAATTCAGAATTTTCTCTTAATTGGATCTGTTCAAGTCTAACTATTTTTAAAATAAAAGAATTAACAAACACAATCATACTAAACATAAATGATTTTGTAAGTATGATTTAGAAATTCATATTCTATATAATTTTTTTCATAAGTAATAGTTTATTATGTAATTCCACACTTAATTAAATATTCTACATCAATAGGACATGGCAATATGAATTACTGTTATGAGATTCCTTGTTGCTAAATAGTGTAGATCCTGTTATATGTCTCTGAAGAATGAGCCTCCATTTATTATTTATAATACATAATCATTATATGCTATTGTGAATGATGTTAAGTTATAATTTGAATATATATGTATATTCATGTGATCTTGTTTATTTCAATTTCTTTATATCAATACAATGTTTTATTCCTTTTTCATGCTATACTCTATTATCCTAAAGTAATAAACGTAAGTTGAAAAGCTATCTGTAAGAAACAGCTGTTTAATATGAAGTGATCTGGAATGACAGCATCGATATTATAATAGCATTGGATAAAGTTAAAGTTGACTTTTCTATATGAATAATTCCATGGTAATAAATATATATTAGCGCAGCTGTCAAACTTTCTTATTAATGTTAAAAATCAACATTTAACATAAAAATTTTACCGATATTTATTGGAAATCAAATACGTTTCCCTTAAATATTATGCAGAGGTGATCAAGCCAAATTGGGGTCCTAAGCAGTAAAAATTTCAGGACCCTTAAACTCAAGTTAGAGAAAAAAATTCAAGAAAACTCTCATTAGGTTATTAACAAAAAAGAAAAGTATTCAAAAATTTCATACCATAACACATTAAATAAATTTATTAAAAAACAATTTATACATGAATTTCCATCTCACTTTATGTCTTGCAAATTTGTCAATTATTTTTGCAGTGTCAATTCAGCTTAAAATTTCCTACTCTATATACAGAATGATCACATTATTTATTTATTTTTCTCCCATAGTACACCTTAAATAATTTTTTGCACACTTTAAAACAGAAAATGATCTTTCTCCTGATGCATTAGATAAGGGAATTGTTAATAGAAAATTTCAATAATATTTCAACATAGATGTCTGGTGTGTTTTTTATGGTATCCTCATTTTCTTTTAGAAATATTAAAAAATGGTCACATTCATCTTCAAAATTATAAACATCAATGTCATACTTATAAATATCCTTATACTTTATTATCACATTCTCTTTTTCTTCTATTGATAAATTCCAATCAAAAAGTATTTGAAAAGTCTCTACAACAACTTCATATATCTGAGTTCTTTGAGGTAGTTCTGCCTTGGTGTTACCACAAATAACATAAAATTAATTATGAAATTTTTTCTTATTGTAAATTCATGTCCAACTTTTTTTGTAAAATAGTTTAAAAGTTTTTAGCCTGCAAACAATACCTACTAAAAATATTTTTTTAATGATAATGTTAAGATGTTAACAAAAAAAAATTCATTTTTACCTGTCTCCAATCAAAATATGTTTTAGAAAAAACCCTCTGAAGATAAATCAACTTCAGGAAAACAGCAAAATTTATTTATGATAATTTTTTTAAAAGCAGAGTAATTAAATTTAAATCAAATTATTATTTTGGGAGGGGTCAAATTTTTTGTGTAATTAAATATATATATATATATATTTACTTAATTTGGGCCTATTTATGCTATACTAGTTTCACACCCTGATGTCCAGTTAAAAGTTAGAATCCTGCCAAAACTCAAATAAATTCCCTTCAAATGCTTAAATAATTTATAGGATGGTTGAATGTATATAAAGAAAACATAATTTTCCTCAAATCCTAATGAAAAGACATTTTAAGACATTGGGGCCCCTTAGCATATCGAAGACATTGGGGCCCCTTAGCATTTTGAAGCCCCATGCCCCTCTGATATTACAATGAATTAACAAATACAAATGTTAAATAATTATCCATTGTTAGGCCATTATTTTTTTTTGTTTGAAGATTTGATGATGGATTTTTCAAGTTTCCATGAAATAAAGTTTTTGCATATGGAAGTTAATAAATATATACATTGTTTTTTCCTGTAATAAAATGAAGATTGCAAAAGACTGTTCTCTCCCTAAATGTGGTTTTTAATATTTAACTATTGATGTTAAAATAAAATAAACAAAAACAAAAATATGAGATAATACCAGAATGCTTCTACTGAAAATTTTCAACATCTTAATTTAAAATTGTATGCTGGCATTTAATTGATAGTAAATAAATTAATCTGTAAATTTTTCATCATCATTTTTTGCAAGATTTTGTACAATATTTTTATGTAATATATTTTATTTTAATTATGAGATATTAATATAAAATGTTTTATTTTAAAAAAACTATTTGTTTATATATAATTAACAAATAATTTTATGTAGTATCTTTGAAAAAGTTAAGACAAGATTAAATAAGATATTAAATCCTGCCAGAGATATATGCAAATAAGCACTATATAAAGGTAATTTAATTAGATACCAACCAGTAACCACCTAAACATTCACAGTAGAGATAGTAATCAATATTTCTAACTGCTATCAAGGCAACCTTCTCACCTTTTAATAGCAAGAATGGAAACCCATTCTTACTAAAGGTAATTTATATATTTCTAGATGTATTCATTATATAAGGTGATTTAATGTAATAGCATAGAAATGAAATGTGATTTTGAATATACTTCAAATTTCTTTGTCGACATTCTAATTAATTATTTTATTAAATTGTTGTTTTAGCACTATAGAGCATTAATTATATCCATTCTCTATTCAAATCCTAACTTCTCTGTATAACATATAGTTTAATTATGAATATTGTTGTAAGTCATCTAATGTTAAAAGAGATTTCAAATACTTCCAAACTGTACTCAACCATAGATAACTTATTAGAATAAAACAATTGCTGAAAAAGTAATAAAGTTAACCAAATGTGTTTCCTGAATCCAGGATGTAGGACCTGAAAATGTAAAAGAATCCCTACCCTTAAAGCAAATAAAGCTGATTTATGCAAGCCAATATTTTTTATGATGAGACCAAACCAATGAATCATGGTATTTTATTTTTAGAGAAATCATTCTTTGAGTAATAAGACCTGAAAATTGATGATGATAGTCATTTTCCTAATAATATAGTTACTGACCAATATTGTGCAGGAGAAGATTTAGGATGCAATCAATTTCCCTCAGATACATAGTAGTACATCAACATGTAGCTAGGTGCAAAAAATAGTAATATTTGTATATTCTAACCATCATTATTAACATTGATTATTTAACATTTATTTCAAACAAAGTTTTGGATCCATCCAGTATGCCATGCATGTGTGGAATTTATATTATTTTTATAATTTGAAAGTAAATTGTAAAGTTTAGTCTTATATATATATATGTGTGTGTGTGTTTAATTGGATATGGAAGCTATATATTTTGCATGAATAAAATTTGTTTGAAATGCAATTGATGAATCTATCATATAGACGCACATATATTGTAAATTTATCTAATTCTTACTTTTTATATTTCTGTGTAGTTTGTCATTGACATTTGTTGCAAAAACAGCAGGTTTTAATTCTTATCATATAAAGTTTTTGCACACTGTTTAATCATATAATAGTAAAGTTACGGAGCAGAAAATTAAAATGTTTTTTGTTTTTTTGCTATATATGATTCATTATGTTGTTGTTTGTTTGTTTTTTCATTTGCTTTTTTTATATATACAAATGAATAAAAAAAACACACACACTACAAAAACATTAGTTTAATACAAAAAGAAGTGTTTTTCAATAATACTTTGTCATCCATTTCATTATAAATATATAAAATATTAATAGCAGGAAATTATATATATATAGTGACTTTTAGATTTTTTAAAATTATAATTTGAATTATATCTTTATATTCTGCTGCAAATAAAAATGTGAAAATATCACTGTACATTTTTATAATCATATGCTCAGGCTAAGGGCAACACTGGTTTATATATTTAATTTCTCTATTATTCATCAATAATATTGCCTTGATATATATATATATTTGTGATTATAAATAATATTATATATATACTTTACTTATTATTTATTAAATAATATTTTAATTTGCGAATTAATTAGTAATTTATATATATCTTTTTTCAAATATCACACACACATATATATACACATATACACACATTTATAAAGTTTATAAAATATCTTAATTATAATGCATAAATGTGTATATATATATACCTGAACACAGAGAAAATCACATATTTACATATATAATTTTACATTCATGTTTAAGTAATTAATTGTTAAATAATTGTATAAATGTTTATATTATTTCATAGATTTTTTAATTATATTTACTATGGTTTATCTCAAAGCATATTTTCTATTAGAATCTTTAATGTAGTACAAAGATTCAATTAATATTTGACAATATATATTCAGGCCACATGTTTAATAATAAAATATATGTATGTGCTGATTTATATGTTCTGTTAATGGTCCATTTTTTTCTCTTTTTCTTCTAGTTACTTTTTTGTCCCCAAAACAAAAATCATATGACACATGAAACGCTTTTATTATTATTATTGTTATTAAAAAAGTGTATTTAGTGATGAATAAGTATTTGGATGACATTGTGTACTTTTTATATTTTTAGGGTACATACTGTTAATAAATAAATCTATTATTACTTTATTTCATCTTTACACTTTCAAAATTAATTATATACATAATAAAATTACCAACACAGTGTTTAAAACCAAATGTAAATTTTGTATTGAAAAGATTTTGTTTACATCTGAGCTTGTTCAATTTCCAATCTTAAAATATTGTTTATCAGATTGATTTTTTCTATAAGAGCAGCGATAACATATATAAATTATCATGTATGTGTGTAGTCAGTCAATAAATAAGCTGCTGCATTAATATTGAAAAGTGTGTAAAAATGTCTCTCTATATATGATATCATGATGGTATTATGTATAAAAGACATTAGTTTGAAGTACACCTGTACTCTACATAGGTTTATTTGCAGTATACACAAACTGTATATATACATGGTAAATTCAAAAAATTATAAGTGAATGAACATAGTCTACCAACAGGATATATTTGAAGTATTAAATTTTATTCCATTTCTTATTTGCATTGCTTAATTATATATACTATAATATACCATATACTCCTTAATTTACACTTTGCAATGCAGTTAACATAAGATTTATTTTATTTCCTTTGTTACAGTTTCAACTGTCCAGCAGTCATCATATTTAAGACAATAGTTGGAATATTTGGAATGTTGTTTTTATTTTTATATTTATATGTATATTTGTGTATGTATATGTATGTGTGTATATATATATGTTGATATCTGTATGAATAGATATTAAATTTATATTAATTGTATATGTTTAAATGTTGTAGCTCTGATGATGACTGCTGGATAGTTGAAACTGTAAGAAATGAAATAAAATAAATCTTATGTTAACTGCATTGTAAAGTGTAAATTAAGGAGTATATGGTGTATTATAGTATAACAGGATTAAGTTGAATGATTTTACTTTTGGGAAATGTATGTATTCAAGCACAAGTGCGTGTGCGGCGCAACTGCTCCCAAAAGCTGTTAATACAAATACAAATAGCTAACTAAAAATATTAAAACAGCTGAGCGCTTTTGCATAAATTTAAACGTAAGCAAACTATGATTATGAAGGCAAGATCCTTTGAAAGCGCTCAGCTGTTTTAATATTTTTAGTTAGCTATTTGTATTTGTATTAACAGCTTTTGGGAGCAGTTGCGCCGCACACGCACTTGTGCTTGAATATAACAGGATATATTGTTAGCAAATATTCAATTTACCAAAATATATCAGTTCTAAAAAATAACTGTGAGTAATCAGTGAGCAGAACCCATCAAAAATATTTATTTTAATTTGTAGGACATTATATTGCATCATCAAAAGTGATATTTTGTTTTTACCGTAAATAAAGTATCTGCTACATTAATGCTCATTTACTAATAAGTCATATTTTAGATGTCTAATTTATGCTTTTTCTTACATTCCTTCTAATTTTTAACTTTAATGTCTGGTATCACTTAGAAAAATATGGTCTCAGACATCACGAGTTTTTAAATTTCACCAGTCCCATTTTCTCTCTAATTATATCAATAAAATGCATATTTGTGCAGCTATACACATTCTAATGAATTTAAATTAGAACTTACAAATCGGTTTCAAGTATTAGTAGATTTTGAATTTGATTCAGATTTGAATGAAATTAATTAATAGGAAAATAACTGATACACTTTTAAAAACTGCAACAAAGATAGTTGGTAGAAAAAAGCAGCAATTGACCAATAAAATTTCTACTGAAATTAGAGAATTTATGAAGAAAAGAAGGAATAGGAAGATATACAAAAATGATGCATTGAAAAGGATTAAATATCTCGAAATTTTGTAAAATGGTGTGGAAAAGAGTTGAAAATGATATAAGAAAGTATAATTGTGACTAACAAGGAAAGTTGTAGAAGATAATAAAAGTCTAAAGAATGTAAAGCAACATTTTGGTATTGGTAGGAAATTTATATCTGCAATAAGAAAAAAAGATGGCATTATTACTAAAAAGAGAGATGACATCATGAAATGGGTAGAATACTTCTATCAAGAATTATATAGTAATAAAGAACAAGTGCCTCCTATGCCTATTATATCTTCCGAATTGCCCAGAATTTTGAATGAGAAAGTGAGACATGCAATTAAATTTATGAAGAAAGGGAAGACTCCATGTAATGATGGAATTATAATGATATATTAAAAGAAGCAGGTGAAGAAATAGAATTTTTTTTAGCAAAGTTATATTCCAAATGTCTAAATGATAAAGATGTACCAGATGATTGGAAGAATGCAGTATTAATATTAATATTCAAAAAAGGTAATAAAGAAGATATTAGAAACTACAGACCTAACAGTCTTTTATCAGTTTTATACAAAATTTTTACTAAGATAATTACAACTCGTCTACAGAGAACACTGGACTTCCACCAACCAAGAGAACCATCTGGATTTAAAAGTGGTTTTAGTACAGTAGATCATTCCAGGTATTGAGAGAAGTTATAAAAAGGACAAATGAATATGAGTTGCCATTATGCTTAGGATTTGTAGATTATGAAAAGGCATTTGATTCTATAAACATTTCTTCAGTGATTAAAGCATTGGATCATCAAGGTATAGATCCAGGATATTGTCATATTTTAAAGAATATTTATAAAAATGCAACAGCAACAATTAGATTACATAATGATAGTAGGAAAGTCAACATTGATAAGGGTGCAAGACAAGGTGACTCCATATCTCCAAAACTTTTTACAGCAGTGCTGCAAGAAGTATTTTGTGGATTAAAATGGGAAGCTAAAGGAATGAAAGTAAACGGAGATTATTTAAGTCATTTAGATTTTGAAGATGATGTAATTGTTTTTGCATATAATGCTTTAGAGTTGCAGGAAATGTTGCAGCAGTTATCAGATGAAAGTAGGACTAAAGATAAATGTTAAAAAGACTAAAGTAATGTTTAATAGGTTTTCTCAAAATATGAAAATAAAGATTGATTATGATGAATTAGAAGAAGTTAACAGTTACAAATATCTTGGTCAGATTATTAATACAGATGGAAACATAATGGATGAAATTAATCATAGAATTAAACTTGGTTGGAGTGCTTTTGGTAGAAATAACTTGATACTAAAAGGAAATATGCCTGTGTGTTTGAAAAGGAAGGTTTTTAATAAATGTGTTTTGCCAGTTCTTACTTATGGATCCGAAATTTGGACACTTAATAGAAGAGCAATACAGAGACTTCAAACCACTGAAAGAAATATGGAGAGATGCATGTTGGGAGTAACAAGAAAAAATCAAAAACACAATGTATGGGTAAGAGAACAAACAGGTGTTTACTGACCTCATTGAAAAAATTAAAAGACTGAAGTGGAGTTGGGCTGGACATATTGCTAGAAGAGATGATAATAGATGGACAATTGAAATTTTAAACGGGATTCCAAAAGATTGTAAAAGACCCAGAAAGAGACCACATGTGAGATGGATGGATGAAATAAGAAAGTGTGCAGGAGTGATGTGGAGAAGAGAAGCTAAAGATCTGAAAAGATGGATTGAACTTGGAGAGACTTTCATCCTGCAGTGGATTGATAATGGTTGATGATGATGATGATATATCTGTTTTTATATTTATTACCAATAGCACAAATATTTCATGGATTTTTTTAATTTTTTATATCCAAATATGCACAAATCTTTTAATTAAAGAAAACAATAACAGAGACTAGTGTAGAAAATTAAAGGTTCTTAGTTATGGTTTTATATGGAAAATGAGGAACTTAAAAAGTGGATTTGCAATGTAAGTTTTTTTGAAATGTGATTGTAAGTTGAGTAGTAATATTTAGGAAACCCTGAAGAAATGACAATCTGGTATAACCTCATAAAATCTATCAAGATTACTATGTACAGTATATTGATTATTAAAACATAGATAGTAAATATTCGAGATAATAATGAATAATATTGGTAACTATATCAAAGTTTTCTAAATATAGGCACATGGAATGGGCAAACTTTTTTTATGTTGATTTTTTTTGGACTTGAATGTAGAAGATTGATTACAATTAAGGAGATGTCAAGGCTGATGATTGATGACTCCTCATAGTTAAATTCTTTTAGTAATAAAGAGAAGAAAATTAATTAAACAAGTAAATGGAAAGACAGTTTTGAAATGAAGAAAAATTGAAGGATATTTGAATTTCTGTAAGATTTAACTTGGAGTAAGCATCAATTAAATGTAATGGTATTAAATACTATCTTTTTTTTTTTGTTTGTTTGTTTGTAAAAGTACCTGATCTTGTTTTTACAGATACTTGAGCACCAATATTATATTCACAAAGTTAAAAGAATGTAATGTTATGTTGGAATAATGTTATTGCATTAATATTAATCAAACCCTTTTTAAAGATTTTAAGAATAATTGATCTCTTATTGATGGAAAACATGATGTTGCCTCTATGAGCTTGATTTATTAACTGATGCTGAATCTTTACATAAAACATGGAATAATTACTACCACCAACACTATTTTGACAGAAAAAGTATTAAAAATAATTTGGATGCATTCATATTTAAACAATGACATATGTAATAAGTTATAGTTAGGAGTCATAATGTAAATAAGTCAATATCATGCAAGCACCAAAGTGAGAAAATTGACAGCAAGATCATTGATTACTCCATTGCAGATTAAAATTATAAAAGCACTAAAAGATGACCATTCCAAAACACATTGCTAATAGAGTTGATGTTAATATTTCTAGAAGAAACTTATTCTTGATTAGATTTGACAGCTGTTAAGACTAAAAATTTTATTTTTGGGATAGCTAACTTACTGATGCATAAAATTTTCTTAAGGCAATTCATATGAAAACAATAATTATTTTCTTAAGTTCATTGAAAAAGGTATTATTTCTCAAATAAGTGTATCATTGGTAATTTGATTAAAAGTAACCATTAACCATTTACTGTTTGAATTCTTTATAAATGTAAATGATGAGATTCATAAACTGTATAGGTATTTTAGAATGGTTGATGGTTTAAAACTACAAGTAAGATGATATAACTACTTCATATATTGAAAGTAATGTGATGTCTTGAATTAGATGATTGCATTAAATGAAATATCAACTGTTTATCCAGAGAGATGAACTTAAAACAACTCTTTATAATATAAAAACAAGAAATCTCAAGATTCATTAGAATCCTGGAGAACAGAGCAAAACTCTCCATACAGTATTGCCACCTGTGCTAAACAGAGTAATCAATGGATGCCAGAATGCTTGTGCATAAAATCCCTATCTAATGCCTACTCATCCAATATCCCCAGACTAGTTTCTGGCTTGTGGCCTTTGTCAGTGAGGAGCTTTGGATCTGAGAGCACTGCATCTAGATCTTAGGATTTAATGCAACCCTCTAGCAACCACCTTTTATCTCCACTTAACTACAAAACTATGAGAATGAAATTGAAAACACAAAAAATATTTTCAATCTAAGCTCAATAGCTTATATAGTCATATGGGTCTGAACTCAGTTCAGCACCCATACATTTTGGTGTCTTTGGCTCTTTTACAACCATAGCCACCACTATCCTATTAGGCAGGATTGGTGTTAAACCATTAAGCATCACATGATCACATTTCCTATACTAGCACATTAATTGTTTTTAAACAGAGCAAAACTCTCCATACAGTATTGCCACCTGTGCTAAACAGAGTAATTAATGGATGCCAGAAGGCTTGTGCATAGATAGGGATTTTATGCACAAGCCTTCTGGCATCCATTGATTACTCTGTTTAGCACAGATGGCAATACTGTATGGAGAGTTTTGCTCTGTTTAAAAACAATTAATGTGCTAGTATAGGAAATGTGATCATGTGATGCTTAATGGTTTAACACCAATCCTGCCTAATAGGATAGTGGTGGCTATGGTTGTAAAAGAGCCAAAGACACCAAAATGTATGGGTGCTGAACTGAGTTCAGACCCATATGACTATATAAGCTATTGAGCTTAGATTGAAAATATTTTTTGTGTTTTCAATTTCATTCTCATAGTTTTGTAGTTAAGTGGAGATAAAAGGTGTTTGCTAGAGGGTTGCATTAGATCCTAAGATCTAGATGCAGTGCTCTCAGATCCAAAGCTCCTCACTGACGAAGGCCACAAGCCAGAAACTAGTCTGGGAATATTGGATGAGTAGGCATTAGATAGGGATTTTATGCACAAGCCTTCTGGCATCCATTGATTACTCTGTTTAGCACAGGTGGCAATACTGTATGGAGAGTTTTGCTCTGTTTAAAAACAATTAATGTGCTAGTATAGGAAATGTGATCATGTGATGCTTAATGGTTTAACACCAATCCTGCCTAATAGGATAGTGGTGGCTATGGTTGTAAAAGAGCCAAAGACACCAAAATGTATGGGTGCTGAACTGAGTTCAGACCCATATGACTATATAAGCTATTGAGCTTAGATTGAAAATATTTTTTGTGTTTTCAATTTCATTCTCATAGTTTTGTAGTTAAGTGGAGATAAAAGGTGTTTGCTAGAGGGTTGCATTAGATCCTAAGATCTAGATGCAGTGCTCTCAGATCCAAAGCTCCTCACTGACGAAGGCCACAAGCCAGAAACTAGTCTGGGAATATTGGATGAGTAGGCATTAGATAGGGATTTTATGCACAAGCCTTCTGGCATCCATTGATTACTCTGTTTAGCACAGGTGGCAATACTGTATGGAGAGTTTTGCTCTGTTTAAAAACAATTAATGTGCTAGTATAGGAAATGTGATCATGTGAATCCTGGAGAAGTTCAAAAATATGATGGTGATATGCTAGTTTCAAAACTATATGGACATATAAAAATGTGATATCTGATTTGAAAAAAGTTATATATTAGAACTTTCTAATATTTTTCATTCTTTTGAAATGAATTCATAATTTTTAAAATATTGAATTCCTATAAACTTGTATCCAATGCTTTTTATAATCAGGTTTTGTCTAAAAATACAATATTCATCAAGCTTATTTCTTGTTTGATTACAAACATTTCTGATGCAGTTTATAGATTAATTGAAACTATTAGAAAATAAGAAATGGTAAAAGGTATTGGATGTAGATATATAAGAATTGGATCTTTTTAAATTAATAAAGTCACTAAACATCATACAATCACTATTTCATATGCTTACACCAGCTGTTAAAACAGACACAACTCTTCATACAGTAGCACCATCCAGTGCAAAACAGAGTAATCAATGAATGCAATAAGGTTTGTGCATAACCCCTCTATCTGCACAAATCTTCTTGCATCCATTGATTACTCTGGCTTGCACTGGGTGGCACCACTGTATGGAGAGTTTTTCTCAGTTTTAATATACTGTGTAAGTTGTGAAATGGTGATAATATAATGTTTAGCAATTTAATACCAACCCTGTACAATGGGATAATTGAGACTTTGGTTATTAATGAACCAAAGACACCAAAATATATAGATATTAAAATAAGTTCAGATCTATATAAATATACAAATGGATGAACTTGGATTGAAAACATGTTTGTGCTTCATTTTGGACTCACAGATTTATAATTAACTAAAAAGGTAAAAGGTGGCTACTAGAGAGTTGCGTTAAATCCTAAGATTTAGATGCAGTGCTGTCTGACCCAAGGCTCCTCACTGATAAAAGATATATGCTAAAAACTAGTTTGGATATTGGATTCACCACTAGATTAAGATTTTATGCACAAATCTTCTTGCATCCATTAATTAATCTGACTTGCCCTGGGTATGGAGAGTTTTGTCTCTGTTTTAAGATTAAGAAAAATTCTATTATTCATATTTATAAAAATATGAAGAATAGATAAAACTGCATCAATCTTTATAAAACATCTCTCAAAGAATGATCAGTGATATATTTTCTCTTATTGGAAAATGATAATATATTCCATAAGGTTTTAAAGAATAAAATAACAATAGATCTGGTTTAAATCCAAATGCAAAAATATGTATTTTTGGCAGAGGTGTGTTTTATGTATTGCATTTATTGACGTGTAAAAATCCTAGACTTATTTAATCAAGTAAGATTGTAATACTGTTTCAAAATAGCTAATTGTCTCTAGAAGTTTAATCATTTTATATAACTACTGCTAATGAGGTGACAGAAAATGACTGATGTTGGTAAATCTGAAGCAGTTGTCTTAAAAATATTGTTTAAAAACATTTAAAACCATGAGAAGAGCAATCCATATCAGAACAAAAATTGATATTTTTGATAAGGAAGTATGATAAAAGTGAGGACCATTCCTCCACAAAACATAATTTAAATATTCTTTTTCTTTAACAGCTTAGATATTATTATGTAGTGAAAAAAAGCTTTGAAGAAAACTATTGTACATTTGAAACTATTAGCTATTTTGAAAGAGTAAATAAAATATTGTATTACAGCATAGAAGAGCATATTAATATTGTTATAGAAATATGGAACTTTGTTTGTTCATGACTTTATAACTCAACAAGTATTGAATAAATCTTGATGAATTTTGCATAATTTTTTTTTTCTATAGAATTTTACTAGCCTATAAATTGTTGGTTTATGGCACTTAATTGTTTTAAAATTTTTGCAATATGAAAATACTTAGAAAATTTGTATTGTAACTATTCATTTTCAAATCATATAAAAATGCAAAAATAGGGCAGAATTGATTAAAAGATTACTGAGTTGAAACATTTTTAAGTGAAAAGTACAGGTTTGGTAAAGCAAGATAAAATTAGATCTTGTAAATATATTTTAAATTTATTAAATTATGTTTCTACCATGTATTTAATACACCATCTGAATAATAACATTTTAGATCCATTATAATAATTAATTTGACAAAATTTAGGTTTTCAGTTTAAATATATATTTAGCAGAAGTTAAATTAAAATTTAAAATGGCATAAATACAATAAGGGAAATATTACTGAATTTGATAAACTTTTGTCATTTCCCTTTAAGTATATTTTCACATGATAAAGTAAGTTTTAAATATATTTAATTAACATGTGAGAAAGTAAATTTTAAATACTAAATATAAAAAATAAGTCTGAGAAGTAGTCTTCTATTATTTATTCTGTAAAAAAATAACTTACCTAACACGCACACACACACATATATATATACACTGATTGTGAATTTTTGCTTTATAGTGTTTAGTTCAATTTAAGAAATAAATCAATAAAAATGTAGACCTACAATAATTGAAAAAACTGACCTTTCTACCAAGTTTTATTAATTTACTTTAAACAATATTAAAACTTAGCTAATACAATAAATTATTTATTTTTAGATTAAGTTGAGATTGTTTGTAATAAAAAAAGGTGCTGAGGTAAAGAGAATTTTTAGTATTTTTTAATATTTTTGCATTTGTTTGGAATATGTAATATTTATTATTATATATTTTTATTTTTATTTTTTAGTGTTCCTTGAAAAGGACTGTAAAGTAGTCAAAATGTTGAAATTTTATTTTTATTATAATCATATAAAAACAAGTTTTTTAAAAAAAGTTTTATATATTCATTGGCATATATGGAAAATTATCAACTATTTCAAAAAAAAAATATGTTGATGATATTTTAAATTCATTCATTTTTATTATTAAAATTAAAACAAAAATAATTGTATAACAGTTTATATATATTGTAATGGTCATTCAATCTATCTCTGATCACAAAGGGTGCCACCAAATCACTGCATATCTGAAAAAATTGTTTACCATGATCAAAAGTGGATGGTAATGATGGTTTGCACTGACTAGGCTCAGGAAGACCACAAGAGATCTTAAATATTGTTCAGATAATTGAGAAATAAAGGCACTAAGACAAATGGCAGCCAAATTAAGTTTTAAATAATTTAAAATTTTATTACAATTTAATAAAAGAAAATTAAATTAAATCTAGCAAACAATATGAAAATTTGACCTAGATTTTTATAAGCTAATTCAGTGTGTATATGAGCTGAAAATATTAAAACATTAAATGCTTTAGCAGAAAGAAATGTTCTATCACTTACAATTTAAAAGGGGATTAAGAGTATCTTCCTGATGGTGATTTATAAAAGAATAACACTTCCAATTGTCTAATTTGGAGATATGAAACAATACGGTCTTGTAGGAAATCAATGAAACAGCATGTGTGAGCATACTTTGAACTAGAGACATCATTTTGTTCACAGGACAGCTCATGATGTACCACTTTTAAGGTAATTTATAGTTGATTTCACATACAAGACATTAAAACTTGAAGAATGATTACAGTCTTATGTAATTGAGAAAGAAAGAAATGAAATCTCCATCTACCAAAAACTAGAATAACAAACACAATAAACTGCCAGCCAAAAGATTTGTGGCTTACAAAAAAGTATAAACGCAGTAATTTAAATTATTTATTGGACAATAAAATAGGGACAGGTGAGCAAATTAAATTTACAAAAGACTGCCAAAGATTTAGAACTAGTTAATAATAAAATAAAAAGGCATAATAAGCATATGAAATATAATCTCAAAATACACTCTCCAATAAATAAAATTGAAAGCAAACTTGGAATCCTAAAACTAAAATTCCAGGACACACTATAAATACAATGAAAAGCAAATACAGAATATAATTATGAGATTAAATAATTATTAAAACCACAGATTTATTTTTAAGTTGAGCAGAGATTTAATTAAAAAATTTATATACCCTGGAAAAAATAAGAAATATTTTTACCTTATGGTAAAGCAAAGTCCCCTGAGTTTGTCAATGAGTGTGCACTTTTATTTTAAGTTCCAATTTTCAGGTGTCTTCATTTCTTTATGGTGGCAAGTGTAGAGGCATACTTCTAGATCCTTTCTCCTTCAGACTTTCATGGCATGATGTACAAACAGCTTGGAGTCAGAAGTCCATCCTCAAGTAATTTAGCAAGGTGTGTTGTAGGTTTGAAAACACAAAGTGATGAATTTAGACATCTTGTGAAAGCAAACATAGACAATAATACAAAATATGAACTTTTATTACTAGCATTCTGAAAAATGAGTACAGCAAGTTTTAAGAAAAATATCCAAACTGCCAACACATTCCAAATCTAAGCGGGCTAATATAAAGCAAATAATGAAATTATAAGAGGCTGAATGAATCACAGTGAAACAGAATTAGCTTATTCAAGCCAAGAATAATCTCCATGTCTAAAATTTTTGGGGTTATTTATATCCTCTCACTATCTCTCACATAAACTATCTTGTTTTCCAATTATAAGCCTTAGCCCAGGGTAAATCTTTATCTCCTGCTCAACCTTACTTAAGAATTCTAATTAGGGATTATCTTATAGAAAAACAACACAAAATTAACTCTCCACTTTTAAAATAAAACTACAAATTGATCATAATTAAAATAAAAGAAACAGAAATGCAATTAACTTTCCAAAATTAAAAGCTTTCTCAAAAAAAAAAAAAACAAAGAATAAAACTTTTAACTTGGAAGGTTTTTACAATTTGATAAAAAAAAAGCATTAGAAGAAACTTATTTTAAAATAACAAATAAAATCTATTAAAGATGATTTTTAAAATTACAGAATTTTACAACATAGCTGCATATGTGTACTATATCCTATAAACTTTTAAATAACTTTATAAAAATTGTAAAGGGATCTTTGAAGCAGAGAAAGTCTCTCGTTCAATACATTTTTCTTTAGCCAACATGATTTATTTGTCTAGGAAAAGCATCTTTTGAAAGTAATTAGAACTTGAACATAATTACATTATTCTTCTAGAATAATAAATATTACATAAATATTTTGTGCAAGAAATTAATAATAAGCCAAAAAATTGCAGGAAATATAATTTTTTATTATTGAAATCAAAACAACAAAAGAAAACAAGCCAAAAGCAGTTTTGTGTGGAAAGAATGAGTAATTCCTAATTGCTGATATGGGAGAGGAGGTTTGGACATGATTAAAGTCATTAAAACTAAAATTTTTAATATTTCTGGGTTGTTTTTACAATGAAATCTTTGATATTATGTTACTTCTTCTTTCCCATTAAAATGAGTCCAAAATAAATCTTATAATGTTAAAATAGCCAAAGAAGCCCAGTTAACAACTTTTCTGAATTGTGTACATTGAAGCATGATGGAGTGGCAATGGGACAATCATTTAAAGAGTTAATAATGTACTATAAAATAATTGTAACAACTATATGTATCATCTTATTTTAACAATATATGTCTTATAAATAAAATATAAAATAATAGTAATTATGAAATAAAACAAGAAATTGAGGTCATTCTTTTTGAAAAACAAAGTGAAAATATACGATAAACTTGAACATTATATATATATTGTACTGGTCACTTCAATTTTCTTTTTATCAGAAAGTGCCACTAGGCTACTGTCAACCTAGAAAATTTAATTTACAGTGATGAAAATGTTGGTGATGATAAATGCTAACAGCTAGACCCAGGAAGAGAAAAAGATCTTTAACATTGTTCAGATAATTGAGGAAAGGACACATGGACAAATGTTAGCCAAAAATAATTATAAATAAATTTAAAGTTTATTGAGTTCAAAAATATTAATCAAACAAAGTATAAAAGTTTGACTTGAATTCCTCCACCTGGTTTATCAGAGAGTGTACAAGAGTATTGCAACATTAAACATGCTGGCAGATAAGTTCATTTTCTTACCTAAGAATTAAAAAGGGTTTATAATGTTTTCCTGCAAGTGATTTATATAAACAAATTCCACACCCCTTAGGTTGATTCCACAAAAGAAAAAGAAAAGATTACAGTTTTACGTAATCTGAAATATAGGAATACCAAAACTTCTACTGCTTAAAAAAAAACAAAACAATGCAGTCAATAAATCGCTAGCCAAAAGATTTACAGTCTGCAGGAAATGCAAACCAAGATTGTCTAAATTAATTACCATGAAAAAATAAAAGTCAGGTGAGCTAAAAATAGAATTACTAATATCTACCAATGTATTTATCAATGGTTAGTAATATAAAAGAGAAAAACACTAAGTCTACAATATAAACTCACAATACACTCTCAGACAAATATATTTAAAATATGAAATCTTAAAACTAAGACTCTAATACATATAATAAATAAGACACATAAAATAATTAATGATATTTAAATGACTATATATCTTACTATAAGTGGAGGTTTCTTTTTAGATTAAGCTTGAGACTTTAACATAGAGGTTTAAACAAAAGATTTAAGCCCTGGTTATGATATGAAAATGTATGTTTACCTTCAAGGTATAATGTTCTGTCCAGTGGATTTCTTCCAGCAGGATATGCAAATTTCAAATTTATATATGGTTTCTTATGAAGGTTTTGATTTTCATTTATCTATACAGGAACTGAAGGCAATCATTAGAATCAGTTCTGGAATAGACTTTTAGGTCATGTTCTTGAGGGACAATTGTGGAGCTCTGGGGTTTATCTTTGGGTTGATTTAGCACTGCATATTATTATTAAGGTTATTTACGGTATTTTCTACATCCTGGAGGGACACTTGCTATTTCCAATGTTTCAGCATATTTACTTCTATTAGCAATTAGCTAAGCAATTCTTTGGGAAAACAGCCAGCAGCAAATACTATCAGAAGTCAGCAAAATTCCAATTTCAGTGATCCACATTGACCAATTACCAAATATAAAAGTTAGACCAGCAATCTGAATAAGAATCACAATAAGAATAAAAAGAATAATAATTCAGTCAAAAACCTGGAGCTATTTATGTGAATTTTTATCTTCTGCCTAAGTTTTGATCAGGGTTAATCTCTATCTCCTGCTTAATCTTAATTTTTTAAAAATCTGACTAGGGCTCTTATCTATTTCAAAATTAATTTTAAAAAAATGTCTTAACTTTTAAAATAAATTCCAGTCAACAAAATATAAAGAAACTAATCACAATCAAAACTTATTTTAAATTAGAAATGCTTTTACAATTTCCCTTTTTAATTGAGTACAT
This sequence comes from Epiperipatus broadwayi, assembly GCA_028023455.1. NCBI lineage: Eukaryota > Metazoa > Onychophora > Udeonychophora > Euonychophora > Peripatidae > Epiperipatus > Epiperipatus broadwayi. The sequence continues at coordinate 4,924,384 of JAQFVV010006244.1, read as the reverse complement.
GTATTATGGCATGTACTCCTTAATAAATAAATAAAAATAAAGTACAACATTTTTAAAATTTAATTTTCTTTTAAAATCTTTAAAATTGTATATTCCAATTTTGACTTTTTTGACTTTTCCGATGGTGCTTTTGAAGTGGATAAAGCAATCCAGTTCAATATATATATATAAGGCATTATATTAATTAATAGATTCTTTAGGATTTTTGCCTATTCATCAAATGGAAAACAGTATTATGATTGGGCTGTATTGTAATCACTATATACTAAAATATCTTTATTTGGAATTATTTATGAATAGTAGCTATTAATATAATTAAATTTTATATTTCTAAATCACTTCATAAATTTTATAATTCTATGTAAAATATTTAAATCGAAGCAAAAATATTTTTAATAAGCAGTTTAACACACTTTGAATTAGATATAAATAAATCTGAAGAGATATGAGTTTTTATCATCATGTGTAACACATTTTTATTATTGCTGCAGTATTATATTAAAAAATGATAAATTGCTCTCCTGTATGCATATATTTCAACAGTCCCTCCCCCCCCCCATTATTATTACCTTGTCAGGTGACTGCTATATATGCCTATTCATAGCTTGTTAGCAAGTTAGCAAGTGAATGAAGTTTTTCCTATAACACATGTATATTGCAGAGTAATTTCTCACTTTTCTTTATAGTAAGGGAGCCAATGGAAATATATATCGCAAGTAAGTATAAGGAATGTCATTTCTTCAGATTTGTTTATATTTTTTAAAGATATTTTAGAAGAATGTTTATATAAAAGAATTACATCTCTTAGAATTTGTTTTTTCATTAAAATGTTATCCTTTGTTTTTGTTTTTCTTTTATTAAATTATTTACTTTTTCAAGAATAATTTAGCTTATAAAACAAAACAATTTGCATTCTTAAAAGAAAAATCTGAACTTGTTTTTAGCAGCATATTATAAAAAGCTCGCGCACACACACATACATATTATTAAAGTATTACTCCACTATCAGTGATTTATATTGGTCAAATGTCACTATATATATGGATATCACTTGTTCGTTGTTTGTTTGTGTTTATTAATATATAATTATCTAGTCTAATCTAAATAAGATTTTTATTTTAGTCGTTAAAATATAAATATTATATGTTGCAAAATTAATACTACTGTAGGTTTCTTTATTTAAAATGTAAAATTTAAATGATTTTTTTTTAGTTTATAAATTTAAAAGTATTTTATTTTAGTAAGAAAGTCCAAACCTTAAAAATGTATAGTCTTGTTTCTAAAATTTACTGATAGAAATCTTTTGTTTCTTTGTTTGCATTTCATTCTATGGTTTTCTTTTACATTTAATATTTAGTTGAGGAAACTATATAAGAAGAGGAAGAAAGAAAATAAGATTCCTCCGTTTTGAAAATGTTCAATATAGTTTCTACCAGAAGTTCTTAACAGAACTTTTTTTTATTATCTGAAAGCATAGAAAACATTAAGAGCAATCACTCCTGATCAATGTTGTCAAAGTTTTTTTTTTTATTTTCAACTTGTCCATCTACTTCCAAGAGGTTCGCATTGAGTAGAACTATTTATTGTGACAATTTTAGTTTTCCTAATTTGAACCTTTATAAAAATGATTATAAATCTTTACATTAAATAGCACATCTGTTGGTGAAATGATAATACTCTATAAACAGGCAGAACAATGAGAGTGGTTTCCCTGATCAAGGAAACAGAATAGTGTTCTATCTTCTCTGATGAGGTGACAGTTATCTCTGTCTTGGTTTTCAGCACCTATAAAAATGCCAAAGACATGTCATGATGGGTGATAAGTGTTCTTGATCATACCATCAGACATTCCTTTATATCAGGAGTAAATTCGAAGATGGAAGCATGTTTTATGGCTGAAAATGAATTGACATTGGACAATAAAATTGCTGTATGGATTAATGGTATTTCTATATATATATAAAAAAAAAGATTATGAAATTTATTTTTAAGCAAATAATTTTTTTTTTTATTTAAAAATAATTTAAAAAATAAACCTACAAATCATTGATATTTTTTTTTTAGAAGACTAATCTTTTTTTTTTTTGCATTAAAATTTAAATTCAACACTTATTACATATATATGAGTATGTATTTCTATAAAAAAAATTGACAGAAAAAGTTTTACAATTATATTAACTTTTAATAACGATTTAATTAAATATAAATGTAAAAACAATGAGCCATTGTTCTACTGTAAACTCAGTACAGACAAATTCAAGTGCAGAATGAATGTGATCTGTTTTCTGATTATTAAAAAATATCCAAATAACCTTGTATTTTTAGTGCTAGTTTCTAATTAAAAAAATAAAATAAGTTTTAAATGGATTGATCAGTTGGGTGTTAATGAGCCAACAAGTACAAAGCAAAAAGGCATAATAAAATAGACATAACCATTGCCTGTAATGGAAAAAAGGGGAGTTGGACGATTATTTCAAAGTCTGTATCAGTATTTAAACTATTTAAAATTGGTATTAGGAAAAAAACTATAATACATTATAGGAAAAAACTAATATATTAAATCTTCATAAAAATTAAAATAATTAAATATTTAATATATATTTAAACTTTTTTAATTGCTGCAATTATTTATAATTTACCTTTAGAGTTGTTTATTTATAGTTTGTCTACAGATTTATTCTAACATCAATGTTTAAATAGAGCAATATAGGTTTAAATAGCAATAAAATTATATATGATCCATAGAATTATAAGATAAAATAAATACAAGCATTAAATAAAGGTATTCACTTCTTGTCTAAAAGTATTGAAGTATATTGATTGTTAGGAAAGAAAATATTTCATACCATACTATATAGTAGCAGTTTAAACAGGCAACTCACTATATATATTTGCCACACATAGCAAGCTAGAGTAATCAATGGATTCCAGAAGGCTTGTGCATAAAATACTCATCTAGTGCCTACTCATCCAATATCCCCAGACTAGTTTCTGACTTATGGCCTTTGTCAGTGAGGAGCCTTGGATCTGAGAGCACTGCATCTAGATCTTAAGATCTAATGCAACCTTTCAGCAACCACCTTTTATCTCCATTTAACTACGAAACTATGAGTCTTAAACTGAAAACACCTTAATGTTTTCAATCCAAGCCCATTAGCTTATATAGTCATATAGGTCTGAACCCAGATCAATACCCATACATTTTGGTGTCTTTGGTTCTTTAACAACCATAGCCATCACTATCCTATTAGGCAGGATTGGTTTTAAGCCAATAAACATCACATGACCATCTTCTCTTATGCTTGTGTATAACTGTTGTTAAAACAGACAACTCACTATATATATATTTGCCACACACAGCAAGCTAGAGTAACAACAGTTATACACAAGCATAAGATGAGATGGTCATGTGATGTTTAGTAGCAGTTTAATGATGTTTTTATTTTTTCCTTTTTTCTAGCACTTGATCTTTTTAGAATCTTTTTATCTGTGTACTAAATATGTCTGTAATTTAGGTTTTAAACTTTAGACATGAGTATGGGAATTAATTCTCCAACCTCTATCTCATAAAAGGAATAAGTGTGATTCCTCAACAAAAACAAATTAATATAAATTTTGAAGATCTGTAGAAGTAAATGTAAATAAATAAAAAAGTTTTAGATTTTTAAAATGTAATGAACTTTTTAACTTTTATTTTAATTCATTAAATAGGCAATAGTGTATCTTAAATATTTAATATATGAATTTTATTTTATAAATTTTGCAGGCACTTGTCTATAAGAGTGATATCAGTTATTACTTGGTTATCAGTTATTTCATTCACACACTCATTCTGATGATGAATATTATCACAATTACAGCATTATCTTACATTCATGGTATAACTCCTATGAATTATTAAAAATTTCATTTTAACATGGTCTCACTGTCAAAATTAATTAAATGAAGTGCAAAAAAACCTTTTTGAAGTTTTATCTCGGAGAAGAAACATTGTCGATTAATAAAAGAGAGATGAAAATATGGGTGATATAAACTATATAACTTAAAAAATCACATTGGAAGAATCCATTGAAAAATGTAAAAGTGATTATAAAATATTAAAGGGAAAAAATGCAATTATTAGGGAAATTATCATGAGAAATAGAAAATGGATTCGGTATGTATTTCAAGAAAAGAGATCTATTAAGAATAAAAATATTCTTAATGTAAAAATGAGTGATAGAAAAAAATAATATATTGGTGATCATAAGAAATATATATATAAAGCAAAAACAATAAAACTTGTAGATAATCTGGTTTGGTATAAGAGATCTGCTTTTCTTAATAAATGATATATATATATTCTAACCATGCCACGTGTCATTCTCACTTCCAGATATTATATGATATCAAATAAATGGGTTCTAGCTCAGTTAATAATTAATAAATAAAATATTCAGCATTAAAATTAAATATTTCACTAGCTCAAACTTAAAATACGAATAAGGTTCAGTTTATAAAAATAAATTAAATAAATATTTAATATTTTCATGAGACTTGAATTGAAAATACAGGTGACAAGATGGATTACATTGAGCCAATATCCTACAGGATACTACCTCAATGGCATAAGAATACTACCCCCCTTTATTACTATTTCAAATAACAAACTCATAGTATTCTTACGACTTTAATAACTTCTACTCACTAAGATTAAGCTAATAATTACATCTTAATCTTCTATTTATAATAATTTAGTTTTATAAAATCTCAGGTTCATAAATTTATCCTAAGTTAATTTAAAATTACAATAATAAAATATGAGAAGGGAATTTTATGTCATAATCTATTACACTGAAACTAATAATAATAAAATAATAATAATATTCTTCATTGTATAACTAATTCTGTATATCTTTTCTTTTCGTTATACTTTTATTACCATAATAAAAATAAATAAATAATATAATATGATCTTTTATCTTCATGTAATAATATAATAAATACGTGGTAGCATTTGATAATCTGACAAACAAAAGTGTGTGGCAACTGATAGCATATAATTCAATGTACTATTATGATGACTACTTTATGACCAATAAAATAATGTAAAATTATGATTATTTAATTAAAAGAATACCAATAAAATATTTAAATTCTTAAAATAATTCTCTATTCATCTTTTTGTGCAAAATTATATGTTTGTTTCAATTATTATGAATATATTGTGATTTCATGCAGTGTAGTGGAGAAATAAACAATTCAGACACAAAATCTTTGAAAACAAATTTTAACAAAATTTATTAATAACAACAAAATAAAATAAACAATTTATGTACACTATTTACAGTGGATATCCTTATTTTATACTTTACATTTTTATCTACTGGGTTATAAAAATAATTTATACTTAGTTAGGTCTTTATTTAGACATAAGACAACATAAAATATTACCATTTGGTTTCTCATTATAGTTAACTTATTATAAATATATTTATTTATATTATTAATAAAAAATATTCCATCCTTAATATTATTAAACTATCTTATTCTTAAAACACATTCGTAGAAAAAAACATTCTGCAGAAAAAAAATAAATAAATTTATAATGACTATGGATTTCTTAAAATATTAAAACAAATTTTATCTTGCAATGTCAAAGATGTTACATAAAATATTTATCCAAAAATTCATTACTAGATTTTAGTAGATATCCCTTATTACACTTTGTTTACTAAACACAACATATTCCTATTTAGCCTTACTTTAGTATGATATAAATGAAATCATCGATATATTCCTATTATTCAATAAATATTATATTATACCTATTCTTTATAACATTTATTGTATATTATTGTACTTTAAAAATATGCAATACTTATTTTTCTAAAACAATAACATAATAAGCATTCCAAAATTATTAACATTTTAAAGAAAAATATCTTTGTTTAGATACTCCATTCTAAAAATTTATATTTCATTTCCGAAATAAATTCAAAATATATTCTATGATTCTTTCCTTTTCTTAGGATTCATTGGACCTTCAATTTTAAGTTATAAAATTCTGTTCCTTCTAAGCAAATAAACCAATCTTAAACAAACAATAGCATAACTTAAACTCTAAATTATTTACCATTTCTTTTCAAAATATCTTACTAAATGATGCAGTTACATGAAATAAAGATAGCGAAGTAGATGCATAGGATTAAGGAAGAAAGCTAGAGTATCACTCGTAACATATCTCAAAATCATGGCACAGTGCATTAACAAGATATAGAGGTATGACCTTTACCTGTCTAATATCCTCTAGTATATGAACAATGGTAAAGCTATTTCTTCAGCTTTATTAGAACATCAAATATTTAAAGAAATATAAACACTGTCCAAATAAAATATGTATCAGTCATAGGGCTTTGTTAACTATGCTGATATCTACATAAAGACTATAAGTATTATTCATATTTTTATCCTATTTTTAAAACATCATCTTGGTTTCCTGTCTACCCAAGTACTTCCAAGCCACTATCTCATTAGTATTTCTCAAGATTTTCCACATCTTACATTGATAAAATAACTATCTGCATTTACAAAAACAATAAATAAAATTCACTGATAATTTTAAAAACAATCTCGCTGTTCCACAAGAAAAGTCTGCTTACTTCATTATTCTGTATGTTTAATCATATACAATCTAATCAGATAATATTTGAATATCCAATAACATGAAAAGTTTTAAAAGAATCACATAAATATTTGTTACTATGTTGGATTATATCACTAATATAAAATCATTGTATGCATATTTTCAAATCAGTCCTAATCTCATAATATTTTAAAAATGTTGTACGAAAAAAAATGCGTTTACATATAATTAAACATTTATCTTTCATTCTTACTATTCATAGATAAGCTAAAAGAAACAAGAATACACATTATAAATTATTAATATTCATTATCATTGCCAAATAATCTTTATCTGGTCATCATTTAGTAGGCTTCCTCTATTCACTGGATATAGAACATTGCATACATAAAGAAAATATACATCCATATGCTTTATCTAAAAATATTCTTATCTAAATTATTAGATTATCATATTATAAAATTATATGTTATTAACAAATTAATGTTTTATGTTTTCCTAATCTTATATAAACAAAATTTTACATTTAAACTAAGTTATAAATAAGCATTTTATTTTTATAGCGTCTGTATATAATTGTAATTACATTCATATCGGCCTTTCAAGCCAATTGTGCAAACGCTTTGCAAGTGTTAAATAATAAATGAATACCCTCTGACCAATACAAGATATAGAATTTATGCAGGAATAAAAAGAATCCCTCTTATTCCTGTGACTCAAATATTTATATATGAGCAAATCTGAAGTACTGGCACAGAAGGCGTGACGATAGAATTGCCACTTTAAATTACTATATACAATGTCTGAATGAATGATGCCGATGAAATTTTCTAGAATTTACTAAACGTCATTCCAACTGAAACTTAATCATATATAAATAAGCATTTTATTTTTATAGCATCTGTATATAATTGTAATTACATTCATATCGGCCTTTCAAGCCAATTGTGCAAACGCTTTGCGAGTGTTAAATAATAAATGAATACCCTCTAGAAAATTTCATCGGCGTCATTCATTCAGACATTGTATATAGTAATTTAAAGTGACCATTCTATCTTCACGCCTTCTGTGCCAGTACTTCAGATTTGCTCATATATAAATATTTGAGTCATAAGAATAAGAGGGATTCTTTTTATTCCTGCATAAATTCTATATCTTGTATTGGTCAGAGGGTATTCATTTATTATTTAACACTCACAAAGCGTTTGCACAATTGGCTTAAAAGGCCAATATGAATGGAATTAAACTAAGTTAATAAAATAAAATTCAAAATTATAATTACGTATTAACTTGACAATAGTTCATGATAAGTTCCAAAATGTTTATTGTTTTCCCTAGAGTTTTTTTAAAATGTTCTCAAAGCGCGTTAAAGTTTAAAAATAAAAAATAATTATTAATCAATTTTAGTAAAGTTTATAGAAAATAATCCAAAGTTTTATTATTCAGAATGATAATTATTAAATCATAATATTAAATTAATCCTGGGAAGTTTCTTCAATATTCTCTCTGCCGGCATATCTGATGCATCACTCCATCTAATTTAATTTTAAAATATTCGGTAAATTTTTATGTACTATTTGTATTTCCATGGATCCATCTTTTTATTCAACTATATGTTCACTTTTATATAGGTTTTCATTCTTAATAAAGTTCTTTAAAACAAATATTTCTAAAGATGTGGGTTTTTTTTTAAGTATTTCCGAGACAAGAAGTTTTATATATCACAACCTTAAAAAATGTTTCCTTCAAAAAGGACTAAACATTTTATTTCTTTCATTATGATATTCTATAAATAATTCATAAGATATAAGTATCTTATTCTTTTAAAAACTCTTGGATAAGCTTATAAATAATAATGCGTCTCCAATTTTTTTTTTTTAGATGGCAAATAGCTTTCCATTGCATCCGTATAATATCCGTTCTGTAGTTTTTTATGTACCAAAACAGTTCTCCGGTGAAGCATTAATAAAATAGTATCAATAAACATTCTATGCATTTTTATATTATTATAATTTATATACATTTTATTTCGTAGTATATCCATTTTTCATTGCGAAATTTAGGTTAAACTTAAAATAAAATACTCCTGGTAAGTAAACTGTTAAAGCTTAGCAAATCATTTTCATGAAGTTTCTAAAATATATTATATTTTAAACTCTCTTTTAAAAGTATATAAAAGTATCCTATTAGTTACGATAAATGAAGTATAAGAGAGTACTATACATTGACTAAATAATAAAATTTTAAAGTATAGTCACCTGGATAGCTTCTGATATTATTAAGCTACCTTTAATACATTTCTACCTCCTCTAATACATTATTAATCTCCTCTGATACCCTCCATGCAATCGGTATTTATATTCCAGAGAATACATCATTTGATTGGTCAATTCTCAATTTTAGTTTGAGTTCAAATTTACATATTTTGCAAACTTGCAGAATTAAATTTTTAAAATAAAAATTTATGACATAATAAACCTTTGAAATATTATTTATAATATTACTTTCAGATTGATTATTACTTTGATAAATTACTTAAAAATATTTTAAAATTAACTTTTAAAATAATATTTAATGAATTTATTCCACTTTTAATATTTAATTTATCTATTTTTATTTAAACAAAAATATTAACTTTTATTATATCTGTATTCGTCTTTATGATACTACTTTAAAACATTTTAGAAACATTTTATAACGACTATTTAATATTCACTTCTATGATAGATAGTAATTATATTCAGTTCTATAATACAACTTTTAAATATTTGAAACTTTGTTATTAATTCAAACAAGCGTGTGTGTTTAACCATATATTAAAAGTCACATGATCAATATAAAATTGAGACAGACGATTTTCAATCTATTTCTCTGTCTGGATTAATAAAATTACAACACTTTATTATATTTCATAATATAATTATAAAAATTTGGAAAAATAATTTAGAAAATATAGAATCAAATACAATTTCACTATCATAAAGCTTTTTTTTTTTAAATATACGATTTTAATTGTGATTATTAAATATAATTTTATAAATTTAAATATACATTTATTAACTATAAGTTTTAAACTATTAAAATTTAACATTTAAATATACTTTTAAATATTTATAGCTGTGTTATTATGGCCAGCTTTTGCAACCATATGCAACAATATTTAAAGCTTTACATAACTATTTTTAAATGATTCGTTATAATTTTATATACTACGTATTTTCTTTAGCTTCAAATTATACTTTATAACATAATTAACAAAATATAATTAACATATCAAAATAACATATTATAAAATTTAAAATTTTTAGTAATTGTCTGTGATGGACTATTACTGACCTATAGAGAAGGGCACAATATATATATATATATATAGTGACAATAAGATGAATATAACTCCTTTGTAGTCAAAATATATATTATAAATTTTTTTATTACTCACTTAAGATTCATGATTAATGAAATAACTGATCAATAACTTTATAACATCCACTTAATTTGATTTCCACATTGTTTAACCTACACTTTACTATACAATAAAAGGACATTTTGATAGCTATAAAATGAAGAATAAAAAATAGTAATGATATAATGTAATTTGCATCTTCTAAGAGAAAATGTAATATTTATTTAATAAGGTCACTTTAAGAGACCATTTAAAACTCCATCAAAAATAATCCTTTCATAATAGAGGCCAAACCAACATTTTAAACTTTAAAATAAAAGTAGTAATTTAAAGTTATCTGCCAAGACATTCACTATACATATACATGCACTTAATGAAAATAACAAACAGATATTGTACATCTATGTGCATAAATATGACCATGTGTGTATGCGTACTTGTAAATAATATTTTTAAAGATTTTTTTAATGTAAGAGCGATCATTTATTAAATTCTCTCCTGCAACAATAAATCCCATGAGAAAATTAAAAGAAAGGACTGTGAGTATAGAGGTATCACCTGGCAATGAAACTGTTTGGGGAAATAATTATAATTCATTGAAAGAATGTTTTTTTTTTTTCTCTTTGCTCTTTTAAATAAAATTTACTATTTATATATACCAGTGTTTCCCAAAGTAGGCAGTACTTCCCCCCCCCACCAGTGGGCAGTAAAGACTTCTAAGGGGCAGTGGTGGGTTCAGAAGCATTTGGTGGCATTTAGATGGTCTAACCTTTTCTCCAGACACTGATCATTGGCTTTAACTCGCTCTCAAACCGCTAATTTTTATGTTATCTTGATGATTTTATGGTTATGTTATAAATTGTTTATGTGCAAGAATATATGGGGGGGGGGGAGTCAGAGTAATTGTAAATGTTTTGCATATTTTGATGGGTTTTTTTCTCTATAATAAGTTAAAAGGAATGTAGGTTATTATTGTATGGCTAATTTTAAATTTTACTAATAGATAAGTTGACATCCTGTATGTTATATTTTTTGTTAAAAAAAATAAAGTAATTTAAGTCCAATATCAGCTGAGAGAATCTAAAAATTTGTCATATCTCAGATTTCTTTTTTTTTTTGTTTTGAATCTTTTGTAAAGATGGAAAAAGCTATTTCCATTGTATTAAAATTAGAAACTATATGCAAAATGGAACTCCTTGAGGAATTAGAGGAGACTGAGTGGAAAATGAAAGAAGTGAAAGATAAAAAGGTGTAAAAAGCTATATCAATTGTATTATGATCAATTATCCAAGAAATTGGAAATAATGGCTGTAATAGAGAAAGAGGGGTACTTAATTTGTATTGCTATAGATGTGTTATAAAATGTTTTCAGCAGGTGATATGGGTCTCTTCTGAGTTTATTGTTTTCCTTGCTATGTTTTGTTTGCTGGGTGGTTAAGGGTTTGCTGAACTAAGAGAAATATTCTAGTTGTAAAGCAGTGGAGAACTTTGTGAAAGAAGGCAGAGTTGAGTCTAGCTTTAAATTATAGTATATCCAGAATTGCATGATCAACTCTTGGTTGGCTGCTGTCATTATTATAAAGATTTCTAGAGAAAGCTGAGAAATATAAAAATGCCAAAATTTTATCATTAAAATGCTAATGAAGTAAACTCCCAATGTTAGTGCATCAACCAGACTTGTATGATGGTAAACACCTTAATGCCTACATTTTTCTGTGAAGGGAAGCCCTCACTGCTTTGTTGTCATGGTTTCTAGCACACTTAAAAGTTACTAAGTCCAGAGATGGTTAATGGAAAGAAACCAGAAGGAAGCCGGATGGTATAATTTTTTTTAATTTTTTTTTTTATCATTATGTCTTTTTGCTATAAATTTTATTGTATTTTTTTTATTATTTGTATTTTTTTTGTTTCTCTATAAATTATTATTTGATTTTCCTATTTTAAAACAGTTCTATGAAATTAATTTCTGGAATGCTTGTGTGTATGCCAAGGCATATATATATATATTTTGTTGTTGTTTGCTTTTAACACACTGTTGTATTTGAGAAAAGAGAAACTTACTTTGCGTGAAATTATTATTAGTATTTTTGTAATCTCTGTATGTGATTATTGAAAATTTATTGACATGCTGATTTGTTTTTTTTTCTGTTCTGTTGGCAGTGGCATTTCCTTTTTGAAAGTGTTTTTTGCTTATTGAAAGTGGCCTTTCAAAGATAACCACCCAAAACTTTGTGATACCAGTTAGCAGGGTATTAGAGTTTTGGATAGAGAGAAATCAGGAAATATTAATCGATTTTGGTTTGGTTTCACTCATTTAAACTTAAATTTAATAACTTTAATTTTTTTTCTTTTTTGTTATTGATATTGAGTTTATGTTGATATTCTTATTCTGATGCATAACATTGACATCATGCTATATTTTGTGTGCACATCAAAAATATCAAACAGACTAAATGCAGAAAACTGTTATACTTAGGGGGGAGGGCATTGCAATATTTATGTCTTGCAAAGGGGGTGATGGCCTGAAAAAGTTTGGGGGCCTATGATATATACAAAAAAAAAACTCTACCTCCAAAGGAAATTTCACTAAAGTAAAATTGTTGTATAACAATGAATGCTAAAAGATGTATTCATTTAAAATGTATAAATATCAGAAAAGCTTAGAGATGAAGTGCTGAAAGAATAACGCATGTCTACCTCCAACTGTGAAGTCTAAATGCAAATCATGATTTAATAACACCTAGGATATATTAACTAGTACTTAAAAGGTAATTATTTTGCTTGTAATAAAACTTTCAGCACACAAGGTCAAATTCAAGCAATCTTTATATATATGTATACGTTGCCCGAAATCAAATATTTAAATTCTATATATGGAATGATGATAAAATTACTTTGGAAACAATAAAACAGCAACCATAAACAAATGGAAAATAATTTATATCAAAGGGAAATTTAAACATCAAATAATAATTGCTCTAATATTTATCACTAGATTTAAAGGATATATGCAATAGGGTTATATATATATATATATATACGCAATAAAATTTAAATAATTTTTTTTTATGTATATGCAGGTCTTGATGCTTCACAATTATCTCATACTGCAATGGAATATATATATACACCTTTGGAATATACATGATCATGAAATCAAATAAATCTTTCTGAAGAAGCCTTAAATAATTAAATAGTTCATGCATTTATAGCTATTACCAAGACCTAGAGTTATAGGATGGTGGATTAAGAAAGGCCAATCAGTAAGGATTAATAAAAATACCTATAATAAAATCATCTAACAATGTAGTAAGGAATAACTACTAATAACTACTAGTCCTTAAATCTTTCAATTACCCAGGACAAAGTAAAATATAGTGAATCCTTTAAAATATATAAGCAAGCACAGATGGTGTGATTTATTACCTCATTATTCTGAACTTTCTTCCAATAATTTATTTAGACATAGTTAATGATTGATATATATACAGGGTTTTTTGTCATGTAAATGTGGTGTAATGGCATTCTGGCACCTTTTTTAGTGTATTTTTAATGTTTCAAACATAATTACATGAAATGGAATCACAAGTACATAATTACAATTCATATTTATATAATTTGAACAAATAAAAAATGTAGTGTTTTATGAATCAGATAAAATATGGATGGATTTGAAATTGGCACTCTCGTGTTGTGAGAAGATCCATATTCCAAAAAGTCACTTGAGGTCAACAATTAATTACAGCAATGCATATACAGCTAGTACCATCTGACATTTGATGTTATTTTTATTTTATTTATTTTTTAGTGTAAAAGTTTAACCCCAAGTTTGAAAATAAAAAACATTTCCAGTTATTTCTCGACCATCAGTCCCACTAATAAAAAGTCTAAAATGATGATAGAAAATATAAAAAGATTGGTGCAAGTTGGTGTTCCTGAATTATCTCAAGTGGGTCTTGAGGCACAATGGCAAACTCAAAATGATATTGCTGGTCATGTGATCAAAAAATGATTTTTGCTCAAAAATGAATGGAACATACACAAAATGAAACTTGGCTGCACTTCTTGAAGAAACATCAGAACTCTTGGAATTGAAGCTACAATGGTAATGAAATAGGTTGTATTCTACCTACAATAATTGCATGCATTAATATTGTGAATCATATAAATGATGAAATGAAAAAAATGTACTTAAAGAAATTGTTCAAACATAAAATATAATTCCATTGTATCGAAAGGGTTGAAATGAATTCACTGATTAATTTTTTAGACTTGATTGAACTTGAAAACATAATGGCAACAGGAATATTTGAATCCTTACTCCAATGTCTTGAAATTTATGGGATGACAGATTATTTTAAAAAATATTTAATTTTGGTAGCATGCAATAGTGCTGCTGTGAAAGAATTACCGACACAAAAATTTCCATTATAGTCAGCATTGTGATAATTATAGATTAGAATTATCAGTATATAATGTTGTAAAGAAATTTTCAGAAATCAATAGATTCAAATCATTTATTGATAAACTTTATGTTTTATACCATGCATTGCCAAAAAATAATAGAAAGTTACATAAATGTGCAGAATCACTAGACATTGAGCTGTTAAAAATTGGAAGAGTTTTAAGTATGGGTGGTATCTAGATTTTGTTCAGTTTCGGCTATGTGGAATAATTTTGAATCTATTGTGTATCATTTTTAAAAAGCAGTAAATGATCCTACAAGAAATAAAAATGATAAATATACTTATGATGGCTTAAAGAAAAAAATAACATTTAGTCTTTTTATTGGATCTAGTGTTGATGCGTGATGCTCTCCAAAAAATGTCAGAACTAAATTTGGACCTAAAAATCACAATGTAAATCTTTACATTGCAAATCAAAAATAAATGCACTAGTTCAAAGTTTTGGAAAAAACCTAGAATTTTGGACCCTTTTATAAATGAACTGTAGCTGCTGTACACAATCTGTGTTTTTGTGGAGTTTCACTTCATGCAAAAGTTTAAAAAATGATCATATTGACTCAAAAACATTTTATACCATGTTGAAAGAGACAATTGAAAAAAGGATGATAAATAGCAAAGATGTTGACTTTGCACTTTGGGCATGTATACTTGACCAAAAATATTAGCCTGAAGATATTGATATTTAGTTGCTATTTGAAAAGATGCAAATTAGAAACATGTCAAACACATTACAACTAAACAAAAGAGAAATGAATCGTGGATTTTGTGAATGCATTCTTGAAAAGACATATCCTGAAAAACTATTGCATTTGATATATGCTCTGAATTTTATTCCCATTGTTTCAAGTGAATGTGAACATGGGTTTTTTAAAAAGAATTCTAATTATTACCCCAATAAGATCTTTGTTGAAGATCAAAACAGTTTTGGCACTATTGTTCATCAAACTCATCGGACCATCTTTGACATGATTCAATCCTCAAAATATGTTGATCTGTGGTTACTCAGAGAACATCACTCAGCCATAGACACTAACATTTAGAAAATGAATAGAGTCAATTTGGCAGATGAGAATTGGACAAAACTTTGAAAATCACTATAAACATTTATTCAATTATAATAAGTTTTACAATTTCATTTTACAATTAGTTATCAGTTGTATATTTGTATTTTTTTAGGTTAACTTTAGATTTGACATGTCTAAAATAAAAAAAAAAAAGAGATATTGTATTTAATTTTTTTATTTGCTTCATAGCATTGGATAAGCTGCTTTAAATTTCATTTAAATGATGTTTGAATATAATTTTCTTTAGTAAAAAGCTTGACAAGAAGTGACTTCTGGCATCTTTTTTTATTAAAAAAAGCCCTGTACATATTTATACATTATAGTTAAAAATGAATGTTTTCTTATATATATATATATTGTAATGGTATGCACTCTCTCAAAAGATAAGTTAAGGCAGTCGCATCTCACTATAGTTAGATTTAAGGTCTTCATATAGGATGCCATGAATGATGTGATTTAATTTTGATATAAAACTATATCTGTTCCAAATAAATAATTTATTATTAATAAATTATTATATCTAAACCACATGAAATCAATTTTCACCTTAATTGACTTAACCGTTATGCTCAGATTTCGAACTCAGGGAAGTTTAACAATTGACTCTCTTCAGGGGTTCCTATCAATATACTAGAGTAATAATAATAATAAATCTCACTAACTCTTTAAAATGGGTTTCATGAAGTTAATTTAATAATCAATAAAGATTATTATATTAAATGTTTGTTCTTATCTTATAAAATCAAATAAATAAATAAAATAAAATTGAAGACTTTTTTAGTTTAATATAAAACATAATTATTTAAAATAAGAGTCATAGATCACATGACTCTATTCCCTTAAGCTTGTAAGTTATAAACAATGAGCATTGCCAATTCCTCAACAAGCTTTATGATAAATGCTTAGCTAGAGAAAGCATTTAAAATATATGGTCATAGGTTTGGGGGGGGGGGCTTACAGAGGTATTTTAAATGCTTTCTCTAACTAAGTATTTATCACAAAGCTTGTTGAGAAATTGGAAATCCTCATTGTTTATAATAATTATTTATTTAACAAATAAATAACTTAAACTTGATAATATATAAGATTATTTATATATCTACTACCTTATATTAAAAATATAAATATATTCTATTTACCCATGGTAGATATATTTTTTAACTTACATGATTTTATAACTTATATAAAATATAAGTATCTAAATATTAAGACTACTATATTAACACTATTATATAATAATTATATTATACAAATAATAATCCAATTATTTGTATATAATGTTTTCATTTGTTAAAATGATTGTATGTAATTTATGTTTTTTAATATAGAAAAAATATATTTCATATCAATGTTAGTTATTTATCCACTTATCATACATAATGGTTATTAGACTATTTGGTTTAGTACAAACAAAGTAGTGTCATAAAAAATAATAGTACGTGAATTGAAAAATAATTTAATTTCTTACCTCTAAGTTCACTCTATTCTTTATATTTTATATGCCTTTCCAATGTTAATATTTCTTAACCTATATTTAATTTTTTATTAATTATAGATAAAAACAAAAATATTTTAAATTATTAATTCTCTCTTCTTATTCATTTCTTTAATGAAATGAATTTGATAATAAAGGAAATGAAATTAATGTTTCCCAATTATAATTTAATGCAATAGTCCTAGATGTTCCTGGAATTCACAAATGAAAATTCTTTGAAGATACAATTTTTAATTCCTTAGTTGTTATGCATTGAAGAAGATAATATGAGATCTCAAGTTGATGTTTAGTTTCCTCCTTGCATGTAGATAGCAGCTTCTTTTATACCCAGTTCTTTTATTAACATTTATAATTCCATTTTGAAAATATAGCTTCTATATAATTTTAAAGGCATTTGGCAAAAGTTGTTGTTCACATATATATATATATTTGACTAGACAAGCACATTTTATATCCTACAATAAATTGATGTTCTACTCACTTTGCATTTTTTTAATAATGTAAAGTACATTAATTTAATTTAGTTGAAGTTTTTATAAAAATGTTCTTTTTAAAACGATATTTACATTTAGAACTCTAACTAGAATGATCTTTATAGAATATGAAAATATATTCAAATTAAGTAATTTAGAAATTACTTTTCTTTAAGAATATTAGAAATTTTTTTTAATAAGTATTAAATCGTTCAAAATATAGATTTTATCCTATCCACTGTTTTTTTAAATCGAACACTATATAAGTCTTTATGAGGATATAGCTGAAAAAATAAAATCTTTTAATCTTCTAAAAAAATTGATTTTTTTTTCTATATATAGTTGCATGAGCTTGCTGAAGCATATCATATTATATATTGTTACATTACAATTTGATATTAAATCATTAAGTTAATTTCATTCCCTTTAATTCGATAAACTGCATGTGAACTTAGAGGTCATCACTATGTCAATTGTCTTTTCTCAACAATGGTTTTTCATTTTAAAGAATGAAAAATACTAATTTACTAAATTACTTATTTAGTTTTATAAATATAATAGGAATACAAATATAATGTATATATGTTGATTTTATGTATGTGTGAGTATATATATACTCCTACAATCTATATATATATATATGAATTGAAGGAAAATATTTTATGCTTAATTGAATTATCATTAGATAGTAATTTAGGTTTTTTTATACTTCATACTTGAATAAGACATATATCATATGAACTTCTTATATTGGATAAATGGGAATAATTGTAGTTTTTCATTCAATTGTTATTTGTCTAACACCATGAGTAGTTTAGTGAATTACATAGGCACAACACTTCATATTTATCACTTAATATCCAACCAAAATTATTTATGAAGTATTGTATACTGAATGTAAATAAATTGTTTTGTTATTATTAATTAAAGTAATTTTCTGAATGTAAATAAATTGTTTTGTTATTATTAATTAAAGTAATTTTCTCTACTCCTTTTGTTAAATAAGGTATAAGGATAAACAACAGTTTGTAAATGTATAATTTAGGTAATTTTACATTTTATTCATTTAGATTAAATAAAGATTAGGGTATTAATTTATAAAGTTTTCTCCATATAAATGTCAGAGCTAGCATCCATGTGATTTTTTATCGCTTTTAGATTTGTAATTGGTGAAATTGTATGAAGTGAAGAATCAATTTAATGAAAAGCTGGTAAACTCAATGCACATAATATAAATGTAATATCACTTTTATGTTAAGTAGGATGTCTGTTTTTGGGGCAACTTATATACTCAATTGATCACAATTATACTGTTAGAATATTTATATTTAGAATGGATTTGAACTCAGACTTTCAAGCTCTCTATAACTATAGACTCCATCTTATACAACTGATACACATGACCACATACATGTCAAAAAGATAAATGATCTCTAATATATGTATTTCATCCTGTCATTAGTTGATCTAAATCACTATCTCCCATACATATATAGAATCAGTGTTCAGTTTATATTAATTATAAAAAATATTCAAACTTTAATGGACAAACTTCCATCTTCTCCATCCTTCAACTCTTCAGCCATCCATATCATTGAAAATTTGATGATGAAATACTCAAATTCCTTGTTGATGTTAATGTCATTGTCATACCCATGTTGACTTCAAATCACTCTGACTCCTCACATACATGTTTGAATATTATATATGGAGGGGGGGGTTTTCTTTAATTCAGTTGGTGCATCACTATCCAGGTGAATCATCTAACATTGATTGGTTGGTAAATGAGTAACTTTATTCTTAGCTAGAACGTAATAAAGGAAGACAAATTGTTAAATTCTCACTATCCAGAAAATAGCAAATGTATTTAAGTATTGTTTTCTCTACTTGTTTCTCTATGAGTAGTATATGGGGAGGCCTTTGCCTTGCAATGGGATTTTTATATTATAGAGATGGTTTTAGATTTTATCTATGAGATAGATATATGTATGTACATTCAAACATATAGATCTTTTGTAGCAATTATAATTTCAAACACTTCATAAAATTTTTTAATAGTATTTAATATGCACAAAGGCTGTTTTATTTTTAAAAATTATTTGCACTCACGCAGTGAAATTCTGAAAAGCTATTTATGTATATATAAGTTCATTTTACAGAAATAACTGTTTGTTTTATTTAATTCTAATTATTTATTTGAATCTGATATAGCCAGTTCAATATCTAGCTGAACATCAAATTCACTGATTTCTATGATAAAGAAAGCTAAAGTTGATTATCTGTAAATTTGTAATCTGAGAGAATATTAATAGATTAGTATTGCACAGGAAGCTGACACTGGATATGGCTATAGAACCAGCTGATTGAAATCCTCCAGGAAAATTGTGCAAGAATGTCTGCAAATTTGTAATTTCAGCAAATTTTCCATTAAAATAGTTTCTTTTTCCCACCAGGATTTTTCAAAATTTAGCAGGAAATTTGTTGATTTCTTTTTTTGTTCTCTTTTAAAGTTTTATTAATTAAATAGGATAATATCCTGGAGCATTGAATCACTTTATTTCATTTACTCATCAATTATTCTCTTAAAAACAATCTGTTATTTGATATATTGTTTTGATATTAGTTTTTTTTTTTAATATATGAATTTTTCTAATTAGAATATTTATTTATTCTGGCAACGGAAATTTTATTTTATGTTTAATAATATTAATAATAATAATAATAATTGTTATATAAAATTTATTTTTTGTAACAGTTTTAATTACAAATTTTATTACTAAATTTTTTTTTTATATCTTTTTAGAACAATAATTTATTTCAGGTAAAGTATTGATAGTTTCTATTGTAACATTCTCAATAGAAATATATTTATTTAGTTTTCATGAAATGTAAAATTTTATTTAAAGCAACCATCTACTGGGCAAAAAGTCTCCCAGAATTTCTGCAGAAAAGAAATGAAGTAAAACATTTGACAACTCAGTCAAATTTCTGGCTTATAAGAATATATAGTTTGCATTTTTTGCAATACTGTCTAATTAAGAATAACTAGATATGTGTTTAATAAATAATAACTCAATGTTTAAAAGCAGGCAAAGCTCTCCACACAGTAGTGCCACTCGGTGCTAGTCAGAGCACTACTATGTGGAGAGCTTTGTCTGTTTTAATAACAGTTATGTGCAAGCATAAGCAAGGGTGATCATGTGATGTTTAGTAGTTTAACTTAATATTTAATTATCTGATAATAATAGGTCAGCTAATTGAAGACAAAGTCGAAGTTTATTTGGAAATAAAAAAAATTCCAAGTTTTGAAATCCAGAATACGAACCTGACAAGCAAATATGTTAGACTTCAGCATAATGCTCTTCTATATTTCTTTATGTAAAAAAAAAAAAAAAAACTTCTACTTTTAGTGCAAAAAAATCTATTGTATATATAGTTGATATTCATAAATATTATTAAATTAACAATTAATGCAAGATGAATAGAGTAATACAATACCAATGTACATTATTTTGTTATAAATAATGCTACATTTAATTAATACACCTGTTGTCCTCCCATAAGCAGTATTAAGCAATGTTAGCTTCAAATAGTGTACAGATAAGTGACAATGAAATAAATGAAAATAAAAACTCATTTTATTAATTAACAAACAAACGTTTATTACTATAATCATGAACTCATTAATTTGGGTTTTCTACTGCTCCAAATATTAGTGATCTATCAGTAAAAATAAGAATTTATATATATTCTGTCTAAAAAACATTTTAAATCCTATACAAATTCAAATATGATGAATTTTGATACTTAACACCAATAAAAAATGTTGTCCAATGAGAAATAAAAAAAAACAAAACATTTTTTTATACAGAAAGTTTGTATTTTGAAAACAAATTTATAATACATAGCAAATCTGGTGATGAGACTTTTCAGCATCTATTCGAAGAATGTTCGGCATTAAGGCAGATAAGAGCTGAAGTGTTCTACAGGCCAATAATAAACTTAAAACTTCTACTTAGTCAATACATTGAGAAATTTAATCTTCATGATGCAATGGTGACTGTGCATACCCTTAAGACAATATGTTATATACGATGTACTATGATATTTGACAACAAGAAATTCAACTGGCTGAGAAAACTCTATAGTGATTGGGAAACTTATTTCAATCAATGTCCAAGATACTTGCCAAGGAAGACAATGAATCGAATCTGGGATGGTCCTGGAATGACTCTGTGTGAGATTATCAGATAAACATTTGTCTTGAACAAAAGTTTAATTCTTATGGATGGCTTACTCCTTGGGCTAATCATTCAATTTGTTACATGCTTTGCTCATTTGAGTTGCATGTCTTAGAGACTCCTTCTAGTACAGTGATACAAGTCAATCTTCTTGAGTTGAAAATAATTAGTTAATTGCCTGCAGACTTTTTGCCTTAATAGTGGAATATATCAAATTCTTTGGGTTTTGGTATACAATACTGTAACATAAAATATTATCTAATTTTCTGAAATACTTTGACAATTTTTTAACAGTTATATTTTTTTCATGATAGATGTATTACCAAACAAAACAAAGAAAAGAGTGGTGTGTTCATCATCATCATCATAATCACTGCATTAATAAAAAGTGCTTTTTAATAGAAATGGATCAGATGATTGATGCTTAGATAACCACAATCTAATGTATTGGCACATATAAATCTAAATGATATAAATAAGTCAATGTTTAATTTATTTTTAAATAATAATTATGTTTGTTGATTTATACCTTTTCATGTGAACTCAAAGTCAATGAATGCTTAAAAATTACATAGTTTAATGAAAAGATTAATATGTTGAGATTTAAATAATATTTTTAGTAAATTAACTTTTAGCCTACAAATTTTTAATAAAAATTCTTAGCATATTTGAGAAACCTTTATGAAACTGAAAAAAAAATCTGTCTTCTCTACTTGAGTCTCACTAATATGATAAATAATATACCATAATACTTTTTAATTGTTATTATTTAATGTAGAATAAATAGAAATAACTTATGTCTTAGTGATTAATATATTAATCCACTATCTTCATAACAAGAGTTTTGAGTTCAACCTTGATAAACCTTAAATTTTGCTCTTTTAAGGCACAAACTTATCTTACTGATTGACAACCCAAAATCATCATAATTAGCTATGCAGTAATGGTCAATAAGTGGAAGCCTAGTTATTTTTATAAAGATAATAAAGATGCTATTTCTAATATAATATAAAAATCACTATTGTTGATGGAAGTTTCATCCTTTTGCAAGCATTGAACCCAAAGTTATCTTTTACCAATAACTGCAATTGAACAGTCAATGCAAATATTATTATTATAAATGATATTCTTTTATGCCCAATGTACAGTTTATCAATCAACATAAATAACTTAAAATATTTTCTATGCTTTATTTTTATTCCCATGGATGCTTCATTGTTTTAAAAATTATATATATATATTTTTTATTAAGTGTCATAACATCGGCCGGGATGCGAACCCGCAACCCGGGCAACTGCCTGCTGTGAGGCAGTCACGCTGACCTCTTGACCACCAATGCAAGACTAAAAATTATAATTTACACATTTACAAGTGCAATATGTGGCACACACTTATAATAACGAACTATCTTCTAACAATAACAAAAATATATAAGATGGAGTTTCAAACTAAAACTTGTAATCTTTTTGAAATAAGAGATAACATAATTTCTAACACCAATAATAAAATGATGTATTAACAATATAATTATTTATATAGCTGTAATTTGGATAGAATTAATTCTAAAGTTATTATTAAAAATTAAACAGAATTTATCAATAGATATTTTTAAAAAAAATCAATTTTTGTTTAGATTATATTAAATCTAATAATTAGTTTTTGAAGTATTGAATGTACAAAAATAAATTACTAGAGCAGATAAAAACACATATGTATGGTACCTTTTATCGCTTATGAAATTTAATTTATATTTATATAATGCATGTATCATTACTACTATACTTAACAGCCTTAGATGATATGTATATGTATAGATAATTATCAAATCATCTCAAACATTAAGAATTTTCTGCTATGCCCTCTGTAAATAAATGTATTAGAATCCACATCACAACCCTTTTGAACTAACTGTTTTGAGATGCAGACATTAATACAGTAATTCGCACAAGGCATAGTTGAAATTTTCTTAATGTTTGAAGTAGTTTTATATTTAATATTTATTTTAAATAGTTTTATGCAAGAAATTATTTTCATATATAGAACTTAAACTTAAGTCTGAATTCAAGTCCCTTCTAATTCCATAATGTTTAGTATAGACAATGTATGTGTATTTAAATATTATATATACTCATGTATAAGTGTATACATGTTTACATTGGGCTATTGTTGATAATATCCAGAGTATTCTCGAAGTAAATATTTTTACAGGTAAGATGGACTTTGTATTCTACAAGTAAAGCATTCTCGTGATCTGAATTTGATGCTTTTCTGGTTAAGACATAAATATTTTTTTTACATTCCCAATAAAATATAAGAAATTTTCTAAATCCTAACTCAAATAGTAAACTAGATATTTTTAACTAGAGAATAAAACACAGATGAAAACTTCTCAAAATCTTAACAGTTTGCAATTGATAAGACTGTGTATAAAGTCTTCTTCTTCATTGTTTTGGAAGTTCCTATTGAAAAGGCACTTCTTAATTTTGGGATATTTAAAAGTTAAATCACTAAACATCACATAATCACGATTTCTTATGCTAGCACATTACTGTTATTAAAACAGGCAAAACTCTCCATATAGTAGTGCCACTCAGTGCCAACCAGAGTAATCAATGGATGTCAGAAGGCTTGTGCATAAAATACCTATCTAGTGCCAACTCATGTGCCACTCAGTGTCAACCAAAGTAATCAATGGATGCCAGAAAGCTTGTGCATAAAATCCCCATCTAGTGCCTGCTCATGAATAGGCACTAGACAAGGATTTTATGCACAAGCCTTCTGGAATCCATGATTACCCTGGTTGGCACTGAGTGCCACTAATGTATGGAGAGTTTTGCCTGTTTTAATATTTAAAAGTTGTTTTTCTTTAAACATAGTTAAATGTTAAAACAATCTTCAAGCAAGATAAAGATATTTCTAACAGCATTCCTCCAAGAGTAAGACTAATAATTAAGTCAAGATTGTTTTTCTTGTTTTACTTAGGTTGGATATGGGCTAGTACTTGAAAAAAATCGTAAAATGTATTCTAGTTTTATCTGCTCAAATTCAAACTTCAGGTCATGGGCATGATATGAATTTGAAACTGGTTACTATATCACAAGATTCCTCACAATATATATATATATTGAAGCAGGCTGTTCATGGCCCACAACTCAATGAATGTGTAATCTTAGTAATGTGTGTATATATACATTTAAAGGTTTGTAAAGGAAAAAAAGAAATAAATGCAGCTAGAAGATACTTATATAAATATTAAAATAAAATCTAAAATGTTTTACATTTTAATTAAGGGAGCAATAACATGTTATCATTTAAAATGAATTATTTAAAAGTGAATAAAATATTTCATTAATATAAATAGATTATTAAATTTATTTAGATTATGACACAATCTAAATTTTTAATTAAAATAAGAAATCAAACTGTTTTTGGATAAACTAGCATTATTTATTTTAAGAAACATGTAGTGATAAAAGTTTATTATAGCATGCTTAAGTTAAAGAATAAAAAAAATAATTATTAGAAATATATCTTAGTTTGATGACAAAAAAAGGTAATAACAATCATTGTATTATCTTCCTTTTTATCAATCTGCATATTTCTTAGTATAATCTATAAATACTAAGACTTATTTTAATTTTAATGTCAAGAACACATCTTATGCTAACATACTTCATTCATTATATTTGAGGCTGCCAGAAATGTAATGCCATTATTATTTTCTATACTATATTATAGCTCATATGTGTGAAGTCAATATTCAACATTCTATTAGTATAGAAATTAGGTATGAATTGAAGGTCATCAATATTTATCTTCACTGTTAAATGCTGATGGCTTTCAAATAATATTTAACCTTTATACTATTAGAAAGTGAACATTGATTTGATGAGCTATGACGATAACAGATAAACAAGATACACAAAGATTTATCAAAAAGTGAAGACAAGAAAATCCAAGATACTAAATTAAAGAATACTTAAAAAATTTTAACAGATTTTGGATATGACAAATAAAAAATGAAGGCAAAATATATTTTATTTGTAATATCTAATGACATCTAATTTTAATATTATATTTCTATATAATTTCATTATTTATTTTTTGATTTTTTTTACTTGTCTGTATATGTGTGTTATCACATCAGTCTTTGATAGTATTGTCCAGGATTCATGTCCAAGTATTTATGACAGTACACACTTTTTAATTTTATCATCTCATTCTCAAAGAAGTGTATTTTTTATTTATCTGGACAAGAATGAATTACATCCAACAAGTATCATTTCTTTCTTGCTAAGTATTATATACTAGGTACTTTTTACATATCAGCATTTTAATTATATATTCTTGCTGCATAAATTAATGCAACTCCATTAAATCATTAGTCAATCAGTAATAATGGCTAAGTAGAATTCTAGAAGCTGAAATCTAATATTACTAAAACAAAAATGAAATGATAATTTAGTAAAGAATGCTATTTTAAAGATTGTTAATTTTTCAAAAAAGTATTACTTAATGTATGTATGAATAATGTTACCTTTAAATATCTTTTTAACTACCATTTGGTAATAAATCTGCTTCATACATTTAATCTGGTCAAAATATTTTTTTCTTCTATAAATTGAATAATGTTTACACCAAACATAGAACAGATACGTATTATGTTCATATATGTATTATAAAAACATTTATTAATTCAGTAATAAACCTTGTACTTTTTACTAACAGTTAAAATATTTATTTGATAAGTTCAGCAATTTCATTTACAAAGACACATTTTAAATGAAACATTTTTATTTAAAGAGATTTGTATTTTTTTTTACCCAGGAATATTTACAAATATTAATAAAAATCTGATTTACTGTCAAAAATAATTCTTTTTATTTTTATCAAGTGTGATCTTAGATAATCAATAGATACAACATGATAATAATCCCTATCTAGTGGTATGATATCTATAAACTCAGGATATTTATATATGCATAATTTTTTAATATACAAATTCCTACAATGAAGCTTTCCTATTATAGTGATTATTTTTAAATCTTTATGACATATGTATGTACTTCTTTTTTTCCTCTGTAACTAACTTCCAAATTTATTTATTTTTATCTTTTCATAAATAAGTAACATTCACAACCCATTCTTAGGCATAATCATATTTAATCTCCATGTGAGTCAGGTATGTACATTGCTAAGCTTTTATTAGCATGACATAATATCCCTTGATCTAATGCACCTCTCATCCAGCAGCTATCTTTCATGTTACTAATAAAATTAAGATATATATTTAAAAGTGTAAATGCAAAAAATAAGAGATGTTATATTAATTTTTTGTCAATTTGTTCTTTGATTACTTGGTAAGAACCAACTTTTCAATTGGAAAAACCATTTTACATGCAAGAGAACATTAAATTCATCATCAAAATTATCATAGATACATTATGATTTAGACACTGGTCATCAGAAGGATATCAAAAATCAAATGTGACTTTTATCAACATTTTCTCAGGAATATTATTAATTTTACACTTATTTAAATCAAATGTATTTCTGGATATTGATAATTTTTTATATTATAAACTGTCCCATAAAAAAAGAATTAAGAAAACCAAAATAAATGATTTTTAAATAATTGTTACATTTTCATTTACCATTGTCAAATTCCCTCCACTCACAACTTTGATGCCATCCATTTCAGTTAAATACACTAATGTTTATTACTAATCATTTTCGAAACTAGAGATTATCTCTAGCACAGATATAAACTTTAAACCTCAGTTAAAGATTAATATATCTGATTTTTTAAATAACCAAATACTTCTAAAACATCAGAAAACATTTTAGTTATGTTCATAAGAGAACAATAACAGTAAGATATATGATTCTTGCAAATGAAATATGTCTAACACCTTGTACATTTGACATGCTCCAAACTGTGACAAAATTTACTAGTTATTACCTAAAATTTTTATGATGGTACTTCACCTACTTAATGAAGCAATTCTCATGACAGAAAAATGTTTTTTTTTTTGTTTATAGAACAGATCAATAATGTACATATTATCTATTAATCCAACTACTTTTTTATTTGTATTGTCATAAAAAAAAAAATAACCAACATTAAATTTTATTTAGTGGTATACTATTACGTCCAATAATGCTAAAATATATTTTCTTTATATATTTATTTATATCAATTTATACTTTTTATCAATTTACAATATATTTTTAAATGTGCAAATTTTATAGTAGATTTTTTTAAAACTATGATTTGAAAACCGATATAAATATATAATCTTTTAATTATTAATCCTACACTATTTATTTGCAAAAAAGATTTTCATTTGTCTTTATAAATTTTGTAATCAATCAAATTATTGTTTTTATTATTAATATTTTTTTATATTTTAAAAAAAATATAAATACACATATACTTTTACACTGTCGTAGATATCTTCTTTTTTTTTTAATAATACGAAATAAGAGTATTTATTTCCTTTTCTTCTACGTTTTCAGAGAATATAATTCTACACAACCATGACTGAATAACTATATTTTCTTTTGAAATAATGTCTAGAAGGATTTTTCAAGACAGAACATGATAATACTTTTAGATACTGTAAGATAATCTTTTATGATAATCTTCAAATAACCACTTTATAGAATGTAGTAAAGATTCACAGTTTTAAATCGTTATATATATGACTTTTATTTTATATTTGCTCTAAAATTCAAAACAACAACAGCATATAATTTCCCACATATAAAAATAATACTAGCAATATAAATGTGTGTTAATTCATCTGTACATATAATTGCATGATTTAAATATTAGAATTATGGTAGCAATTTGACTGCCTCTCTATCATCCATCTTTATGAGAGAAGAGATCACTCTGTGAAATGCAAAAACACAACAACATTAAATGTGTATGTAACATCTCTGAAGGATTTATATTACATGGTAAATGGCTGATGGGTCCTAGTTAAAATGTCAATATAAATATTTATAACAAGCAGAATCCAAAATATATGTTCACATCTTTTATTCATGAATATCTTCACTTTAATATATATTAAAACAGGCCTACAATTTTACTCCCCTTTTTAAATCTATACAATTATTTTTAAGAATGTTTGAGAATTTAAATCCCTAGGGTTAAGAGATATTAGGAATAACAACAAACTAACATAATATCCTATTAATGATGGCCAGACTGAGTGTTCATAACTCCCATCAAACTTGTCTAAATATAGAAAGAATCTATCCCTTGCCACTATAGAAGCTCTTTATTTATTTAATACATATCTCCATACTGCAGATTAGAACACCAGCTCTAAAACTAGAACATCTGTAGATCAAGTTCAAATCCTTCCCTAGCTGCTTAGATATTACCTCCTTCATTTACCCATTGTTAACTCAAAAGTAAACATGGCAGTTCACATTTGGTGTGGGAGAGTGGGATAGCTTTATTTAATTAGGTTTAGAATGAGAGAAAGAAAATTGACAATTAGATTTAATATAAATATAATGATTTAGAAATGAATTTAATGCATAAAAATAAAATATACATTTATATTTTAGGTATGTATTCATATCAGAGGAAATTCATTTAATTAGATTGAATTTAACTACTTACTTTTGATATTCTTACATCCAATATAAAATAATCATATAATTACTATTATTTAACTACAATAATATAAATAAAGATTGATAAAATATTACTCAATCAATGAACAGATATATCAAAGTTATAATAAATATTAACTATGAATAAATGAATGAGGAATTAATTTTAAATTCTATTTGCTTTAGTGTTCACAAAATAAAATAAAAAATGTGATAAAAAATATTAAATACATACAATACCTTTTATTTTAAATAAAGATTTATTTTATCATAGTATCAGAATTCTGATTTTATATTTTACTAAAAATATAGATACGAACCCTTTTTAAAAATTGTTTTATAAGACAATTTCAAAGTTTAAGATTTCATTTGATGTATATCTCTTGAATTGTTCTCTAGATACAGTGTTAGTAGGACTAGATTATGCATTCATCATGAATAGGCTGATGGTAATCAAGTGAAAGATGGAAGATAATGCTAATTTTAGATTCTCTAGGATTGTTGCATGTTGGAAAGAGACACTTTAAAAATTTACCGTTGCAGAAAATTACATATTCCAGGTTAGTTGATTAGTGCACTAATTAGATTTTTTCCCACTCCTTCATAATGTGATTTCCACCTACTGTATGGCTTTCCATATTTGCTGTGTTAATAATTCATAAGTTAACTCTGTCATTTTAATTTTCTTAATATTCTGGGATGCTATTAAACAACATTCTTGCTGGTTGAATTGATCAAATATCCTTAATTATGATGATATTATAATTTTTCTTAATGTATGAAGGCTTTCTCCCAAAGCTTTCTTTCTAAACAGCATAATTAAAAGAAAAAAACCCAATGCCTTTCACATTTTTTCTGTGAATGCTATTCCAGATTACGCATAATAAATAATAAATGGAGGAACTTTTATTTATTACTACAAATTAATTTAAAATTACATTTTGTTTTTTACAACAATATATATACATTTCTTTCTGCTTATAAATAAGAATGAGAGAAATAAATAGCTTGCAATTTTTAGAGAAAAAAAAATTGACATGGGTACTTTTGTTTATATTATTTCTTTTTTGTTTATTTTAAATATACCTATGTTAATGTGTACATGAAAAGCGTG
The DNA here is from genome assembly GCA_028023455.1 of Epiperipatus broadwayi. Taxonomy (NCBI): domain Eukaryota; kingdom Metazoa; phylum Onychophora; class Udeonychophora; order Euonychophora; family Peripatidae; genus Epiperipatus; species Epiperipatus broadwayi. The sequence continues at coordinate 4,893,868 of JAQFVV010006244.1, read as the reverse complement.
TAAGATAAAACTAATTTTATTTCAAAAAGGTGACTGAACTGGTACAATATTTATGTTGAACAGAATGTTTTCACAAGCAAACAATATTTTATAAATCATGTTTTTTGGAGCAATCATGTTTAATAAAATAAAATTAAAGTAAAATATCAACATTTTAACAAGTTAATATTTGCTCTCAACTGGGTAAAGTAGTGGTGATGTGGTTGTTGCAGACATAATAATTGAGCTGTGTAGTTTTTGAACAGTTTGTCTGAAATTTGGGTAATTTTCTTTTATTTGTATGAGAAAACTATTGTTTCATCACATTTGTTAATACAATGTGGTTTTTAAAATTTTGTTATAGCTTCCATCTTTGATGATAATTGTTATATGTGGAAGTGGTTTATAATAAATATCATGACAATCAGATTTTTTTTTTCTTGTGTCGTAGCATCAGACAAGAAGCAAACCCACTAACCCAGGACAACTGCTTGTAAAACAGCTATTGCTGACCTCTCGATCACCAATTCTTGACAAAAAACATGATTTGATGTGCAAATCTGAATCATATTATTGCTGCATACAATTTTTATAAAATAAATAAGAAGAAAAATATTACTTTTATTGTAAATACAATCAAACAATTTATATGTAAAGAAATAAGTCAAAGAACAATAGTAAACTTTCTAGCAAACTAAAATAAATTTAGCAGTGTATAATTGATTTTTATATATAAGGCAGTTATTTATCAGATAAGCAATAGTAGTTCATAATTTACAATGAGGAATAGCATTAAGTAGGTATAAGAGTCAAGAAATCATTATTTATTCAACAATTATTTAGTTATCACTGAAAACAAGATCTGATGGTTAATTCTTCATAAGAGTTAAATGCTATGGAATAATTTACACTGAATGAGACTTGACATTTTTTTCCATTGTATTTAAAATGGAAAAAAATGAATTAAAAAAAGATAAGAGTTATTACTAAAGTTTATTATAAAATTAGATTTTCCTTTTAATTCTATTTTGTAGATGTTACTATTTTTCTTAAAAAAAGTCAAGCATTGGTGGCCAAGTGGTTAGCACAGCTGCCTTACAAGCAGTTGTCCCACGGTTCACTTCCCTGAAGCTTTGACACATAAAAAAAAAAGAACAATAAACAAGGTCAAAGTTATTAGATTGTAGATTGTAAGTGAATTTACAATTTAATTTATTCATTTGTTTATTGTTTTTTCCCCATAAAATTAGTATTAGTTTTTAATTATGTGAGGTCTACATTCTAATTTAGTTCAATGCTATAGCTTTACTCAGAAATTATAGAAATAAACATTTATGTGATATCAAACCAAATCTATCTTCTGACAAACACTAGTTTTATTTTTTATTAATAGAAGCCTGTCCTTTGATATATTGTCAAGTATTTATTACTTTATTTTGTTTATTTCAGATTTCATTCTCTTTTAATTTATATTTTTAATAAGCTGTAAAAAAAGTTATAATATAAAATAATTTTTATATCTTTTAGAAATAAAATATGAGGAAAAACAAGCATAGTGGTAAAAAAATAACTACAACATTAACACAATCTCAATTACTCTAACCCTACCTGTGATTGAAATATATACATATGCATACATTTTTACATACAAATATATTGAAGTTTTCAAATAAAATATATATATTTTTTAATAATTGATTCTACTTAATTAAAACAATTAATAAACTAGATAGTTTTTATTAAAAATGTAAAATTGTTGGCACCAGTATTCTCAATGGAGCACTGTTTCTAGATCATTCTAATTAACCAATCAGCTGTTAGAGAGAGAAATATACAGCTATAAATAGTATGTATGGGGAATTGAGTTAAGTCAGTATGCTCAACTCTTCAATTAATTCAATTTTTCAATTGTTTAAAAAAATATGTTTTTCAATATTGAAAAAAAGTTAAAATTATTTTAAAATGGGTTTTTCAAAAGTAACACACTTAGCAAGGTAATAGTAATGTTTAGATTGGCTGAACCCATGTTTTCTATTTTCTCAGCTTAAGTAAAGTGTTGCAGAATTTCCCAAAGTTAACCATTTATGAATAAATGCTAAGAATTTTGATTATTTAAATTTTATATATGCTTTTGTCTGACATTATCTGCATTTCATTATATAGAAAATAATAAATCAATAATATTATATTATTTCACAATTTTATAAATTGTATTTCATAATTCATAAATTAATTTTGGAACACTTTTAAAGAAAAAAATCTTTGCAATTATGTTGCCAAAACCAGTTAAATGTAAATAGAAATGTGACAAGAACATATTTGATGAAATGTTAAAAAACATTAAGATTATTCCATTTTCTTTACTATACAGATGCTATAATATTAACAAAATACATGTAAAGACAAACATATCTCTTTAAGTTTAATTATTTTTCATAAGCAGACAAAACTTTACATTGGTGGGAAATAAATTCAAAGAACACAATACTCTGACATTTTCTAAATGAAATTAAATTATAAAAGATTTATTTAAAGAATTACACTAAAGTTATATTTTATTTGAAGAATATAAAAAAATGAAATTTCAATTCATTATAAAAAAATATTTTAAATATTTATTTTTAAAAAATGAATTAAATACCAAATGTATGGTTCTGAAATCTTATCATTACATATAACTGTTAATTTGAAATAACACACAGCTTTTTAATAATAAATTCATTACTCAAATTATAAATTAATATAGTCTATTAAAGGGAAGATAATATCATTTCTTTAATAAATATATTGTAATATTTAAGTTTGGAATATTAAATTTTTAAAAGTGCATGAATTTTGAAATGGTCTTGAACTTTAAGAACTCCTCTCATTGTTAGATTTTTCTACTTCTGTTGTTTCCAAAAAAGAAAATATTTTGCTCTGAAATAATAAAATTTTGAAACAAATTTAAAATTTACATAATCACCAGCTACATTCTGAAGAGTTATATTTTAATAAATGAACTGCTCATTTTTTTTTCCATATGTCATAGCTTTGGCCGGGAGGCGTACCCGCAACAACCATCTGCAACCAACTGCTTGCTTGCAAGGTGGCTGTGCTGATCTCTCGTCTAACAATGCTTGACAACTGCTCATTATTTTCCCAAGAAAATAAAAAATAATTCACAGGAATTAATTTGTTTGATAGAGAGAAATGTTTGTTGTTTTTAAAAAAAAAAAAAAAATGCAGCATACAAAATAAAATCAGTTTTTGATTTGACTAATTATTCAAGTCACTATTTTCATTAATTTAATATTAAAAAATTGAAGTGTAAATCATGATTTATTGAAGAAATCTCCAAGGATTGTTTATGAACAGGTGCTCATTCTACACTCTCAATTATAGAATATTGATTGATGGCTTGCATTACTGAAAGTCACTTTAACTATTAATTTAAGAATAATTTTTAATATAAGAAAACCTAATTATTGTTACTGATGTTAATTATTAATATTGTTAAAAAATTGTATAACAATTCAAACTATTTGACAGTAATATATTTGTTTGTATATTTTATGCATAATTGTCTTCACTAAAAATTTTCCCTGAAAAATTAGCTGAGCCCAATGTATGATGTACTTATGAATGAGCTTTATTGAAAGAAAACATGTTGGTCTCTGCACTGTGCTTTCTTCATCATATTAAATATTCATTCTCAATATTTACGAATGTAATTCTTCTCATTAGTATTTGGAGATAGTTCTAGTTTCCAATCGCAGTACTGCAGTTTTGCTATGAAAGACGTTATCAGTACCTAAATCCCATGGATATCGTACCGTAACAGTTTAATTTTAAATTATTTTTCTGGTTATCTTTAGTTAAGAATTGTACCAGAAATATTTGTTCCTAGTAAATTATACTCAATCTCTAGGTCATCAGATCATTAGATATATATAAAATAAATAAGTAGCAAGTAACAAAAAAAATTATCTGGTATAAAATTTTAATTTAATTTTGATATGACTCATAACATTTTATTATATAAAAAAAAGAATTCTGTAATATTATTGAAATAAACTGGACCCAGAGAATGCGAAAATAAATAAATAAATTACAGATATATTTACAGACAGTATATCTTTTACTTCCTTCAAGCTACTTATTATTATAAAAAAAAAATAAAAGCAGGGAAAAAATAATTACACTATTCTTCTTTATGTTATTCAATCCAACATTAAAAGAAACTAATTTCATGTAGTTTTTTTTTTTTTTTTAGTAAATACGATTCTAATTATCACACAATTTTTATCCTGAGTTAACAACATAAATTTATTTTTCGTTTTGCTTATTTATTTTTAAAAATCACAACTTTTGTAGAAGTATGTTTTATTTATATATACAATCAAAATGAAAATTATATTATTAAGTGAAAATAAATGAATATATATAAGATTTACTGATAAATGAAAAGCTGTTGCATTTACAAAACATTTTTTTCAATATATACACAATCAGTTTCTTCTTAATTAATAAAGTCTGTCACACATAAATATGTATTGATATAAAAATATATTTTACACATTGCTTACAGAAAGTGCACAAAATATTTAAAATTTATCTTTCAAAATGAATAATAGTTTAATTTAAAGATAGAAATAGTATTTTTTTTTTATTAGTAACAAAGTAAATTTTAATTTTCTTATGTACTGATTCAAATTGAAAAAGAGAGACGGGTAATATTTTTCTTTCATAAATCAGCAGCAAAATATATTTTATTAATTATAAAAGTATTAATTTCCGGATATCCGGTACAGTACTATAAATACTATTTGAAGCATAATTTTTCATACAATGTGCATTATATGACAACATTTTGTCAATACAGAAATGTTCTGCAAATTCGTTATTAAAGAAAGACATACATATTACAACAATTAAGGCTTATATATAATTTTTAATTTATATAAAATTTGAGTTATGTAAAAAGTTAAATTGGCAATTCCTCATATATCACTACAAATTCTTCCAAACATTCACTAATGGAAAGTCAGTTAATTTTACATTGTGTTATAATGATTTTGGCCTCTTAAATTTTTAACTAATATTCAGAAGATTAAATAATGTTTGAATATCTAAAATAGGTGGCAAAGTTCATTAATCCTGTTTCACTGGACATATTGAGATTTCTTCCGAATCACTTTTTTTTTTTTTTTGCTTTATTTATTCCAGTTGATAATTGGAATCAATTTAAGAAATTCTAGCTTTTGAGCCAATTATCTTTGTAACCGAGCCACCTGTATATACATGGAAAAATAGATCAATGTATAAAATATTGACTTATTTAGTTGGTAATGTCTATTAACTCCTCTGAGTGGTATCCTGAAACAAAATCTTGAATGCTTATAAAAAGTTTACATATATACCATGAACCTCAATCCATAAGATATATATATATTGTAGTCCTCCTCCAACAACAATCTTACATCTCCTATGAATATCTGGGATGCTAATTCTAGTGATAATAGAATAAACTACTAATCTGACTCTACTTTGAGTCACTATCGAGACTCTTAGAATAATGTCCAAATATATCTTAGCTCAGTGGGAAGCCATAGAGTTCCATAACATGTAAAATGCAAATAAAATACAGGAGAAAATATTATGAATCAATAAGAGTAAAATGCCTACTTGGTTTTGCAATAAATAAGTAGTTGAAATTGATAAAGTTTCATTCATTCAAACTAATCAGTTATAGTTCAAGTTTAGCTCCTCCCATCGTATAAATGCACTTCTGACTAACCGCAGTAGTACTTTAATAGGTCAAAATAAAGATATGACACTAATCAGCTTTTGCTGTATGATAAGTTTAAATTAAATAAAACAAAGATATAGCACTAATTAACTTTTGCTATATGATAAGTTTAAATCATATGACTAAATTAATATGTACTTTGAAACAATAAGGAAGATCTTAGGGTTTTATTACATAATTTATTTAAAAATTCATACTATAGAATTGCTACCAATTACCATAATAAAAGGTAATGACATAAAATTGAGTATTGTTCTAATGAGATAGCAGTTAGTCAACGAAAGAAATAGGGTATCTTTTTATTTTAAATCATTATCCAAAGAATAACTAAGTACATAAACTATCCCAGAAGTTCATCAAACAATTAAGCATTTTATATTAGGTTTGGATTAAGAAAATAATATCATCAGATCTGAACATATTCATTATTAAATTCATGAAATAGGCAATTATATCATATTGGATATGTAGGTGTGGAAACTAAGAATACAAATGCATATAAAAGAACAACTCTTAACAAAGTTTAAAATAAATGAAACATTTATTGCATTATGTAACCAAAATAAATACAATCAGTTTATATTAGGATCAGAGTATCAGAGTCTATTGACTAGATTTATCGATTATAACTCCTAAATTTACAAATATATCTTGCAGGTCTTGATATCTGATATTTATATTTTTCTTCTCTTTTCTTTTTTTTATATTCCAGAACTCATTACTTTATTTTATTACACACTTCTGTAACATGAACTGACAAAATGAAGTAATATCTTTACATCCTTACTTTACATATATACATATTATCAGCTAATTCTGATATTCTTTGTCAAACAAACCAACACTAGAGTAATTAAACAATGCAATATGGGTCTAAAAATATGAGTTAGAGAGGTCACACTGTCCTTTATTAGTCACTTGAACAATTCTATTAACTAACTACACTTTCTTTTTTTCTTTTTTATTTGTTTACTCATTCAAGATGATGATGAATCATTTTGAGTATTTGATGATTTAAAATAAATTAGTATAATATGATTTGAAATATCTACCCAAGACTTACAAATCCAGTGAAACATTTCTTCCATCTCTTTGGAATCAATAGTATTTTATGTGTGCTTCTGTATTATGCCACCTGTTATAATATAATCAACATAGCTACATCCCATCAGTTTACTTATGAAATTAAGAGATAAAATATAATATGGATAATGTCATAGACCAACCAATGACTTTAGCACTACTTCTATTTTAGATGCTCCAAAAAAAAAATTAATCCTAAAACTTATTTTAATTGACAAACTATATACACAGCTATGATTATACAATGAAAAAACATTCCAAAATGGACACATGAGGGGGAGAAGACCTTAATTGTAGTAATCTAAACAACAAAATATAGTGACTCCCTAACCTTACTCAGAAATTCAATATTGGTGTGGACTTAGTCTCATCACCGAAAACAAGGGAAATACCCTACTTCACTTCATATAATATAATCATCATAATGCACAAATGCTTAATCTAGGAAATATAATCCACTCATAAGTATTTAAATAAACTAAGGGAGAGTTCTCTCAGTCCCTGATAATATAATATATATCCTTAATAATTTTTTTCCTCGTAGCTACTTAACACATTTCATTTAAACATAAAAAAAATCTGTAGATAAATTCTTAATTCTTTCATCTTTTTTCACATATTACATCATCCAAAATTGATCAGGAGAAATACAAGTCAAGCAACTATAAATTTAACAATTATATAAATTAATCGCACAAAACAGGCACACATACGCGTAACATGCACAAAATAATTTCAAATCATATTCAATATATGGATATTATACTAACATTAACCAATAAATCTTTAATTCATGATGAATTATAAATGCTTCAAATTTATAGATATAACAATTGTTAAACAGACTTCATCATCTCTAACAGGCAAAGATAAAACAATATTTTTTTCTGCATTTATCCCTCTTTAAATTAGATGCTAGCTTCATAATAGCAAATAAATACTTCTACCACTAACATAAGCATATAGAATACATGTACATGAAAAAAATGATATCAAAATGACAATTACCCAGTATAATACTTTTCATATTATACATATCCGAGATGATTTTGGAGCAAAAGAAAATAATAAAAAAACAACATAAAGACAAATAAATTGATCTATATAGCTACCATAAACTAACAACAAAGGAACTGATGAAATCTTCAGCTGGAAAATAAAAGTCATTTGTACAGTCTGTAAATAATGTCTCTTAGACATATATGAAGATAATGATAATAATTACAAATGAATAGATGTTAGTAGACTTTTACACAAATTCCTGCAGGATGAACAATACGCATTTTGTATCCAATTGAAGAGCAGTTTTCAAAGTTCTTAGCAAATAGCTAATTGAAATTGCTGACAATATAGCATGTGAAGTATTCAACATATTTTCTTTTCATAATGACAAATTACGTTTACTGCTGCAGATTTTTAGTAATATTTTATTGTTTAATTAGCTGATGGTATTGCAGTTTTATAACTCAGAATCACTCTTGCAAATGTCAAAAGGAGCATTAGCTTTCCACCAATTAACATTGACTATGATTACATTTATCAAGAAATTCATAATACTTTATCAAAGGCCACCTATTAGGCGAATAGTTAATTATTTTATGATATTTACTTAAAGTCTACATAATTATTTAAATGACAATATATTTTAGTGATATGTTAAGTATCAACAAGAAGAACAATAAGGAAATGTATACATGTAATATTCATACTCTTCCACTTGTGTTAAGTTATAAGCACATTTAATAGAGGTTAGTTATCTATTAGTTTTATATAAGTCACACATTCAATTCCTTAAATCCTAAAAGATATCAATGGTTAGATATAATTCTCATCCAATAATAAATTATGGCATGTTACACTAAGTTAGACATAAACATCTTTCAGTCTGAGTTTTACTTTTTTATAGCCAGAAGAATTTTTTAATCTAGAGTTTATAAAATGTTTTGTTAAAAAAATTCAGCATAATTTTTCCCATAAAATAGCAAAATTCATACAGTTCCATTTTTTTTATTAAAATTAAGATTAAGGTTAGATATGTTAAACTTGAGTTAAGATGCACATATGCATTTTAAACGATGATATTAAATCTAAAGTTAGTTAATTGAAAACATAGGGTGATACACCTTGCTTGAAGCTGATTATATTCTCATCCTTTTCTTTATATTCCAAATAAAATTTTTTTAACTAGTTTCATATAAGAAAAATAATACTTATTCTCTCTTTCACTTTCCTTGTATATCTTCATATAATCATATATATATATATATTGCTTATAACACTTCTTTCATATACATTTTAATGCAAACAAATTTTTTTAAAAACTTCTTTATTTTTCTTACAATTTCGACTGTTTAGCAGTCTTCATCAGAGCTCTAAGCTTCTTTTCTGAGTCGAAACTATAAGAAAAATAAAGAAGTTTTTAAAAAAAATTTGTTTGCATTGAATTTAAATTGAATATTAACTGTTTGATTTTGGAAGAAGAACCACATAGAGAGAGAGGATTGTGTTAAAAAATACTTTATTGTATATCTCTTTTTTTGTTACCAATTATTGCTTAGATATCCATTTTTTTCACCATTCAAGAGATTACTCTCCCCAAAGGTCAACTTCAAGAAGGTCAACCCCACCTTTTGTACTAAGATAATTAGCTGGAAATATTCAATAAATCTTTTCTCTCTTGGAGAAAAAAAAAATTCTGACCTTCAAACGATATTAAATCAAATTGAATAAAAATATTCTTTACACTTCTAAATGAAATAATAAAAAAAAATCACCCAGTAAATAAAGTAAATTGATGGTAATCCACCGATCCATCTACCCATTAATCACTTAAAATGTATTTAAATTAGTTATCAAAGATATTTATTACAAGTTTAAATATTTCACTGTAAAACATAATATTCTGTATCATGACCAAATACATGAGTGAATGATGAAGTTGTAAGATGGCACAAACATACATGCACATACATATGCTGCACTATAACTACTAAACCAATCTGATCAAAATAGAAACCTATATGATCATGAGTCAAATATACTGTACTAACTATGCTATGGACTGGAGTAACAATGAGAAAATAAATCAAAAAATCACTAAACAAATATCAACCACTGTCTTACAGACAAATAAGACAAATCTGTATCAACTCAACCTATATACTATCAGTTTCTGTGACAAGCCACCCCCCTTTCTAACATTAAATACCCATCAAAAATACTAAATGTCTTAAAACTTTTAAATAATATCTGTAAGTAACTTTCTAAACAAGGTTATGGATTATTAATAAAAAAATTTAAAAATTTCATGTTATTTCACTTTTTTAGCTAAATGCAATTAGTTATTCCTGATATAGTACTATCTACTTAAAATTTGTTTCTTGTGTCCATTTAAAAAGTCACAATATATTCTTCAATATTCACTATCTTCTTATTTTAACTCTAAATCTGGAACCATAGAAGTTTATTTTACAGAAATAGACATCTATTATTTTAAAAACTGTTATTTTTTGAAAATGGTTTTTAATAAATCATAGTCTCAAAACAACTTTTACCTAAAACAGGCAAAACTCTCCATATAGTAGTGCCACTCAGTGCCAACCAGAGTAATCAATAGATGCCAGAAGCCTTGTGCATAAAATCCCTATCTAGTGCCTACTCATCCAATATCCCCAGACTAGTTTCTGGCTTGTGGTATTTGTCAGTGAGGAGCATTGATTACTCTGGTTGGCACTGAGTGTCACTACTACATGGAGAGTTTTGCCTATTTTAATAACAGTAATGTGTTAGCATAAGAAATAGTGATCATGTGAACTTTTATCTATATGAATAGCTTTTTTTCTATATTTCAATTGACATTATTATTTTATTAAAATAATCTTATGTATAAAATCTGTATTTTCTCTGTTGTGTAAATGATAAATGTATGAATGTTTGTCTGATGTCATGTGTCTATTTCACAATCATTATGTTTATGCAAAGGAAGTAATTCCACCATTAAATAAAAAATGCTGGTAAAAAAACTAGTATAAGTGCTTTTAACTATAGAGATTTAATATATATTTCACATTTCATTCCAATATCAGCCTTTTAAGCTAATTGAGCACGCGCCTTTTGAGAGTGTTAAATAAATGAATACTCTCCTCTTCAATCCAAGATATAGTATTTATGCAGGAATAAAAAAAATCCCTTATTCCTGCATAAATACTATATCTTGGATTGAAGAGGAGAGTATTCATTTATTTAACACTCTCAAAAGGCACATGCTCAATTAGCTTGAAAGGTTGATATTGGAATGAAATATAATTGCAAGCATGGCGCTAGATAAAATATTTGCTTATATATTTCACAATAAATGTTTCCAGCCAGCTGTAGAAACAGTCACAAATACTGATTTATAATTTGGCATTAAGGTGCTGCATTCTTTCATGATCTGTGAATTCCTTAATATAGTTCAGATGAATGACATACTTAGGAATTTTTAATAAATAAAAAAATCTACATTAAATCTTTAAAAAAAATTGTTAAAGCAACCAATTTAACAAAATATTACAAATATTCTATTTAATAAAAAAATATTACAAAAATGACCATGTATTTTGATATTAATAAACAATATCTATTAATAAAACTAAAATAACTATTATGATGCTATCGAAAAATTACATTTTTTTATTCAGAGAGCACTCCAATAAATATATATTTGTGCCTTAGCATTGTCAAATAGAATAGGTATATTTAAAAATGTAAATTTTCATTTAGCTTTATTAAAATTCAGAAATTTATTTATATAATATTAAAATGTTTTGTTTAATTTACATTAAATCTTTAAAAACTGTGTTAAAGCAACCAATTATTACAAAAATGACAGACTGATAGCCTGGAGTTTTTATATTTTGCTGTAATAACAGTCTTTTACACAGGTATACAATTCTCATCTTTATTAATTTACATTAAATCTTAAAAAAATTGGTAAAGCAACCAATTTAAAAAAAGCACAGGCCTTTACAAGCCCAGGTATATCTGGTAAAAATAATATTAATAGTAGTAATAACAACAACAATTATATGATCACCATTTCTTATGCTTGCTTATAACTGTTATTAAAACATGCAAAACTCTCTACATGTATTGCCACTCAGTGCAAGCCAGAGTAATCAATGGATGCAAGTAGGCACTAGATGGGGATTTTATGCATAAGCCTTCTGGCATCCATTGATTACTCTGGCTTGCACTGAGTGGCAATATATAAAAAAGGTTTTGCCTGTTTTAATAACAATCAGATCATTTATATGCCTCACATTAATATCAATATATTGCAGAGATGTATTTGGACTTAGTTATTTTATGAATAAGATTATATTTTTAGGTTTCCTTAACATCTATATTCAAAAATTGTTTCTCTAGTTATTATATATTCTTAGTGCTTAATATATAATCGCTGTTGCTTATTTTAAATTATATAAATATATATTTATGTGTATATGATGATATAAAATAATTAGAATAATTAAATTGTGTACATTATTAATATTCAATAGTCATATCAAAAGGATGTAAAATTAGCATGTCTGACTACTATTTACTTTGCAAATTTATTTTAATTTACAACTAGATCCATTAACTAATCCAGTTAGCCAATTAATTACTGGTCAGAAAATAGATATATAACTGTTCCTATTTAGAATACAAAATCCCAAAAAAAAAAGTTAAAGCCTTGTTACTCAGAAGTTGATTAGTATAGTGAATAATGATTTCATCTTTAATTATCATTGGGATCTTAGGCAGTGTTATATTTAAAATTTATATATAGTTTTTATTTGAAAATAAAATGATCCAATTTGTAAATTTTGTTAATTATTTAATCCTTTTAAAAGTTAATTCCAATTTCAAGTTAAGACGTAATTTCATTTTGTAATTATTTATATATTAATCGGTTCATTTTTTGTCTTTTATTAGTGTAAGTTTAATGCATTCTTTTATTTACTTTAGTCTAATAAATAATCATTCATCATATACATAATAATTTAGTACATTTTGCTTTGGAATTCCAAAATTTTATTTTATGTTATGTTAGTTTAGCGTAAATACACTAAATATTAGTTGTAAAAATAAACAAGATGCACATTAAATATATATATAGTATAAATGAATAAAAAAAGACTTGTTAAAAATGACTTGTATCTGGTGAGATGCCAAGATCTACTCTAACATCAAGTGCTAATGAGTTCAAGTAATTCAAAACATTAAAAAATGAGCTGTTATTTAAATAGGATTACACCTAAAAATGAAATGCTTAAAAAAATTATTTCCTTTTTTTATTTCATTTTTTATTAATGGACTATGTCTAACTCTTGCATTTTAAATAGCAAGAAATTTAATATTAATAGATGTGCTTTTAAAAATATATAAATAATCATAAAGGTATTTCTGTCTTTTTGCGTATTATGATAATTATCTTTATTATTTTTTGAAGTCTATTTTAAAACCTGACATATTAAGTCAATAAGTAGCTATAATTAATTGAAGCCACTAATTTCCGTAAAAGAATAACTATGTTAGAAAGGGAATGTGAAATTAGTGAAGAATAATATTTATATAGTTTTAAAAAAGTATTTTATAATGAGGTGAACTAAATTACGGTTTTATGGGCGAGATCAGAATCCATTTACATTATAAAAATTATCACGTGTACTTTTTTTTATTTTTTTAAAAAAAAAAGCAATATTGATGAATTAAAGTCATTATGAAAAAAAAAGTTTATTGTAAAAAAAAAAAATACATTGCACGATTTCATACAAACAGATTTAAAAAGTATGTGTATGTATGTAAATATTTTTATATTCGTAAATTGATTTATATAGTCATAGCGAAAGTTACTTTTTGTTCTTTTTTAATCTTTATCTTCTTTTTGTTTTTTTTTAATCGTATCACATACTGATTTATGATTGGATAGTAATATATATAAGTTGATAATTTTTAACAGATGGAAATGTTTGAATTTTATTATTGTCCATTAACAACAACTGTGATTTTTATCATATGAAAACTGAATAGATATTTTCACATATTATACATTTCGAATACATATGCATGTATATGGTTGTTTGAAAAATATTTTGAATGCGAAAAAGAATGGTCAGACTTTGTATGGTTGCGAACCAAAGAAATTTGAAAATATGCAATTCAGTCACAAAAAATGAGAGAGCTAGATGTACTGTTCATGGGTACTGAACTCCATCACCCACAATTGAACTAAGCAATAGAATTATTAGATACTAATGTTAAATATTTAAAAACATAGCTATAAATAAATTTGTAAATACTGTGTCATGGAATATAGGTATAGTAAAATCTAATTTATAAATTTAACTTATGTTATATAAATTAATTTTTCAGAGACTTTAAGTGTCCTTTGTAGTCTAATAACATTTTAGGTTTCATTAGCATTTAAGAAGACTCTCATTTAGAGAAATATATATATATTGTAACCTTTGGCTTTGGCCAAAAATAGTTAATTTCATGGTGGATGCAGCATTCAAAAAAAAAAAAAATTTCACAGAGGAATTCTAGTAAATTTGAAAAAATTTACTACTAACATTAGTTTAGACTATCATGAGCATCTGAAAGCTTGTGGTAGACAGGTAATATTTAAAGAAATTGTAGACAGAGAATATTTAAAAAAAAAAGCATAAGTTGGGTTTAAATATATAAAGGCAGTTTAAAGTTTAACAAACAGTAGATCTAAATATGCCTTAATTGTTGGGATTGGCTGTATTACTTGAGAAGTAGGGGAAATTAAGTGTTAAGATCAATAATTAATATTTATTTGGTAAAATAATGTAGATAATTAAAAGAGATCAATGTAAGTTTTTATCATAAATTTTAGCTTGCAAATAGTTATGTACAATTAAGTAGTCAATTTATATGAATACATCTATAAATTTAAGATTGTTTAATAGGTTTAGTGCTAGCTGTAATCTCCATAGTTAACTAGAAAGGCTATAAGTGTGTGAGCATGCATGCATAGGAGTATAAATGTAATTTTATTTATTGAGATAATTATAAATTTTCCTGTATTATGTGTGATATCATTGGAAAACAAATTGAAAGGACTACAATTTTGTATTAACTTTAAATAAATATTTGATAATAATTAGTCATAAAATTTAAGTTAAATTAAACCCTTATTTTAAATTATAAAATCACTTTCAGTTTGCTACATTTTTATCTTGATTTTTTTTTTAATACAATTTAAAACCAGGAAAATCTCAAGTAAACCATATGTGAATAATTAATGTCAAAATTAGGTGTAATAACCAATCAAAAATTAATATAAGGGTGAGTTACAACTGAAGATTATAAAAGAGCCACACACAATTTTGAGGGAGGTCAGCTGTTTTCTTTGTGTCTTGTTGGATTGCTGTTTCTGGTATTCGTGGCTCTTTCATGTTCTTTTGCTTGTTTCCAGCTTCTTCACCTAATATTTTGCAAAAGTTTACAGTAAGAAGTAAAATTTTATTAAGACTTATAAGTATGTCAATGACATAAGTTTCTAAGTCAGTTACATGTTTTTTTATCCCTAAAATCAATCATGAATCATATCCCAAAGATAGGAAATGTCAGTGAGATTTGTCAAAGGATGATGAATCTGAAACAGACTTCCTGCTTTTCTCAGTGTGAAACATCACAGGTATTAATTCTGTTTTATCATATTGTTGCTAGAACTGTTATTTTATTTAAAATATTTGGATAGCTTTATTGGAAAGAGAAGAGACAGAAAAGAATTAAATGCTAAAGTTATCTATAATTTGGAACTTATGCTAGAACTACTTTAACAGTAGAGGCAAAACTTTCTAACATTAGTTTTATTTCATTTTTTTTAATCATGAAAGAAAATTCATTCCTTGTATTAAAGAATTATGAAATATTAGTGAATAACCATGATTGATTGGAATAGGAGTTGAACAAATCATATCGATAAATAAAATCATAAGAATTTTACTGTGATAATCAGTCAATGCTAAGTTGGATATCTTTTAAATAAATTGCCAAAACTTGGAATGTCCTAGAATGACAGAGTTCATTCAAGTGCTACTAAAACTTATAAATAATTTTGAAATCATCTTTTATATTAAGTGATCTATTAAATATTCAATGCTTCATGAGAAAATGTGTGGAAACATCATAGAATCCTGTTGAATAATGCAGCTGCTTTATAAGAATATAAATTTATAAATTAAAGAATGGTGTTAAATAATTGTGCAATTTTGGAGTAATCTTGCATCAAGGAATTGTGGTCATTTGTGTTACCATATTTAGATATTGATGTGTGTGTGTCTGCATGTGCAGAACTGACTTTAAATAATCATGCAGGGAATTTTGGTTGTGCTAAACCATGACAGTAAATGGATGGAAAGATCATAATCAATAGACTGTGTTGAGGATTTTTAAGTATAATTTTTCTTTATTTTTATTATTCATTAATTTATTATGCGTATTGAAAGCCTATTTTATTTTAGTATTTATTATTTAAGATATATTAATTAATATACCCAGTATTGAAGTTGAGTCATAGTAGGGTAAAATATGCCTTTTTTATATATCTCTATAGTTTAATTTCGATGCTATCATAATATGAATAATTTGTCTGTGTGAAAATCTTAAATATTTACATGAGAGGTTCACAGATATATATAAAAAAAATTATGCTTACCAGTAAATTTTGACATCAATGCTTTATTCTATTTACTTATGTAGTATTAAGATTTTGATATTGCGATGTCCTGGGTGATGAGAGATTTAACTATAATTACTATATTTGAGAAAGTGATGCACATTTCTTATTTTATAATTATTTAAGGTTCAGATAATTTTATTCTAATCATATTTGACCATTATTGCATTATCGGTTTTATATATCAATAATATAGTATTTAGCGAGTGTTACAAACCCCGCTTTCTCAAGATAAGTGACATTTGTAAATGACCATTGTTTATCCAAGGTATGCCAAGTTATTGCTTCATTGAGGGTTGAAGTTGAGTATAGCTCTCTCATGATTATGGGTATTGTGTATTTTGCTAGTGTATTAGGAGATCGAGGGTGAATCCCAGCTCCATTGTCAATATATTCTGTAAGAGACATATTGCATGTTATAGTTGTAGTAGTTATGGGCACATTCCTGTATTTATATGTATAGCAACTGAGTTCTAACATATTTTATAGCCCTCAGATAGTAGGAGTACCCTCCGGGTTCATGTCATCATAGATGTATTGCTTCGTGGTCTTATTTTCCTTGCAGATGTATATATATATTTGTAGCCATATCTTTCATTGTGTAGGAATTTGTTAACTTAATGGTTGAAATCATTGTGGAATTCATATTAAAGTGTATTACCTACTTTAGAGCACTTTTTTAATTTTAAGTGTGTATTGAGAATTGATGTATAATGCATTTGGCTGAGTTTTGCTCACCATCATTTATAATATCAATAATTATTCTAAATTTAAAGTTAATGTTAAAAGCCTAAATAAAAAGTGCACATCATAAACAGCTGATAATGAGATTAATGGTTTATTACTCATTGTTGGGACATAGAGAGCATTGGGTGTATGGGAATGCATGAGCATGACCTCTGAAAGAATTATTTAGTTTAGAGCTGGAAAGTTAAGGTATAAAAATGAACAGACAAGGTATGATTTAAAAGTGCAATTAAAAGTTGTGAGTTCAAGCCTAAGCAGTTAGTTAATTTTGTTTGACTATCAAAAGTTAATGAAATAATGTACAATACATGGTTTGTAAAGTCCGTAGTATCATAAAGGCATATATTTCTGTTGAAAAGTAGAACAAGTTAAAAGTTACTTCATAATTTATTTTATTTTAAGTGCTTTTGTAGTAAATAATTATGTACTTGCCTCCAAGGAAAATGCTTTAAACCAGCATAAATTAATTGATTGAAATATTTTTTTAAAAATTTATTTAAGTCCATGCAAAGTTGTTGTTTAGTGGAGGTATGCAATGTAGAGATGTTTTAGTAAATGCAATGGTAGAATTGTATTCTCCATAGTGATTGTAAATCCACTGTAAATATCATTTTTGTTTTATTGAGTTAATCATATTGCTATGATGTTGTGTTATATTCAAATTTGTAATTTTCAACTTAATTTGCTAATAAATGTTATTTATTAATTAAAATTTGGTGTTGTGTCTTAATGTTTTTGGTACCCACAAAAGCCTGAAATCTTAATAATATGCACTCTTAAATGAATATTCCAATGTTTATTCAGGTACAGACACATTACAAAAGTTTGATTGTTAAATTGGTATTTTCCTATATGAAATTTGCTTTAAGGAACATTCATAATTTGCTTTACAGATTATTATTGTTCTTTGCAAAAACATATGGAAGGGAATTTACTTTCAAATTAATTATTATTCTTATTTTAATAAATTTATTATGTGGTTGATTAATATCTTGAGTGGACATAAAATCCCTTTTTCATTCCTGGTATTCGAATGTGCTTCCAGTCGATGGCAATGTAGTTCAAAATTTAAAGTTGGTAAAATATTTTATCTTAGTTAACTATTCATAATTTGTAAGACTTTATTATTATTGGTTAAGAAAAAGCATATTAACTTATAAATTAAGTGTATGTCTACTTAAGCTATAATTGCTGGGATAGCATTCATTGGTAACAACAAATTTGTAAAAGCACCAGTAAAAATATTGCATTCATTATAAAAATCCTGAGACCAGAAGATTCCAATTTTGAATTAAGAGCCTATAAACTTATGGTTGTAGAATTAATGTGGCATTGTGAATTAATAAAATTGGTAAGACTAACTGTTTATTCCCATGCATATCTGATCATGAAAATACAATAGTGTGAAGTTAAAGATAGTAACGTTTATTGAAAAAGGAGAGTGTAGGAAATTACCTAAATTAATTGTAATCATGCTATTGATGATTTATGTGGGGAACACAAAAATCAATAAAGTGTTGTGAGAGTGAGTTGAGGTTTCTCATTTTCTTTTAGTTTATTAGCAATATTTTATAATGTTTATTATTGGTATAACTCTCTGTGTTCTTGGCATAAATTACCAAAGCAATTATAGAACCTTAAGCATTAGCCAAGGTGGAGTTGCTATTACTTAATGTATTTGAAAATGTTAATAAGTTGTAGCATCCTCGCTTCACATGTTGATATTTGTCTAGGCAAGTGAATTGGTTTTCTCATGCTATGTTTTATTTTATTCAATATCCTTGTGAGATGTAAGAAAGCTGTGTATATCATTTAAAAGTTAAATTATTTTAAAAGCTAATAAATCACATCCATTATAAATTAATAATTCATAAATCTATAAATCCATGGAATCGGTATAGCAGCTGTTCTAGTAAGGTTAAAACTTGCACCCTGTTGATGCTCTCTCTCTCTCTCTCTCTCTCTCTCTCTCTCTCTCTCTCTCTCTCTCTCTCTCTCTCTCTCTCTCTCTCTCTCTCTAGGTTACAATTTGGTCATTTGTTAACATGATGGCCTGATTGATAAATAACTATTATCTTAGAGTCTCTTGCCTTTTTAGTGGTTATAATATATATTGTTAAAAAAAGATTACCTTGACAACAGGTTGAGATTGTTGATTGTTATTGATATTGGGATTATCTAAGTGCTGATTGATTTTAATGATTTTATATATATTGCATTAAATTTACAAACATTCCTAAAGCAACAGATTTAGATTGAAATAAAATTTTGTGTTAAGTTATTGATGGAAAGGCTTTAATTTTGCTTTGAATTATATGATTTAAATTTAAATATCAAATTTTATTTTACAAACATTGAATGAAGTAATTATTTTGTATATTTGTGTATTGTAATATTAAGACATTTATTACTAAGAGATACTATAAAGTCACTTAGTGTTAGATGGTTGAAATTAACATATGCTCTTAAATAATGAAAAATGATGAATCAGCTAATAGCATTCAAATAAGCAAAAAAAAAATAAGTTTTTAATTACAATTGGATTTTTTCTTTGATAGCTATGATTGTAACATTACTAATGTATCAAAAATATACTTATTTTATTTAATGTATTTTATTTTTAGTCTCTGCTGTAGTGCTCTAATATTATACACACATATATAATATTGTGATGTACTTGATTTAATGTTACTTACGAGAAATAATCAAACACACCCAATTCAAGTAACTATTACTCTCTTGCATGAAATTAAGATATCCCACTTAACAGATACAAGATTTTATTAGTATAAAAATTAACAAGCATTTATAAACAGGATTATCAGTAGTTTACTAGCGCCTGTAAGGCTTACAAAAATAATAATAAGACAGGTATAGTCTGTATAATTACCCTAGGTCGGTCTTTATTACCTTCAGACCCGAATATCTGGTTCTCCTCCCATCGTTGGTTTTGTTCCGAAATTCACGCTACACATAAGTCTCTCAGAAAAACAGGACTGACCTGACTAGCTTTTTCCCCGCTAGATTGTATCTACTTTTTGTTCTATTGTTTATTCCTTAACAATTTTATTTGCAAAAGTATTCTGGGATTATTTCTGAACTAATTAATTAATTTGTTCTTTACATTTTTAATCCTTCATTTAATTAATTATTTATTCGGATCTTCCATCTTATTTTACACCTTGCTTTTTATAAAATATATATATGAAAAACCATTTGTAATTTCTAATTTTCGTTTTTATTAAATCAACTCGTTTACTTTCACATGTAATTATTTAACACTTTTAACTTATGGAGTACACACAGTTTCATACATATTTTTCTTAATATTAATCGTACTATAACATAACAATTCCTCCCTTACTCCAGAAGTTACGGTTTATCCGTCTTATACATATTCTTTTAAGTACAAAGGTCTTCTTTTACATCGTATTGGTCTGGTCTGTATTTTATCCTCTTCTACTGCATCTTCTTGGATGTCGGTCAGTAACATCTGTTTATTTAAATTCTTTTTATTTGCATGTTGAAACTGCTGGAACATATCTAGTTGTATGTCATCATCACTTTTACGAATATGATTTTTGTGATGCTTATATATAATTCCGTTTTTGTCTTTAATATCATAAATTTGCTTTGATCGCGCCTGTTCAATTTTTCCATTAACCCATTGTTTACGTAGTATATCTCTGAATATTACCGTGTCTCCAATGTTAAGGTATTTCACTGGGTCTTGATTATATTTATATATATGTGTATCAGGTCACAAAAAATCTAAATTAGTTCATATTTTCCGACCGAATAACATTTCAGCTGGCAATTTTCCAGTCGTTGTTGATGGAGTTATATGTTGATACATCATGAATTCCTGTAAGATGTTTTTCATATCCATATTTTTGTTTTTTCTTTAATATTTCTTCACTTGTCCTACCACGTTTTCCACCAAACCATTTGATTCAGGGTGGTAAGGGGGTGTAAATACATGTTTGATGTCCCATTTCTCAAATTGTATTTTTAGTTCTTCACTTGCAAATCCAGTTCCGTTGTCAGAGATGATTACTTGTGGAAATCCATGTATATAAAATTTGTCTGTTAAACATTTTATTGTTTCGTTTGCACTCGTATTTTTAACCTCGTGACATTCTATCCATTTAGAGAAAGCATCGATTAAAATTAAATAATTTCTTCCCTCTATTGGACTCGCATGGTCTATATGCAGTCTTTGCCACGGATATATTGGTTTAGGCCAAGAAGAATATTGTTTATTCGGCAGAGCTATTTCAGACTTACATTTATCACATTTCTTAATATATTTTTCAATATCAATACTTATCTGCGGCCACCAAACATAACTCCGAGCTAGAGCTTTAGCCCGCACAATGCCTGGGTGCCCCTGATGCAAAAGTTCTAGAACTTTCATTCTCCCTATAGGAGATATAACTACTCTGTCTCCCATATTAATACACCCTTTACAGACTGACAATTGGTCTCTATTGACCCAAAACCCCATTGCTAAATTTTCAGGTTTTTTATTAGGCCAACCTTTGCTTATCCATTTCTTAAGCAACGCATATCCGTAATTTTCATTTGTCTATGTCTGAACTACTTTACTATTTATGACTTGTGATTTCATATTGTCAATATGATTAACTTCCACATCAGTTTCATAGTTGTCATTATTTCCGGGCACTCTGGATAGAGTGTTCGCATGAGAAATTATCTTTCCTTTTTGATATTTTAGATTGAAATCGTAAGCAGTAAGTGTATTAGCCCATCTGAGCATGGATGGACTTAAATGCTCTGGCATCAGACGATCTTTTCCTATAATCCCTAACAAAGGTTTGTGATCTGTTACTAATTCAAATTTTCATCCATAAATAAACTGGTGAAATTTTTTCACAGCAAACATAACTGCCAAAGCTTCTTTGTCCAGCTGACTATAAATTTTTTTCAGCTTTAGACAAAGTCTGAGAAGCGTAAGCTACAGGACGTTCATGACCATCTATTTGATGCGCTAGAACTGCTCCGATTCCGTATTGTGATGCATCTGTAGTAATAGTGATGTCTTTGTCGCTATCAAAATGCACTAATAAGCTACTAGAGGTTAACAATTCCTTAACTGCTTTAAACGCTTTTTCATGTCTGGTACTCCAAATCCATTTCTGATCTTTGCGAAGCAGTTCATATAGGGGAGTTGCGACCATCACTTTGTTCTTTAGAAACGGTTCAAAAAAATTAATCAAACCTAGAAAAGCTTGAAGTTGCTTGACATTTATTGGGCTTGGAACATCTTTGACTGCCCTACTTTTTTCAGTTAACGGACTTTTACCTTTTTCCGAAATAAGATGGCCTAAAAATTTTAATTCTTCCGTTTCCCAAACACATTTTTTAACATTTAATTTTACCCCAGCGTTATTTAGTTTTTTGCATACTTCCCGAATTTTACTTCTTAATTTCTCCGGTGATGTCGCAGCAATCAAAATGTCATCATAATATGGCGTCACTCCTTCCAAGCCTTGTAATATTGAATTTATTTTTTCTTGAAATATGTTTGGAGCTGATGTAATTCCAAAAGGGAGATGATTACATTTGAATAATCCAAAAGGGGTCGTAATTGTCAATAACCGAACTGTATCATCCGTAACTTTTAGTTGGTGATATGCCGAATTTAAATCCAATTTCGCAAAATTTTTTGCTTTACCTAGATTACTGAGAATCTCTCATACATTCGGCATCGGGTAAGCTCCTTTATTAAGATACTTATTTACTGTTGTTCTATAATCTCCACACAGCCTAATTTTCCCGTCTGGTTTTGTTAACACAACAATTGGCATGGCCCAATCTGTCTCTTTAATTGGGGATAACATGTCTTTTTTAACTAATGCTTCTATTTTTTCCTCTACTAATTGCCTTGGAGCAAATGGTATTTTTCTCGGTTTACAAACAACCGGTTTAGCATTTTCATTTAAATGCAAGTCAATGGGCTTTGATTTTATCAAACCTAAATCTTCGGTAAATAAATTCGGATATAACTCTATCATTTCTTTTTCAACCGAGACCTTTTTAACTATATTAATTTTAATGCCTAAGTCTTTAAACCAGTTTCTTCCTATTAATGGACTAATATCTTTATCTACTATATATATAGGTAATTTGTAGTTTTTATTTTTAAAACCAACTATTACTTTGGATTTCCCAATTAACTTGATCGGGTTCCCGTTTACATCTCTAACGTTAATGTTAGATTTCTGTATTTTAATCTGAGGGCTCTCTGTGGATATGTCCTTCCACTTTTTCATGGATATTAAAGAAATTCCAGAGCCACTATCTATTTCCATTTGTATTATTTTGTTATTTAACTTAATTTCTAGCATTAATTGATCCTGCTCATTTTTTAAGATATTTCTTTTAATTATTGATTTCCATGGTTTCTGATCTTTACCATATTCAGGTTTTTGTTTAGATTTTTTGCACATTGCTGCTAAATGACCTTTGCCTCCACAGTTGTAACATTTTTCGTTTCTCCATTTGCAGCTTTTAGACAAATGACCTACTTTTCCACAACAAAAACATTTTATTTCGAAACTTTTCCCTTCTTTAGTACAATTCTTATACTTTCTTTCTGTTTTAAAAATATTATTCCTAGAGTTTTCCTCCGTTCTATTTGAAAAAGCTAAAGCTTGTTTTACCACTGATTCATATACTATTCCATTTTGAATAGCACCTTCGTATATTATCTGAGTTTCAATTAATAATGATTGATGCAATTTATCATCCTTCATTCCCCATAATAACTGATCAATAAGAATTTGTTCCACAAAGTCGCCATATTCGCAATTCTTTGCTAATTGGCGTAGAACAATATCATATTCTTTAATCGATTCGAGTTTGTTTTGTTTGCGGTTCCTCAATTTTAACCTAGCTAAATACTTCAATGGTCTTGGGCTAAAATAATCTGTTAGTCTTTGAACCAGCTCATCGTAGTTACTACTATCTGTAACTTGACCATTATACAATTTGCTTACTATTTCAATAACTTTTCTACCTGACAAACATAATAATGCTGCTACTTTCCTGTCATTTTCAATAATATTATTTAACTTAAAATAATTTTGTAATTGAAGCACATAAAAGGGCCATTCGTGGGGATTATCTATCCCAAATTCTGATATATTAGCTTGTCCTATCGACATTTTAATTCTTTAACAACTCACCGACTTCTGAATTACTGTTCGGTGTACTTCTTTCATAAAGCTTGAAAAACAGGTTTTCTCCTGACTGTTCCAAAATTGTGATGTACTTGATTTAATGTTACTTATGAGAAATAATCAAACACACCCAATTCAAGTAACTATTACTCTCTTGCATGAAATTAAGATATCCCACTTAACAGATACAAGATTTTATTAGTATAAAAATTAACAAGCATTTATAAACAGGATTATCAGTAGTTTACTAGTGCCTGTAAGGCTTACAAAAATAATAATAAGACAGGTATAGTCTGTATAATTACCGTAGGTCAGTCTTTGTTACCTTCAGACCTGAATATCTGGTTCTCCTCCCATCGTTGGTCCTGTTCCAAAATTCACGCTACACATAAGTCTCTCAGAAAAACAGGACTGACCTGACTAGCTTTTTTCCCACTAGATTGTATCTACTTTTTGTTCTATTGTTTATTCCTTAACAATTTTATTCGCAAAAGTATTCTGGGATTATTTCTGAACTAATTAATTAAATTGTTCTTTACATTTTTAATCCTTCATTTAATTAATTATTTATTCGGATCTTCCATCTTATTTTACACCTTGCTTTTTATAAAATATATATATGAAAAACCATTTGTAATTTCTAATTTTCGTTTTTATTAAATCAACTCGTTTACTTTCACATGTAATTATTTAACACTTTTAACTTATGGAGTACACACAGTTTCACACGTATTTTTCTTAATATTAATCGTACTATAACATAACAAATATAATATACATAGCATGCTTAATAATATGTAATTTTTTGATATTAATCATCATGCAACTTGTCCAATAGATAATTAAAATGTTCTCTACCCACAACATAAGACAATAATTTTTAAAAGAAACATTGGTACCCTCTTCTCTCGTTACCTTATTTACTTATATAAAGAGTTGTCTGAAATACTTAGGCTGAAAATAATATTAAATCAATCACACAATTTATTTTTAAATATTTTAAATTGATTAATATTATTAATTGACATGTCTAAGAGTTTTTTTCAGTTTAAATATTGTCACATCGACATAAACAATGAAAAATTGTAATAATACTATTTAACATGCTTAATAATATGTATTACTTCAAGATTAATAATCTTGCAATTAGTGCAAAAGATAATTATATGATTGATTTATTACTCATTCTTTCTAATCTAAGTATTTCAGACAACATTTTATATAAGAAAATGAGGTAATGGGAGAAGGCAACCAATCTTTTCTCATAAAAATTATTATCTTAGTCTGTGACTAAAGAATATTTTAACTACCTATTGTACCACATGAGCATTAATCTCAAAATATTACATATCATTAAGAATTGAAAGAAATTTACATTAAATATTTTATTGGTTGCATCAGTGTTGACAATATATACATTTACAAATCTCTCAGACATGTCAATTAATAAATCAGTCACTTTAAAATGTTTTTAAAGTAAAATGTGTAATTGATTTAATATTCATTTTTTCTGGTCTACTCTTTATATAAGAAAATAAAGTAACGAGACACAATGGACTGATCTTTTCTTATAAAATGTATTGTCCTAGGCTGTGCCTAGAGAATATTTTAACTATCTATTGTATCAGTTGCTTTGGCATTATTCTCAAATCATTACATATAATTAAGTTCTTGAAGTATTTTATAGAATATATTTAAATTGTTTGCACTGGTGTTGACAATGTTTAATGGGATCATGCACAAAAAATATTCTTCAGCTCATTCTGAGGCATTCTGACAGTGTATCTGTGGCTTTTGACTTTTTTTTACTATTCTGTGGTTGTCTATAAAATATATTTGCTGGTTTGCTTTTATTTAATGGTAAAAATTGAAACTAAAATTATTATTTAAAAAATCTGAAGATGTCAGTATTGTATAGATATCATCCATGTTTTTCAAATTCAAAAGAAGCCAAAATGTCATTAATTGGTTGTATAATAATATAAGGAAACCAACAATCTCATAGATTGGTATGTCTTTATTTTCAGATTTTGAGAATGAATATTATTCTTGGATTATTTTGAAAGAAAAGTTGTAATTTTCAAGAATTTGTTTACATATTTTTCTTATTTATGCAATATATTCAGAAAATATTTAGTTTAAACCAAAAAATACATAATTGCAATTATATTTTATTTGAAAATATTTGTTTTTAAGAAGATGAGTTATTAAAACTCTAAATATTAACTTTTAGAGTGTCATTCACTTATAACCTTGTATTTAAAATAAATAATGTAAATATTAAAAAGAAAATTTTATTGTAAAAATAAAATGCACAAATAACTGAAGTTTCCACAAATTCTTTTAAATTTAGAGTTGAAGGTGATTGACATTAATAAATTAGATTTAGAAAGTTATCAGATGTGTCAATTAATAATATCAATCAATTTAAAATATCATTAAAAATAAATTGTATGTTTGATTTAAAATTCATTTTTTTAGTTTTTCAGAAAATTTCAATATAAAAATATGATGTAACAATAGAAGATGATACAATTCTTTCACATAAAAAATAGTCTTATACTGCAACAAGAGCTTTTTTCTCATATGACTAGATTATTCAGTAAAAATAATAATCTCAAACCAAAGCACAATATTTTTTTTATTTTACATTTTGACTTAAGAATATTTCATTCACTAATTTATATATTTTCTTTAAGACATATTTTAAAAAATGCTATCACAAGTAGTTAGGATGTGAAGAAAAAATATATCACATCCCTCAGCCATGCTCACTCACTAAACAATAATATAAAAATGCCTGACTTTAAACCTAGCTCTTGAAAGTATAAATCAGATATTAATAAAGTAACTGAACAATAAATGTTTTATTTAAGAGGGAAATTTTTAACAATAACTTAATATTATAACATATTAAAATTTACTTATGTAGACTTTATTTATATGTCTTCATTCTATCAGTCTCTGTGTGATGTATGGTCAAACTACTCAAGAAAATAACTTCCAATACTACTAGTGACTTTTGTTGACCAATATTAAAAGAAGAAATTGAGATTTTAACCTGAGGCAAAGATCTTACGATAATTTAATTTAATAATAAGTATGCAAAAAGAATACATAACCAGAATTATTTATTAATAAAGTCACAATTAATCATCAATATTGGCTGAATATTCATATATTTCAGATTCATAGAAATTATTATATATTCTATTTAGTTCACTTCTGATATCTTTGTTGAAAGAATAATAATAATTAATATTTTCTCAATATTTACAATAATACAAAATAAACATGTATCATGGAATATTATTAACTTTAAAATGTGGATCTTTTAATCTATGCATATTTTAAAGATTGTAGCTGTTAACAATTATGCTGAAATATATGAAATTTAAACCATTATATGTGGGAAAGCTAACATACAACAATGTAATAACTGAAACACAGGCTTATTATATACCTGTGTCTATATATAATATATAGGGTATATGAGCACAGACTTTCACACCACCCACCACTCTCCACTCTATCTCATAACACTGATACACTTGAACACATTTATGTTGAAAAGATAAATAATCACCAATATACGTGTTTCATGCTAAACCAGCAATCATCAGTTGGTCCAGATTACCATCTCTACACATATATGCTATAAGTACTCAGACATATATTAAGATAGCCAATCTTCATACTTTAATGGACAGGCTTCAATCTACTCCACACTCCAACTCTTCAACTGTCCATCCAATTGAAAATCTGATGATGGAATGCTCAAAAACCACCCAGAGGATGAGATTCTTGTCACACTATGTTGACCATAGGTCAACCTGACCCATCATATATGGGACATAATCCATTTAATACATATTATTTATCTTTTCAACATGTATGTGTTCAAGTGTATCAGTGTTATGAGATAGAGTGTTGGGTCATGTGGAGAGTTGTGGGTGGTGTAAAAGTCTGTGTTCATATACCCTATCTATATATTACATATATACACAGGTATATAATAAGCCTGTGTTTCAGTTATTACATAGTAGAGATGTCTGCCCATCTCTTGTATATGTATTAAATGGACTATGTCCTATATATGAGGGGTCAGATTGACCTATGGTCAACATGGGTGTGACAAGAATCTCGGCCTCAGTGTGGCTTTTGAGCGTTCCATCATCAGATTTTCAATTGGATGGACAGTTGAAGAGTTGGAGTGTGGAATAGATTGGAGCCTGTCCATTAAAGTATGAAGATTGGCTATTTTAATATATGTCTGAGCATTTATAGCATATATGTGTAGATATGGTAATCTGGACCAGCTGATGATTGCTGGTTTAGCATGAAATACATATATTGGTGATTATTTATCTTTTCAACATATATGTGTTCTAGTGTATCAGTGTTATGAGATAGAGTGTTGGGTCATGTGAAAGTCTGTGCTCATATACCCTATATAATAATGTGACAAATAACATTATAATAATTACTGAGCTATATGACTATCAAGCATATTAAGAGAAAACCCTTCTTACAAATTGAATATTGAGGTTTTGAAGATTACTTTGCCCAAATATCAAAAATTATGCTATCTAATAAGCATAAATATTAGGAATATCTACATGGTTCAAAGTACATTATTTCAAAATATGGATATACACTTCTTAGTTCTGACATAAAAAATAAATAACACTTCCATTTCACAAGTATTTCAATTTATAATTGATAATGACATTAGGAGTTGCTTGATAGTATGATTTTTATAGAAAAAGTAATAAGTATAAAAAGTATATGGAAATGATCACACCTAAAGCAAGAACAACATATATCAAAAACTTTGATTTTTTTTAACTACAAAACTATTGAATACAAAGTATTATCAAATAACTAACCATTTTTAAGTTAAGATAAGTCAAGATAAAATTTCATTTTACTTCTATTTGATTCTATCTAAAATTTTGACAAATAAGATCCTTAAATGTAAACCAGTGTAGATATAATTTGAACTTAACATATTTTAATTAGCATTAAATATTCTATTACTACTATTACTACCGCTATGGCTGCTACTGCTACTAATACATATCAAAAACTTTTCCATTTACATTCAGATACAAGATTTTTTTATATCATTCTATCACAACATTAACTGACTAAGTGTACAATAAATATAAAATATCAATATTAAGTCATCAAACTACAATATATCCATATTTGTGTTTCAGTACTTTTGTCTTTTATGCAAACTTTTGTTATATATATATATGAAATAAATAGAGAATACAGAACACATCTTTATACATAATTTTTGATATTAGCAAGAACAAAACAACAAAACAAAAAAATGTTATAATAAATTTTATGATGATGACTTGTGAACACTACTTGCAGTTGTATGGAGAATTTAAAGTAGATAATTGATATAATGTAGTTTGAATTAATTTTCTTCTGGTGTCATAGAAACAGAAAATTAATGCATGAGAAAGTTTACTGTAGAGATTTTGTCGACATTTTAACCATAAAGAATTTTAATGCATATAGAATGATTATTATATATGATTATTTCTTTAATTATAAATTTTAATTATTTTCTCGATAATAATAAACTTAAACAAAATAGTACATAACGATTATGTTCAACATGATAGCTAAACATGTAGATAAATATATGAACGATTCTAATTTAGTTTTTTATGTGTATATATTAAGATGAGCTTTAAACAGTGTATACAATAAAATCCATAGATGGAAAATCATTTTCCAGAATTCATTAAGTCATAGACGTTTTTGATATTTATTTACAGACTTTCAAATAGTTAAATAGTTTACATATATAAATTTCAAATAAAATATACTTTCAAAGTTGTGCATAATATGAAGGAATTCTAATAAGTTTAAAAATATATAAACCCACAATACATTAATCTATTTCTCGCTTTACTTATTAATTTTACTTTTATTGGAACTAAATTTGAAATGTCAAAATAAAGTTAATTAAAATTAGAAGCAGATTAGATTTGCTCTTAAATAGGGATATTAAAAATAAAGTATAAAACCATTAAAAAACTTTTCCATTTTATGATCACGAATTTCTGAGATTCGCTTTTTGACTTCTAGGCAATTCTAACTATGTTATTTTAATTATAGATGTTTAGACATGGAATAAAATGTAAGACGATAGGCCAAGATGAAAAAAAACCCAAAATACTTATACGGATAGTGTTGCTTCTCGTATATTATGCATGAATAATAATGCATAAAAAAGCATGATCCTTTATAATTTTTGTTTGGATCATATGCTTTCTTTTGCATGCAATAAATAGACTAGGAAAAAGTTAACTTTTTTAATGGGAAACTATGTAACAATGTATATTATTAAAAGTTTATATTAAAAAAAAAATGTTCAAGTAATTTTAGCATTTTAATTGTTTGTTATTTTCGCATAAATATATAGTTTAAAAGAAATATTAACCAAAGATCCATCCCTATGATGAAGAAGTTTTTGTCTCTTACACTTTTAAATTATTAAAATTAACAACTTTTAAAGTTTAAGACCTTCTCACCAAGGTAGTTTTATAAAATAGAATTAAATTTTCAGTTTGAAAACATGCACACCCACTACTTTTTGATAAATACCTTTTTCAAACATTATTTCTAAAAAAATCAATACATTAAAATCAATACACATTTTTTAAAAATTTATTATTTTATAGGTGCATACGCTGCAGGAATATTAAATGTGTATGTGTGTGAACATTTGATGTTTTATGTTAGACCATAATAATCTATCTATAAGTACGGATGTGTACATTTATATACAATAAATTCAATTAAATTTACTTTGTTAGCTTTATTTAATTTCTTCTTAGTTAATGCTTTGATGTAATTATTTTCCCAGAATAAAGAATTAAAATGACTTTTGAAAATTTTCTTAGGCAAATAGGACACTATCGTATCCCTTTAATATATTTAAAATGTCCATCACCCCCTCCCCAAACATTATATTTATTCAGCAGTGCTACTTTGTGAATAAAGACAATCTGGATTTTAATGGCATAAACAAGAGGTAACCTCTTATCTGTATAAGCAATGCAAAATCATTGCTAATTTAAATTTCATGCTTCTTGTTTGAAGAAACCTGGATTTCAATTTATATAACAACTTTGTGGCATATGGATAAGTGGTTACCTTTTTTTTTTGTATCATTAAAATTCAGACTGTATTTACAACATAAAGTTGCTGAAAATACATAACACTGGGTGTGTGTGTGTGTGTGTGAACATTTTATATTTGCATTTTCAGCTAGTAATATGCACTGGGTCTATTTCATATATATATAAGTGGTTTATTTAAATTTCTTTGAGTTAAGAATCTCAATCTTTTTCAAACAAGTTTCAATCTTTAGTGTCTATATAAACATCTTAGACCATATGTAAAAATAGGTATCCAAATTTTATCACAAAAAGGCTGCCTTGATAACAGTTTGAGATTCTTGGTATTGGTTTGCTGTAGATTGTTTTCATGTGAATACTTTTATAAACTAATCTGCCTTGATCATTATTAGTTTTATTATCTATGTAGTACATAGTTTCAATGCTGTTTGAAAGTTAAAACTATTTGTTAGTCTGCTTTCAAAGCAGATTATATATGCTTGTTTAATGAGGTTTATTTAAACTTCTTTGAATTAAAACTTACAAAAAAAGTTTCATTTTTTCTGCCTATATAAACATTTTAGACCATAGATAAACATTGATATTGATATTAATCACAAAAAGGTTACCTTGACAACAGATTAATATTCTTGGTATTGTATAAGCTAGGGTTGCTTTCATATATGTTTATTAACATTTAGCATTTAAAATGTAAGTAACCAATCAGAAACACAAGTTTTTAGCTTATTTTTTATTTCTAATTCTGATCATATAAAATCATAAATCATTCCATAGTATAAAACATCAGACCAACAGATTAGATTGTATAGAAATATAAGGTGTTCAAATCCTTATCTTTTGAGGATATGCTGATATCTGAAATATGATGAATAAGAGTTGTTCATATTATTTTTCTGGATGTTAGTTTATGCTAATCTGTGTACTATTGCTAACAGTTGAATGTATTTCAGAAGTTTAAATTTATTTTTTTCTAAAAACACATAATAAATAATATTAAATAATGAAAATAGTCTATCATATAATCACAAAACAATGGGATTTTTCATTATCCTAATCTTAAGATTAATTTTAATTTGTTATGAATATTATGATCTTGATAAAATGTTTTGATATTGACATCTTTTATTAAAGCAAAAAAAGAAAAATTACACTTAATGATTAATCTCATCTATTATTATTATTAAAATAATTAAAACTTGAAAAATTTTCAGATGTTCAAATAAGCTTAAAACTTTATTTTAGCTAACAAATATATAGTCAATTCTTCTAGTCAATAAAGTAAAAAAAAATCTAGTAAAACATTCATTCCTTAGCAGGTGATAAGATTGATAAGTATTATCTTTAAACTTTATTTTTTTTCTGTTGCCTTTGTTCTGCAGTGAGTTGGTTTAGTTAGATTTGCCCTTATATAATATTCAATATTTTTTTTGCTATTATTATATTTATATTTGGCATCTTTTGTTTTTATTCATTAATAAATGGTAAATAATCATTTTTATCTACTAGTGCAGAGAACATATGTAATTTAAACAGTATTTACCCCCTGAGAATATGCATTGTAATGTTGTTATAATAGCTCAATAATGACTTGTTGAGAACTGAGGATACTCTCAAACCAAAGCACAAAGATAGAGACTTTTGAAAAGCACGATCTCAAACTATGCTTCTTTAGTTTGGCCTATATAATTAAATGTAGGTACAAAAGATAAGATGGATGCTCTTATCTTTTTAAAAATCACTATTTTGGCTTTGATTTGAAATATACTCAATATTCAACAAGACATTGTTGTGCTATTATAACAACATTATTGTCAATCCCTTCTGTTTAAATTACAAATGATAAGTAAGAAACTGAGAACTTATTCTAATACTAATATAAAAAAAATCATTTTACCATATTCATTTTTGCAAATAATACTGTACTTAATCTTTCAAACTAATAGACAGTTTTGATTGCCCAGAAATCCTTCTCAAAGTTCCTTATTTCTACATAAAAATAAAATAATAAATAATTAGATAATAAAAATTATTATCCATTTTTCAATATTAAATAAAAATATTGTATTGTTTAGTATGCATAAAGGAGTGTGCTAATATTATTTCTTTTAATATTATCAATGCAGAAAAATTATTTGAGGAAAAGGAAAAATATTTTATTGTTACATTTTCATTTACCATTGTCAAACTTCCTCCACTCACAACTTTGACGCCATCCATTTCAGATAAATGCAATAATGATTATTACTAATCATTATCGAAACTAAAAATTATCTCTAGCACAGATATAAACTTTAAACCTCAGTTAAAGATTAATATATCTGATTTTTATTTATTTTTCACATACCGAGTTATTAATCTTCCATACTAAAGGTTAATAATTTCGTGTGGGTAAAATAAATAAAAAATCAGATATATTAATCTTTAACTGAGATTTAAAGATTATATCTGTGCTAGAGATAATCTCTAGTTTCGATAATGATTAGTAATAATCATGATTGTATTTATCTGAAATGGATGGCGTCAAAGTTATGAGTGGAGGAAATTTGGCAATGATAAATGAAAATGTAACAATTTACTTTAGATAAATACTTTTCATATAATAAAGATATATATGAGACATAGTGACCTGGGCCAATTGATGAGTGCTGGTTCAGCATGAAATGCATCTTGGGGTGTCTTTTATTATATCTTTATTTAAGTGAATTTAAAAAGAATGGGGAAGTATGGAGGTGTTTATTGTATCTATATAAAATATTTTACTAATTTTAATATTGTATCCGTACTACATTAATTTAGAAGTGATTTTCTTACTTTTTAATTATGTAGCATATTTTTGCATTATTTTTTTTTTATCCTAAATTATGTTAAAGAGAAATCTTAAAGTCGTAAATAACTTTTTCAGTTTATAATGAATCTGTAAATATGATATGACAGATTAAATTGCATTTAAAAGTCTAGCAGCCAATAGAAAATGTCATAATTAGTGACTAATTGTTTTTTTCCTACCGATAAAAATTTGACTGATTGTTATGGTTTGATTGTAGTATCTTATTGCTTAGATAATTCAATAATTTGGTCTAAAGCCATACCTTGTTGCCTAGACAATTTACTATATTGATATTTACATTTAATAAATATCCATATAGAATAAAACAAAATTTTGTGTAAGTTAAATATAAAAATTGTTATAATCATATCATTTTTTCATATTTTTTAAAACTGAAACAGAATACGTTAAATTAACGAGAGCAGTAATTATAAAATGTTTATTTAAAATAATTTTTTAAAAAAATAAATAAAATATAGTTTAAAACTCGCTGCTGTTTAAGGTTGAACTCAAGTGTTAAATAAATACCACAAAAATCATCGCGGAGATCCGTTGGTTGGCAGAAAACTTTAGTTAGCATAATAAAAAAAGGCAGAAGTTTAAATTTCAGTAGATTAATGACAACTTTTCTTCAGAATGTTGTTTGTTTTATAAAGTAAAAATGTTTTTATGTTAATTATTTCCTACAATTTATTATTATTTTTAAACCATAATTTTAAAACTTGGAATATTAATTGAGTTAATAGTTATAATTATCTTAACCTACAAGTTACAATAATAGTAATGAAAAGCCAACAAACATCCTTTGACTTAACTTGTCATTAATTAAATATATTAAATGATCATTAATTATCCATTTTACAAAATTAGTTTTAAAATGTAATTTATTAATATAGTATCGTCATTAATATACAAATTGTTTTGTTTTTATTGAAGTTCATAGCTACAATTATTGCAGCTATGTCAAGCGTTGGTAGCCAAGAGGTCAGTGCAGCCACCTTGCAAGCAAGCAATTGCTTGAAGGCAGTTGTCGTGGGTTCGCTTCTCGGCCGGTGCTTTGATATATGGAATTATTGCAGCTATAAAAGTAAAATAGTCTACAAATAATCCACTATAGGATGAAGATTCCACAACAGGATGGAAGTCTCTCCATCAATTATTCATACAGAAAACATGAAAATTTTTCTCCATGAACTAGCCAAATGACGGATTTTAAGAATTTCAGTAGAATTTCATTTTTGTTCACACTCAGTCTAATAATAGTTAAATACCCTTTTACCAACTTATATTAGACAGTTTTATAGCTAGATAGTTTAATTATAGTCTGGCCAGCTGAAAAAAAAAGCCTAAGCATAATTGGAACCCAAAAAAAGAGAAATAAGCTTTACCCAATTCTAATTCAAAGCTTGGGTCATGGCATGACTGATGGATTAATCACTATGCTTTGATGCTATAAACAGAGATAAACAATCTATTTTAATGCTTTGTAAATCTTATTATCTCCAAGTAATAATAAATTAAAATTTAATTGCAAAAAGAATATATGTCTGAAAAGCTGGAACTACATGTAATTTCACTTCGCATTAAGAATTTAATAGCAAAAAAATTTTTGTAATTACATTTTTATTACTGGTGAAGATTTTTTTAAGTTATAAAATATAATTGTTATTAATTTATTTCATAGCAACAAATAGTTATTGAATTATGTCAATGTTACTCAGTTCTCTTCCCAAAGAGATTGCAACTAATTTAAGCAACAAATTAATGCTATATTTACCATATTGTGTTTGATTTATTGGTGTTTTATAATAAAGTATTTTGTTGGAATGTGATTTAATCTTTTCAAATGCTAATATTTTCTATTGCTAAACATAATGGCAGATTTTGTTAATGCTCAATATTTCATTTCTATATAAAATCTTCATTTTATATAAAACTCAATAAATTGAACTTGATTTCTTTTTAACTTAATTTTAAAAATGAAAAACATTCTAAAAAATCATATTTTAACTTTGTAAATATTTAAAAAATGAATTGTAATAAGAACAAAGGACATAAAATGTCTTTCAATATTTGGGAGGAAAACAGTCATCAGGAAAAAAAATAACTTTTTTTTATTTTAAATTTATTTTTAAAACATGAACAAATAAATTTTTTTCTGAAAGTCTGTGATGATGACAGTTTAATTGTACTTGTATAGTGGACTATTTCTATAATATAATATTAAATATTGAATGTCTTTAAAAAATTTAAACTTATTTAAATTTTCCAATTACATTCAAATGTTAGCAATAGCACATAAGTTAGTATATACTGACTGCAATTATTCTTCCTTCTTCTTCAAGTGTTGCTGGTCTGAGAAGTTATAGTACTGGCATGGGAATTAAACCTGGATCTTTAGAATATTGAATATTGAATTTTAGAATAATACTGTCTGGCAGAATGGCTCATTTGGCTAGAGTAGTACCTTAAACTTTAATATTCAGGAATCTAAACATTAAGATTCCAATCTCATGTTATTGCTCTTACTGATTAGACCAGCAATATCTGAAGAAGATAGGATAATAATATCATTCAAACTATTGTGTATTTACTAACCTGTGTGTTATTATTAACAGTTGAATGTAATTGGAAAATATAAATAAAAGTTTAAAACAATTTTCAAAGACATTCAGTCCAACATATAAGTACAATGAACAAATAAATGTTAATCTCTGATAAATCTATCAAATTCTGCTTTAAAATCTTAAAATTGCTTTATATTTTTTAGAATATCTCAAAAGATCTTAACTCAGTGTCAATTTCGACAGATAATGATTTTACATAATCAGTTTGACACAGGCTGGTCATTGTACACGGTAATTGTCTTTGATAACATTATAGTCAAATTTATTAACTTCTATTTTTAAAAATAAAACATATATAAATAAAATCAATGTATATATATAGATTTTTTGATTTAATCTTTCTGACATGCACTCACATTTCAGCATTTTCTGGTGTTTTTCTTTATCTCACAAATCAATGTAAAATACATGATTAAATGATTATTACTTATCTGAAAATAATAAATTTGAGTTCATTTGATAGATATTTTTGTTTACTACTGAAATAAATTTTAAATGTTCACATTTTGTTTCTGTAAATATTTAAAAAATAAGATCGTAAACAAAACAAAGAAGTTAGATGTCATTGTTTCTAGAAAGATTATTTTCAGTTTATAAAATCAATGAAATATTTCTTAATTATTATTATTTTTAAACATCCAAATGAATAATTATTTATTTCTCTTATATCTAATGAATTATGCTTTAAAATTTTAAAATTTTTGAATATTTATTGCAAAATTGCAATATTTTCATACTCGTAAATATAAATAGATTGCTGAAATGAAGCATGTAAATTGCTTCAGGCCATGCTCAGATTTTTGAAAATAAAGTATTTCAAATCAAAATAAATTATTAATAATTTATATTTCTTGATATCTAATAAATATAGGTAAATTATTTCTAAAAAAATATCTAAAACTGTAAATTCACAAATAAACAAGTTTTTGGTCATTGGAACTATTTACTTTAAACAATGTCAAGCATTGGTGGTCAAGAGGTCAGTGACAGCTGCTTTACAAGCAGTTAACCTGGGTTAGTGGGTTTGCTTCCTGGCTGATGCTATGACACATGAGAAAAAAAACAATGTCATACAATGCCGAACATTTTATATTCTTGGCAACAGACAATGGTTGAACATGTCAGGGTGGGGCTTATGTCTATTGTAAGAGTGGAAATTTTGAATTTCCCTTCTTCTATTGCAAATTTTTCAGCAAAAATTTATTATAATAAAATATACCATTTTACACTCATTTTAACATATAATACTTATGAAAAAATTCATCAGGGGGCAAATTGGTCAAAAAATGAAATAATTCATGACAA
This sequence comes from Epiperipatus broadwayi, assembly GCA_028023455.1. Classification (NCBI taxonomy): domain Eukaryota; kingdom Metazoa; phylum Onychophora; class Udeonychophora; order Euonychophora; family Peripatidae; genus Epiperipatus; species Epiperipatus broadwayi. Next base: position 4,855,399 of record JAQFVV010006244.1, on the reverse strand, counting down.
TAGATCCAAAAGTTAATAATTTTTAAGAAATTATGGGATAAAAATTATCAGAAATATTTAATAAACTAGCAAAAAATTATACGGTTTACTCCAAAATTTTCTCAAAGTAAGATTACAAATGTTGTGGAAAACAGATTATAAAAAAGAAAAATCATCAACACCTTTGAGGTTGGGCTTTTGTTCATGAAATTCCAAAATTTGAGAAGATACTGATCTTTTCAGATATTTTTTTAGATTAATAAATAAAAAATTCTTTGACTACAGATTTAACATTAAAAAAATGTTAATATCAATTAAGATAATAGTAGAAAAGTGATCTAAAGCAGTACAATTACCATGCAATTTCTGCAGTAAACAATCCATGGGAAATTACAAGAACAGTAATAGAAAGAGTTCATTTTCATATTTGGTTCCATAATATTTATGCCAAAATTTAATAAATGACTTCTTTCTTTTTTCATTTTCAAGCTTTGTAAACATAACTTATGCAGATGTGTTTTATTTGATATTATCTCTGGTATTATTTTTATATAAATTTTTATACTATTGAAAATTTATTATTTAAAGTAAAAACATTATACATTCACTTTTATAATAATAGACAATGCGCTTTCCTTAATTTCTCATTTTAAAAAAAAACTCATTAACTATCAAATAAGTTAACTTATAAGTAATATATATTAAGGCTATAACCTTAAGACTATAAGCCTGAAAAACATCTTACGTTAAGTTTGCAGAGGTCCCTACTCTCATTTTTTCAGCCACACAGTCTTAAGGTTATAGCCTTAATATATATAACTGTATGTAATGAGGATGTGCTTTACAAATATAATTATTAACTTATAAGATAATTTAATAACTTCCCCTACATTTAGTGTTCCAACTATTATCTTGTTCTATTATTTAATTTACTATATATTATAGGTTCATTTTGGTCTTGGACCAGAATAGCATTGCTTGTATTATTTTTTATACAATGATTCTGTTTCACATTAAAGTTAATTTGTATTAGTCACTTATTTTATGTGATTTATTCTACTTAACATTTTATTTTTAATAAACTTAGATGTTAGGTTCAACAGAAAATGTCAGCTCTAATTTCAGTCACTCATTACACAATGCAGTTCAAATTCTTTATGATTTGTTTTGTCAAAATGATGGTACATATGTATTTATTTTAAAAGTTTATTTTTTCAAAATACTAGAATATCCCCAGCTTGTGGATAGGACAATGGCATTCCATTATGAAGGCTAGCTGCAAATAGGCAAAGGAAATACTATTAAGCAGTATATGACAATGTGATTGCATTTGCTATCAGGAAGTGATAAAGGGAACAGGGGTGTGTCTATTTGTTATAAAATATAATTTCTACGATAGAAAATGTATAGCAGTGAGTGTTAACTATCATTAAATAAATCAATATCTTTCTGGCTACTAGGTGGCAGCAGCATTCTTTCAAATTAGTGGAATATCACTATAAATGAAAACAGAAAAGAGGAAACGTTCCTTCATAAGCCAACTGATGTGGGATATTTTAAATAAAAAAAATATAAACTTATTTCTGTCTATATACTTTGAATCATCATTATTATCATTAAACAGTTCATCATGAATATTTAGCAAACCAATAATAAGGTTTATTATAGTTGATTTTTTAAAATTAAATCCACATTTAATTTGGATATAACCAATCTGTGATTTATTTAAGCATCATATTTATATTAGCTGTTTTGAGATGCAGGCTCTAAATGTTTATTCTCAGAGGGAATAGCTAAACAAAATTTTAACATTTGAGGTGATTTGATATATATATATGTCTTACTGGCAAAGTGTGAAAACCAGCATTGTATAGAATGCCTAGACATTCTATACAATTCCTGAAGTGAGATATCGAAGTAGGAAATTTTTAGATTTTTTATACATTTCCTAGACATATAAAATATTCCCAGTAATAATGTTTAATGTTGGATACACAAGACATATTGTTAATTTACATGCATTTAATAAGGTAATAATAAAACTAATGATTAAAATTGTTAATAAACCTTGTATATACATCTTACAGTTAGTTATTGAAGTGTAAAAGGTGGTTGCCCTGACAACAGATTGAATTTGTTGATTGTTGTTGATATCGGGATTGTCTAAGTGTTAACTGTTTTTTAATGATTACTTACAAACCTATTTAGCCTTCAGCATTATTACACTTATTTTACATTTTGCATTTCTTACATTTTTGCATGTATCTTTTCAATAAAAGTCTTTTTCATACTTTGCTAAAAACCTATTTTCCATTTTTTATATTGCCTAGATATCCTATACAATATATAGGAAAAGTATGTAAAATATTAAAATGAAAATAAAAATTCATACTTTGCCTTAAAAAGTCATACATTGTATAGAACAGTGGTCTTTAACCCTTGATCCATGGACTGGTGCCTGTCTGCAGAAGTTTTTTGCCGGTCTGTGCTAGACTGGTAGGAAAGTTTGTAATAATAAAATAAGATTTTAAACTTTTAATTAATATAAACAATTTTTATTTATTTTTTCATGGCAATTGCTTAAATAAAATTATTTATAAATCAAAATTTTATTTAAATTATTAGATAATACTATAATTACTAAATAATAATCAAAGGAATTTAACTGAAAATGCAATCTTTAAAAGACAAAGCGTCAATCTCATGATAATTGCACCACTTCTTTCATGTCAATTTCTATATCTAGTAGTCATTTCTGTATTGTGTCAGCTCATTTATTGGTCACATATAGCAAAAATTTTTATTGCATTTGTATCATCTTTTTATTTTGTGTAAACTTCACAAAATGGAGACAGATCATTGATAATGATTTTTCTTCATCGAGAATGTAAATCTATTATCTTTTTTTAAAGCTAAATGACATCTTTATAATGATTGTTTTATTTCTATGTGATTGACACTTTACCAAAACAATTTTTCATTCTGTTTCTTTTTTTTAAATTGGGTAAAAATGAGATTAAAATAATGCCAGATTCAAAATTTTAAAAAAAAGTTTTTTATTATACAAACTCCATATATATATAACTTCATCTTGTATATTTATCATTAAATACAGATATTACATTCATCATAATCATTGTCGTGCAATTATACTAGCTGTGATATTTCCCAACATTCAGATGAATAACATTTTATTTTTGCATGTTTTACCAATGAAATAATAAATGTAGCAATGCAGGTACATTAATGAGAATGATTGTTATTGTACTGTTTTCTGTAGCAGTATAACTGCACAACTCGAGAAAGAGTGTTCAGCATGTGAAGGTAAGCAACACCATTATAATACACAGTAACTAGTGTGGCGTTTTGGTCAGTTATAACAATTATGCTCATCTAAGGCCAAGAAGTTTAAATCTTTAAGAAAATTTATCTGTAGAATTCTGCCACTCCATGAAATCTTATCCTTATTTTTGCCGGGCCACAAAATCTTATCCTTATTTTTGCCAGTCTGCAAGTGTGAAAAGTTTGAAGACCACTGGTATAGAATGCCTAGGTATTCTGTATAATGCCTGCTTTTCACACTTTTCTGGTAATATAATGTAATACTTCAAGATTAATACTCATGTAACTAGTACCCAGTATAAGATTAATATTTATGAGAAAAGATCAAAACTGTCTTTACCCATTATCTCATTTTCTTATATGGAGATTTGTCTAAGACACTTAGGCTAGAAAAAAATGAATAATTGTTGAAGTTGTTTTAAATTGGTTGATATTATTAATTGACATATTTGAGAGTTTTCTCCATTTAAACATTACCAACACCCATCTCAAACAAGTGAAAAATATTATGTAAGACACTTCCAATACTTAATAATATGTAATACTGCAAAATTAATACTTATGCAATTGGTGCAATAGTTATTGAATGGGCAAAGTTGATTTTGTGAAAATAAAATAGAATGTAAATAGATTTGAGGTTTTGGATGTTGTGCATCGCAGGAGGTAATGTAGGGAAATGTAATGGCTAATAGATTTTTTTACCTTATTAGTTGAGAGATTCGTGACTTCGATAAAAGAGTAACTATGTTACATCGTATCGCATCCTTGCAATTACAGATACGTATTTGAAATCGGCACAAAAATGACGTGTGCTTTATTTAAATATAACGAATCTATTATATATACTGTGTGTTTACTTTTATTTTTTTGTATTCATGTGAAATAAACAATTTTTACTAGATGATTTAACAAAACATTTTTACTACGACTTTATTTATAAAATTAACGCTAAAACAATTTTGTAAAACAAATTATATATATATCATAATTATTTTTAGCGTTCTTCCAAATATGATTTTTCATTTTTTCGTAATTCAGAACTTTAAAAATCGTTTCATTTTTATTCTGTATAAATGCGGCCGCACTATCTATATATTATTCTGAATTTTGAAGAATGTTATTAAGAAAGAGATAAGAATAGTAATAGAAGACTGAATTCCCTCCATTTCCTGAGTCTGAAGAAAAAAAACGTTATCTATGTTGAAATTATGATATATTTTTTAATGATTATTTTATGCTCCTCAATAAAGAGAATGGTAGAAGAATAAGGCTTTTAGAAAAATATTTACTGAAATAATAAAAAGTGAAAGTTATAGCGTTAATTATTCTATATTCGTGTGTGTGTTTGTATGTGCGTACATTGGATTAACGTTTAAGTAATTTCTAATAAAACTCATTTCTTTTATTGAAAGAGAAAAACGTAACAAAATTATTGTGATCCGGCATGTATGAAAACTAGAAAAGATATTAATAGATTTAGGAATAAGAAACATAAAAGATTTACATAGATAGAATGTCTTGTGAGATTATTTTCCTGCAATAAAATAAACTACTGTTGTTTTATATATTCTCATATATATTTTAAATTATTAACATATACAGTCAGTTTTTTATAAATAAACAGTCCTGAACAGTGAATGTATAAATAGCCAAAATCTTATGGTTGCATATATACATTAAAAGTAAATGTTTAAAATCTTCAAATTACAATGTAAAAACTCATTGATTTTTGCTTATTTACAATTTGCTGCTTACTTAAATATATATATATTCTTCTTCATTTTAGCATTTCTGGTAGGAAATAAAAATAATTTATCTTGCTTGCTTATATTAATATTATATTCACATCGAGTTTATGGTTATTTATTTATATTGTCTAGCAAAAACCTTTTATTGTACATATATGCATACACAGTCTTATATTTCAACTATCCTGCAGTCTTTTTCAGAGCTACGATATAATGAACAAAATAAAATAAAAGACTGTAGGACAATCAAAATGTAAGATTGTGTGTGCATATATGTACAATAAAAGGTTTTGTTAAAAAGTATTCAAAATAGAGTGGATAAATTGCATTTATATAAGATATTACAGCAAAATAAAGGAAATGGTGAATTTGGTAATCTAGCATATCTTGAGACTTAGCTCTAGAATATGAGATTATTTTTAAAAAGTATTATAAAAATGAAATTACAAAAGTAAAAAAAGGAAGACAAAGAAGCACACTAATAAGTTTTATTAGTCATTCATTAGACTAGAGATTATTCAATAATGAATAGTATATCTGTAGTGTAATTTTCACTACACCATTCTCACAGAAGGAAGGGAGTGGTTTCTATCCACTTTAACATCTTGTGGAGGTATATAATCGTAAAAATATGACCAAGGATATGTAAAAAAGATCTATATCCTCAAGCTGCACATTTCATGCTGAACCAGCACTCATTAGTTGGCCCAAACCACAATTTCTTACACATTTCTTTATCATTGTTCAGTATATAGAGATAACAACTACTACAGTTTAAGTCCAACATGCTGCCCTCACAACTTTGACACAAATCTCTTAATGTTTATGATTTTTAAAAGTGAATAGAAACTAGTCCAACCTTGTGTGAGTGATGTGGTGAAAATTACATTACAGAAAGATTACTCATTATTGAATAATCTCCAGTACAATGAATAACTAATAAAAATTATTAGTATACTTTCATTAAGTGATTTTTGTCAAAGTTGTGACAGCAGCATGTTTGACACATCAATTAAACTATATATACTGAACAGTGATAAAGATATGTGTAAGAGATTGCAGTCTGGAACAATTGATGAGTGCTGTTTCAGCAAGAAATGTACATCTTGGGAATCATAGATTTTTGTTTCACATGTCTTTGGTGATATGTTTGTGATTACATCATTCCATAAGGTGTTAAAAGTGGACAAAAACCAGTTTATACTACAGAAATATTATTCATTATTGAATAAGCACATTAACACTAATAATATTAAAGTAATATTTTGATCTAATATTTAGATAAATTTTTAAACGGATATATAGTCTATGTTTTATATTTATTTAATTTCTATTATTTTAATTAATGTACATATAATTTTTAAACAAGATTGCAAACATTCAATATTATTTATTGAAACATAGAATTTGACACTGGAAAAATAATTTACTCCCATGATATTAATAATTTCAGTCTTTAACAGTGGTTAATAGTTACTAATTTAAGTTAATGTAGTAATTCCCTGCATTGGTTAGGGCTATGGTACAATAACGGTTTACAGAGCTAAAGGTCACTTGCAGTTCTCAAATGTTTTATGACCTTTCAAATGGTAAACCATTCAATTCTTTAATATAAATGCAATTTTATCCCAAGATACAAATGCTGTTAAATTTTGCTTATAATTCAAATTAATAATATTCAAGATCTCTGTTCATATGCATTATAACCAAACTATATTTTTGAACATCATAAATCAAAGTTTCTCATTACTTGCCATCTTTTAATATAAACTTATCATATTATTTCTTAAAATAAACATATGAGTGTGATATATATATATATAAATATATGTTGTGCATTGATAATCAATCCAATTGTGAAGAAATATCTCAATTGTATGTATATTCTATATTGCAAATATAATGCAAGTTGAAACTTTTTTTTTCAATTATGAAATCTTTTAAATCTTAATATTTATTTAATTTTATATATAAAACTATAAAAATTAAGATCATTTATTAACCAATCGTATGTCATAAATGTACATTAAATATTATAATGTACGTTAGATATTATAATTATTGAGCCATAATGACAAATAGGTTATATATATATGTGTGTGTGTTATACCCTATCAGTAGGAAGATAACTCCTAGAAGACTTGACAAGGTCTCTTAGTTGGACTATACTATGATTTTATCCAGATACAATTTAATGCCCTTATCATTACTAAATAATATTTAAATAAGTATTAGCAATTATGAGACCCATTGATCCTATTAACAAGATTACATATCCCTTTAACAATAAATAAATACTGAAGTATTCATTCAATGGCATAAGAATACCAAGACACTTCTCCTTATTAAGTATCTAAATATTCCCATGACTAACAATAATACTTAAATTAACCTCATTAATCACTTATATGACCATTCTACTGTATGCTGATCTTTTATTACAGGTTAAAGTCTGTCTTAAAAGTATTTACATATACTTCCTGTGCACTTAATAAATAATTATAACTCTACTATTATTACTTTTATAGAATTATCATTAAGAATAACCATAACAATAATGATATTATATTAAGGAGATCTCAAGATTATCATTGATTTTAATTAGCTATTTATGCTGCCTATAAAATATCAAGAGGGATTTTACTTAACTCTACAGGTAGTGCATCATTTCTGAAAAGATTTATAAGATTAATCTCTAATTAAAGTGATATTACTACTTTATATTAAGATTCTTTACTATTGAATAATAGGTCACTATTGTTATCTAAATTGTAATCATAATTTATAACTTTAAATAATAATTCATTTATACTCTAATTTCCTATGAATAAACATACTTTAATAACTTTGCAATATATTTTATCAATGACTGATGTAATCAAAGTAGTTTGCAATAATTTAAGATCCCATTTAAGAAATATTTCCCCAGATAATGGTTATACAATATCCTGTACTGAATTAATTTCTTCTCCAAATTTCAAATCGTATATTTTGAGTTAATGTGTATATTCCAATTCATACTCTCTGATAATGGTGTAGTGATGATGATCCCCACAAAAGAAATGCAACTCTAGATATTTGGTTTAAATTCTAAAACATTAATTTTAATAATGTCTTATTTATAAATTTTCACAAATTAATTAGAATTAATAAATGGATTAACATAAAACAACATAAAAAAATTATACAACCATATAATAAAATAGTATATGTAAAACTTTAAACATTTATATTTCCCCTAAATTACACCGAGATATTCAACATAAAATTCATTGCTAATGCAATAAAATATTGTGTGATATTTACTTTTGTTCCTTATATTACAAAATAATGTGTATATTAAATAATCAATTTTTTTTCATCCATTACCCCTTATAGATTGTGCTGAGAATATGAGAAGATTTAAAATATGGATTAATGTTTTATTTTCTAATTGAAATAATTTCATTATAATATTATGAAATATTACATTTTTATCTGTGTTTATATTTTATAATATTCACTATTTGATCTCTCTCTTTATCTTACACTCAATTTTCTTATGGTCTTATTCCTCAACTATATAATAAAAATACCACAAATGAAAATTTTGATACTATACCTTATCAAATATTACTACCTATTTCTTCCTGGATTAATTTCCATCTACAATTTAGGATATTAAACTCATTGTTGATAGACCACTCTTTGGTGCATACCAAATAAAAAAACAACAACTTTATATCTGTTTTATGGAATAATTTATGTATTAACTTTCTACCCAATTTATACTTATTTTATACATGTCTTATAAATAATAGCTATAAACCTGTTTTTACTAATTATATTCATGATTGTAATGAGACCATGAACCAAGGTATTAATTTTAATAAATTGAGATTTCAATATTGTCTATTAATTGATTTTTTATTTTAAAAACATTTTAAGGAAAAACTCTAATAAATATTATGATAAAAAAAAACGTTTTTATTTTAATATTTCAATGTAAATATAGTGTATATGCTTAAAGTAGATGTAATTAAAGGTAATTTAAACACAGACTTTCAAAATCCTTTCAGCCATTCCCTCCATCTTATAAAACTGATACACATGTCCACATACACGTGAAAAAGATAAATAATATCCAATAACCATATTTCATGCTAAAACAGCACTCATCAGTTGGTCCAGATCATCTCCCACAAACATATATAATTAATGCTTGGTTTATATTTAAATAGCAAATCTTTAAACTTTAATGGACAGACTTCAATCTCTCCACTCTCCAACTCTCACTATAAGGGAAGATATAAGAGTAAATAACAAGTATACTTTTTAAAAAAATAATACCAAAGAAATGAATTTCATTGACAGATATTTACTTAAAAAATAATTGTATCCCTTTAGACTTTTGCCGTCATGTTTTAATATGTGAAAAAATGTGATAACAGTAAAATAGTATAATATTCAAGGAAAAAAAAATAGAGATATTTTGATTAAAAAAATATAAAACACATAAATAAACTCATAACAGAAATGGTAGAAATAGACTTTTTAGGAGTTTGTGATCAAAATTTAAATTTTAAAATTAAAATTTTATGAAAAAAAAGCCTGAGAAAATTTATCCTTAATTAAACAATTATTAAAACAGTATGTTTTAATTTATTTTTTTTTTAATTTAGTAGAATGATTGTATGGTATTTGAACCAGAAACCCAATACCATATTCCAACCATCTTTCCAAAGGAAAGTACATATTCTTTGTAAGTCGATTCCAGGGAAAAATTACAAAAAAAAGATATGTCATATCATGTCATCATATATTTTGATGATATGGTTCTTCTTCTTTGTAGCTGCAATACTTATTAAAAATTTTCATTGCACACATGTTTACAAAAAGTTTGGCCACCCTGAATTAAATGATCATTGACTGATGTTGTTAATGCATAAATCATTTTAAGTTACATCTGTATAGTATAGAACAAAGAATTTATCTTATTTTTAATGCCCTTTAATATTAGTAGTAAGTTAATTTTCTACAAATGTAAATAATAAATATTTATAGGCCAAACTATGTATGTAAATTTATATCGAAGTAATTATTTTCCACAAGCCATCAAAAAGCAATAATCATGTATAACAATCCTAATGTTATGTTTTGAATTTTATAAACAAATTGTTTTGTTTTTGCTGTTGTTAACCTCGTTTAATTTTTTTTTACTACTCGACAAACTGTGATAACTTTAACAATTTAAAGCAGTCACAAAAAACCAATATGTATTCTGCAGTTTTATTAATGTTTTTTTAAAATAGTATTAAACTACTTTCTCAAACAAAATGTTGACATATTAATTTTAATATTCAGAATTGTGATGTTCATGAAAATACAGTGTTTAAAATATTTTTTAATAATTCTCATTAATCACATTTTTAAAGACTTTACAGCAATCACCAGAATTTGACATCTCAAGTATTATTGGAATCTCATTTATAGAGTTTAAAGTGAACTCTTTTTTGTGGAAATTAACTTCTAATTTACATAACTGAAGTAAAAATATTAAATTTATTAAGTGTAAGCAGATGATATAATAATAATATGAAAGGCTAAAACCCTCAACAGATGCGCTTTAAAAATGCTTATATGACAGAATGCTTGAGTCTGACTTATTTATATATAAATTTAAGTAGAGAAGAAGGTGGGTTCCATCTTTTTCTCATAGTTCTGGCTTGTGTTTTTGAATTGAGGGATCAAAGCGCAGTCATTATTATATCTGATTGGTTGTCATATAAGCATTTTTTAAAGCACATCTGTTGAAGGTTTTAGCCTTTCATGTTATTATAACAAGTAAATCCAAAATAAAAAACATGTATCTGTGCTTACATTGTAATAAATGAAAGACAGAATGAAGGCAATTCCATTTCATGATTGGAATCTCTATTATGTTTTTTAGCATAAATCTGACATTTAATTTTATTCACTAATAGTCTAACTACTAATTTTATTTTAAAAACTATTCTTTATTGTTTAGTGCACTGATAGAATAACAAACTCAATAGTAAAATGTGTGGATCATAGATCATCTCTGTTTTTTTCTAATAGTCTGTTATAACTTGATATCCTAAGTGATAAAATATTTGCTATTTATTTACTTATTTTTAAGAACTATTGAAATATGTAAATAATAGGTCATTAATGTATTAAAAATGTGATCTTTTATAGAATATTGAGAACCCTTTAATTTATACTTATAATTTAATTAATCTTAAAAAAAATGTTGACTACACCTTAATTTCTATAATAACAGTAAAATAATAAATTATTACTAGTGGTAATATATTTTACAAAATGTCCTTTCAATTATTTTTATAACCATTTTAAAATGGAAAACAATTGTGGTTATGAAAATAACAAAGTATTTTTTGTTAGATTTATTATCACTTTAATTATTGTTTTATTGTTATAATCAATCTTATAATATGCTTATTTATTATTTTTTTATAAAAAAAATAATAAATCAAAAAAATAAATATTGTCATTAACATATTAAAATATTTATATGTGTGTGTGTGCATTGATGGTGCAATAATTTAAAGTAAAATAATAAAATGGGGTTTTTGAAAAGTCATGTGACATTCAAATACTATAAGTGACTCTGCTTTGATCCAAGAATCTTTAGTTTTGAAATTCATCATTCTACTATTGCATTAAACTACTCAAGGCTATACATGAAAATGAAAGGAATATTGTGATATTTAGAGACTGCTTTATAAACGATATGCTATGTATGCAGTTATGTGAAAAATGATGATTGTAACTATAATTTTTAATAATGATTAATTTTAAGTTATGCATAATTGTCTGTAAAAATAGCAATTGTATTTTACATTCTGATATGATGTCTCAGATTAAAAAATATATAGCTTAGAAATAAATAAATTTCAAACTCAATTTATATCATGCAATTTCAACCAACAAAATTAAATAACTTGATAAGTTATCTTTTAAAATAAAGCTCATTCGGATCTTTCAGTTTCAGTTTCTACTCATCAAATATATCGATGCAACACAGCTGTGTTGTAGAGGTTAAATCCTTTTATACAAAGTTAACTACTGTATTTATAATTTATGAGTTTTTAAGTATTCATTGGCTTGATTATGCTTTACATTATGAACTAGTTATCTGCAGCATTAGTGACGAACAAAATAATTTTCAAAAATATAAAATTTCATTTGAATTTCTGTTTTCAGAATTTTTACACACATACAATACAAACGCACTTGCGCACATATATATCTCTTTTAATTGATTTTATTGTATACAAAAAATCAGATTCATCTTATGTAGTGCAGTAATAAATCAGTAACATATAAAAGTATTTCTATGTTCATGCATTACAAATCATTTATGCTTTTTGAAATTAAAGTCTGCATTCTTTTACATAATTTTCTTTGGATCTATATAAGTTATAAGTATTGTAGGTTATATTTATATACATATAATTAATTTTTCATTGCAATCATTTAAAAAATAATTGAATTGTTTTAATCAAAGTCACAACATTTTTTAAAAATAACTAACAACAATGCTATTTTTTCACCAGCTTTATTTAAACCTTTTTATTGCTTGGATTCTTACAGAATATTTTTTTCTATATATTATTGCAATAATCAATTTTTTATCGAATTCTAGTCTTTTTAATGCTAGTGATAACAGTTTTCCATCTTCTCTTTTCTTTATTTGTCAAGCTGGTTTGCAACTAGAAATCTCATAAATATACATTTCTTAATAATCTTGAGTTATGAGACTTTTCTTTACATTTCTTCCTTTTTTAATCTATCTCTTCTCTCACAGCATATATCCATAATAACATCCTTATTTCAGTGATGACATTATTTACATCCATTATTAATCTATTTCAGGATGAAGATCTCAATTTTTACCAGTTTCTCTATATGCAAGAATACCTTTCTAAGCCTTTTATAATCTTTTGGGACTTGGTTTAAAACTTCAACTATTCATTTATTGTTAATTTGTCTAGATATAGATCTATCCAAGTTTACGTTAATTAATTAACTATTTTAATGGCATCAGTGATAATTATTTATTATTTATGTATTTTGCTTTTGAGCTCTTAAAGTCTCTCCACATGCTTTGAAACTTCTGCATTGTTTTCCCATTAAGTATCTAAGTATGAAATCCATATCTAAGTACTGGTGAAATATATTTATTAAAAACCTCTCTTTTTTAACACTTATTTTAATAAGCATTTTATGCTAGTTTAACTCTATGATAATTTTATCTGTTAAAGGTTCATCAATATTAATAATCTGATGAAGGTTAATTTTTAATTAATTACTATCAATATTTATTTCTCCTTTTGTGAAAACTATTGAAGGATACTATAAATACTCTTTTTACTATATATTTTTAGTATTATGTTCTAGCTGTCACCTGATAGCTTTTGTACCATTTTCTGAAACTCTCAAGAATGATTTAAAATAACATTATCAGGGAAATTTAGATATTTTAAACATTTTCCTTTTATTCGTATTCTCTTAGCTTTCTACTTGAATACGTGAAGTTTTTCCCTTGAAACTGTTACAAAATGTTTTTGAGATATGGTCTCTTGTGTCTTACTGTTTTATCAATATTAATTTCCTTTGTGTAATACTATGATTTAATCTCTGCTGTTTTATTTTAATAAATATTCAGATTTTGATGATATATCATGGGTCTATATATATTTCAAAGTTAATATTACAAAAAAATGCCTATAGAGTCAAAAATGCATTTTTTTAAATATAATTTATAATTCTAAAGCACAATAACAATTTATAATCAGTTTCATTTTATATGACTTCTCTTAGTAATTGGGTTTAATATACTAAGCTATAACAAATTTTAAATTTAGTTGGTTTAAATTTGAATCCAATTTATTTTTAATAAAGTATATATTTTTTATAATTAAGAATTAATATGAAAGTCATAAAAGTCTGATAGTTATATACTTTTAATATTTTCATTTCACAATGTTTCAATATCATTATCATAAATGCATTTTTCCAATTATCTTATATTTCTTTATCTTTAAAGGATTTGATATTTAGCTTTATCAAAACTTTCTCTTCTTTATCTGCTTCTTTTATAAAATTGATAATAATGCCATTATTTCCTGTTGACATTTTATCATTCTTCATAAATTTAATTATATGTATTTTCTTTCAGTTAAACTACTTGGTATTTCAAAAGTTACTGTTACAATTGCAGGAGTTAGGTTTTATTTAGTTTTTCATTACCATGTATATTTTATAGAGCTCCACATATATCTTAAAATGCATTTTTTTTATATTACTGAAAAAAAAATTATTTCTATACAAAGATTATATATTTGAGACTTGTGTTGTTTTTCTTAGTTTCTTTGCCACTTCAAAATTACATTTTCTTCTATTATTATTAATTCATCTTTTTCAAATCATTTTACAGAAAAGAAAGTTTAGATATTTAATATTTCTAAATGAATTACTTTTAAATATTTTTATATTCCTTTCTTTTTCATACATTGCCTGCTAATATTGTCTTTTCTTATTAACTTTATCCCTTTAGTTTTGGATTTACATATACATTTCATCTCTCTATTCAATAATCAGTTCCCGTGTTGTTTGATATATCATTATTTCTTATGCTTATTTTTATTTTAATGTTTTTGAAATATATATATATTCTAAAAATTTTACAAGTCTAGTTTTTCTTTTTACTTTCTATCTCCATATGATAATTTAATAGTCTGTTTAGTATGTTTTAAAATATTCTGTTTATTTAGTTAAAATTCCTCTATTTTTATGGATTAAGAACATGATATAGCTTAAATCTGAATCATCTATGCGTGTATCTTCTTTTAAGTTGAATAATTATTTTTTCTGCTATATCTGTTATGCCAACGATCTTCAATATTGTTCTTCAAATTTTTATTTTTTAAGAATTATATTCTTCTTTTGTTAGCAATATTTGTGCCTTTATTCCAAAGTGTAAATCACTCTTACAATCAATTGTTACCTCTTTTTTTAACTTCACAAATTGTCACGGTGTTCTATTTAATATTATAATGTTTATTTTCAATTCCTGCAATCCTTTTTCACAATTGTATATTGTTAAAAAAAATCAGTGTAAAATAAAAATGTTGATTTATAATGTCTAAACAATCTCTGCCTTCAGTCACCAACCATTTCTTTGAAAGAGGCATAATTTATTTTTGTAAATCATGATTGCAAAAAATAATCATTCGCAAACACATTTACACACTTATTCTGCCTTCAAGAAAACCCAACTGATGTCTCAAATAATAACTATCAGGTATCTATTTAAGAAAAATCTGGTATTTCTCAATTATAAACTTCAATGGAAAAGCCAATATTCTCATGATTTTGGATAATATCTATTACTCAACCTCACAATCATGCTTTTTTATCATATGAATAATTCTCAATAATAATAAGTGCAGTGATATGAATGTATGGAGTGAACATTGCTTGTCACTTCTTTAAGGAATTCAAAATGGAGTCAGTCTCATTTCAGTTAATACAAAACCTCTTTTGCATATACACAGACCTACAGTCATACACAGATGCGGGCATGGGCACACACATATATTATAACCATCATATGCACATGAGAATAATGACATAAGTTAAAATACAAAATAATATATTACAACAGACTTGGATAGCATGATCATGAATAGACATAAATAGAGGATACAGGGTACTACCAATTTTACATTACATTAACTTTGCATCTTTTATATCTAATATTAAATAAAGTACATTGATTAAACTAACTTCCAAGATCTAAAATGAAAATATTAAAAGATAAATTTAACTTGTAATTCTACTAAATAGTTAATAATCAGGAAAACATCTATCTATGAAATGAGTATGAAATTAAAATTGTGAGTTGGATGATAAATGAATAAAGATGTAGCAGATTAAGTGAGTGATGAAGAACAAATAATAATTAACCAATGAAAATGAATGGACTTAAGAGTGAGGAGAAGAGAAAGAAAAATGTATTAGGGTGCTGAATAGTTATGGTTGTAATAGAATAGGGATCAATAAAGGATTAATCAATTATGATAGTGCCTCAAGATGAAATGAGGATGAAAATAAAAAAAGAAAAATACACATGAGCTATGATAACAATGTTGGTGAAAAAGAATGAGATCCTGAACTATTAAACTGATATTATGTCAAACAAAAGTAAGATATGAAATAAAGGCAAGGAGTTCTAAGCTTGAACTAATAAACAAAATATTTAACTACTAATTTAAAATTATTTACAAGTTTTAAACTAGAGAGAGAAGCTAACATTTTAAAATTATACTGAATCAACTAAACAATAAGAATGAAAATAAGAGATCAAGATGATGCATAACAAATAACTTAAGAAATGAAAAACTAATAATAAAGTCAAAGTTGAAACTATTAATCGATAACTTAATTTTCTCAGGGTTGAAATAATTTGAAATGTTATTATTCTAAAAAGGTATATCTGGATCAGTAAGAATGATTTTGCTACTATCCAATTATAGCAAACAAAGACATCTCATAATACAAAAATGGAATTAGTAAAGAATATTTAACTATTCCAATGGCAACAATAAAAGTAAACTTTAACTTGTATAATATATTAATAAATTCATAATAATAAAGTAAATATAATAATAATTTATAAGCTAATTTTCATTTAACAACCATGGACGATATGATCAAGTCCAGTGAATGATGTATCTAATAATGTATAAAAAAGATTATTCCAAAAACTTATATTTAACCCTTAAATCATTATTGGAAAATAGCATATGTACTTAAGATTAACAGTGTTTTGATCAATAAATGATAAGATTTTATATACTCTAAATATAGGAGTTTGGCAAAACTTATTTTTGATATGGTAATGCATAATAAATTAATCATATTAACTAATGATATTTATAACAACAACAATAATAATAATATGTTGATAGCAATAGCAATAACAAGATGCCACAGATAACTGGATAGATTTTCAAAACAAAAATTTATTTACACTATTTACAAATTTATAAAATAATAACAACAAAAAGAAAACATATATTTTTGGTCAATTATGAACAGAAACTACACTGAACAAGATTTATTTACATAATCATATTATTAAGGGAAGATGTCTGTGGATCTGTTTACAATTTTAATATATTACCATCTTTTAATTATTATTTACATCTATTACATAAATTGAATTTATTTTAACTTAGTACATGTTTTATATTTTATCTATTTATTAAGCATAATTTTATGAAACTTGCCCAGTTAAAATAGGCACAGATAATATAATTTCAAAATTCCTATCCAATGGTTAACAAGCTACCAATATTATATTATACAAGATAACATAATAGATATTATTAAAGTATAATAATTTATGCTACAATATGTTAATGAAACTATTGATTTCCTATTTTATTCATCTATTTAGGGTATTAGACAGTTAACACTACTTTGACAGACAATATTACCTTTGTCCTACATTTCAATCATTAATTGTATATTATAGGATTCTCCCAACACTAATAAAAAGATCAGTATATGAAACACTTAGGTATAAATAATAACAACAAAGATTAATGGTATAGATAGAATCACCTCAAACAGATGAGCACTAAATAACAATCTACTAATATAAGATAACTTTTGAAAAAATATTATTTCTTATCGTTTTGCTCATTGCTAAGTGCAGTTTACATTTCTAAATACTACCTTTCAGGAATGACTCTCTTGTTATCAATACTAAATTGTTAAAATTTAAGAATATGTAATATAGTGAAACATATGATATATCCAGATATATAATGGGATTGAGCTAAAGCAAAAAGAGAATGAACAAACAACCTAGACCACAGTCATTTCATGACTGCAAATGGTCTGAAATCCTGGTGTCAACCTTGGAGCATCTTTAAGGACATGAAAAAGGAAGGTGTGGTCAATCCCTTATTTAAATAACTATGTAGATTAATTCTGTATTACCAATGTCATTAAAAATACTGAATCATACTAAATTTACACTCCAAGCTTTGTTTTTAAAACTCACAAATTGTAAGATATTATTCTTTCTTTATAATAGAGGACAATATTGCATTTACACTAAAAGATGTTGCTATCATTTGTATCATTGCATTTATTAATGGGAAAAAATAAAAAATATTTATGGCTTATCAAAAGTTCATATTTTAGTTCCTATTCTATTCCATAGATAACATTATATGTTTAATAAAAAAATTGAAAACTAAATAAAAAACAAGATCTTTTCAAAAAAATTAAAATCATTATTTTGCATGCCAAGCATTGTCTTTTATTATACCATAAATGATTTTACAGTCTATAATTATTTATTTATTATTTTTTGCAAAAATAATTAATCATTATTTCTCGTAAATTATTTAATGTTTACTTTATAGTTTTATTTTAAGGCAATAGCTTTTACTCAGAAATGAAAATCATCTCTTGTTAAACACTTTGGACTATTGTCTTCTATTTATTACATTCTTGCTTCTTTGAAAAGTTTATATTTTAGATTACATTCATTTTTTTAATTTATTGTTTTTAGAAAGTAGAAAACAAATTTTTTGACAGTAATGCAAAAAGAGTAACCATAGCTTTCTTCTCTCAATAAAAAATTGACTGCTTATGTATAATAATTATATTATTATACATAAGCATTAAACTATCACTTTTTAAACATTAAATTATTAAACTTTTTAATTTATAGCCTACACTTTAATTTAATTTTAAAGTGAAATTAATTATTAAATGTATCATTACTATTTATTCATAATAATATATTGCAGCAACAAGTGGTCAGTCTAAGTCCAAAAGTTTTATTGTATCTTTTGTTTTATTTTTATATTAGTGATTTTATATTACATTTTTTATTTCTATTCCTAGTTACAAAAAAGCAGAAAAGTGTAAATGTTAATTTGAGAATTTTAGTAGGTATTGTTATGCTGGTTTTTTTTTTTTAAAAAAAAGTCAATTTTATTTTTTTAATTTTAAAAGAACTTGGTTAATTTGAAACATCCTTTGAGAATAAAATATACTCATGTTTAATATTAAAAATATGATTTTTAAATATTTAAATTTATATCTTTCATATGATAATTTTGTTACTTTTAAAATGCTTTCATATTTTATTTACTATAAATGTAATTTTTAATAATAAATATGCAAGAAACTAATTTTATTTTGCCACAAACTATCTTCAAATTGGGATTACATGTATAAAAACTAAAATAACATTATAGTTTGGGCTTTAACTTATTTATGTTTAATGAAATGGAAAAAGTTAAATGTATTTTATTCATGATTTAAATCAAATTACTTTTACTTTACAAACAAATATCCAAAACCATCAAGGTTATTTCAATTGAAACAGTAACATTTATGTGGTTCATGCATTATCAAACTCCAAATATCTCATCATATTACTTTTAAATGCCCAAATAAATTGATACCAATTTAAATTATAAGCTTTACTTTTAAAACATACAAATTCTTATATATCATTAAATATATATATATAATAACATTGTAATAATTGAAGACATATCAAGACCTGTTCTACCAAAATAATTCAATTGAAACATGTCTGGGATTTTATCAATTTTTCTGAAGTTTCTGACTATTTTATTATAGAATAAAAGTAAGTTGAATGAGATTATAATTAAAATACATTTAGTTTAGTAATATGCACTACTAGAAATAGCATTAGCTTATACATACATTTAATTGTGATTACGTAATATATTTGATCTTTAAAATTAGAGTGTAGATCATATAATAATTTTAAGTTTAAAGAATAATAATTTACTACAATCATTTCGAATTTATGATCCCATTTTTGGAAATTAAATACTTTCACAAATGGTAGTAGGATTATATATATTCATATATCTTAAACATCCCATAGCTATATTACTTATAATCACATTCTCCTTTAAATAAAAAAGACCTGAATTTTGCAGCCCATTAAAAAAACAATTTCTTTTGAATAGCTGCAAAATTCAGACTTTTCTTTATTTAAAGGGGAGTGTTGCTAAAAGAAACTGGATTGGACATATGTTAGGAAAAAACTATAGTTTAATGAAAAATGTTTTGAAGAGAATGGTTAATGAAAGTAAAAAGAAAGGATAGAAGAGATTGACATTGTTGAAAGATATAAGAGATGAGAAGAGTTACATGGAATTAAAGAGCTGGGCAAAGAAGAGAATGAAATGAAAATATGGATGAATTGATAATGTGATTACTCTCTGGACCTTTTCATTTGACAAAATACTGTTGTTGATGATGATCTTAAGTCCATTTTATTGTGTACTTAATATATGATAATGAAAATATATTATTTGCTGCATAAAACTAAGTTAATATAGTGTTAAATTAAATTTATTTGTGAAATAAATAATTCTTAGTGTTAAATATTTGATAAACAATAAATTATTTATGTGCTCATTCTTAGAGTTGAAGGTATATGTAATTCATTGAGATTAATTTCTTTAAAGTGATATGAGAACGACTATCCTATGTGACTATATATTTTGATAGATGACTAACTTTATCAACTTTAGACAGAGGTGTGAATTTGTATTACAACCAATTATTTTAAATCAAGCGAAATTTCTCATTAGCAGAGCAGAATAATTTTTATCATTTTAAAACTTAGCAATCAAAGATTCAAATAAAATATATGTGAAGATATATAATTACAGTGCTTAATGATGTATAGGTAACTTATTGGAAAATAATCTCAGTATGCAACTGTTTTAAATATTTGATTTGATCTTTAACCATAGAAATTAAAAAGTTATGCAATATAGGAATGGTCATTCTATACTGCTATCTCTATTGTTTATATAGATAATTACCATTAAGAATTATAATTAGAAGAGTAAAATTAAAAGTGAAAGAAAATTATTCTGCTTTGCTAATCAGTTATTTGCTACACTTATTTTAAACATCAAATTTTATAGAAAACACAAATAATTTTTTGTTATATGTTAGTATATTACATTCATTTTATATTTGTTATAAAATTAATATTATAAATTTAAAATGGTGTTAAATGGATTTGAAATCTAAAAATTTGTAATTAATAAATATGAAATTTGTTTGTTTATAAATAAATAAAATATTGTATGCAGTAATACCACTTTCAAAATCTTTATTTGTTAAAAAATATTTTTACAGTATTTCTTAAATCTGCAGATTCGATTTCTATCGAAAATGTTTAAAAATTTTATTCATTGATTAATTCATTTAATTTTCACAAAATATATAGCCCTAAGTGCAGGATTGTGCTATGAGGCTCAGGGCGAGTGATCGATCTGTCTAAGGCCAAGAGCAATATAGCATAGGAAAATATACATTGGCTTGACAATCTAAAATTTGATTTAGACAGGATAAATAACTTGAATAGAAAAAAAAATGTATGTTTCATTTGATGTTGTTTATTTAATCTTTAGACAAAATTGCAGAATATAGTAATTTTCGAAATTCATCTAATATTCAAAAAGAAAAAAAAAGAGATGACATTGAATATATATATATAACTGACTTTAATGGTAGAAATTTTTCTTAAAAAAGAAATACATTGCTTAATGATTAGTTAAATATTGTGATGAACGTAGTTATAGTTAATAATCTTTTTTGTATTGTTGAAACTATTTTTTATTCAACACAAAAGGAAAAAATTATCTATCATCGTCAATTTAGAAAGATAATCTTTTGTTTGCGCATCATTTTACGAATAAAGTTCACAGTAATGAAGAAAAATTGAAGTCTTTCTGAGAAGTTAAAATAAGAATTTAGAGCTAATTGCATGCAAATGGTATATTTCAGTTACTTATATACTGTCAATATATAATTAACTTTTTTAAATTTACAAAACTCTTTATTATATAAAATATTTTAAAAATTAAATATATAAATAACATTTATTGAAATAGAAAAAGAAATTAAATCATAGAAAAGATTCATTTAATTGAGTAGATATTCTAATTTAATGGGAAATGGTATGAAAAAACAATATACAGTACTTTATTTCTAGTTATAAATAACTTTTATTAATTTTCAGGATTTAAATTAAATTAACTGATTGGTTATATACATACTTATAAAAGATAATATCTGTCCGTATAACGTGTAATGGAAAGACATCATAACAGTTTATACTTTAAAACATTTTAATAACGTAGTATACTTTCAACACGTTAATATCATATTCATGGTTATACGAAATCCACTATTGAATAATGTTATTTAATGATACAAAATAACAATTCGTCAATTGTTAATACAGAGTTTAATATAAATAAATAAAAACAAATAATATTTCCAAGCGCTTTCAACTCTTACGAGTCCTTATCAAGGCAATGTAAACAATTCTATTTTCTCCTAGGTGATGAATCCAACATTTCATTGTATTGGCCAGGAACAACTAATCGGAAAGCTGGTTAATTTTGAATTCATAGCACAAGATGAATTTTGTATAATACATGATTCTTTAATCTTGCGTTTTTTATCATGTGTTTCATTCATTAAAATAAATATTAAATTATAGCATCTTTATATTTCACATATATAAATATCTAGCCTGTTTTAATTTTTGTTCATTTTCTTTAGCTTTTATATATATTCTTATTAATTCTTTATTTTTGCGAATGTATTTTAATCTCTTTTTTTTTTGTCACTTATTCTTTCATTATCCTTAATTGAATCAGAATCAAGTTGCTAAGTAATTGATCAAATAATCAGGTGATTAAGTAAGAAATTGTATAACTAGATGAAAAATCAATCTGTATGCTTTTCATTTTGTTCTGATAATGCTGAATCTACTAATCTGAAAAGAGATCTTCAATAGATTAATTATATGGTGTAAATAAATACTAATACACTTCTGACAAAATTATTGTGAGATAAACGTTGAGCATTATTTTTGCAGGAAAGGTATACTCTGTTTACATTATAAAAAATGTATCTCAAAGATAATCTTAAAGAAGTACAGTATTAATTGACTTCATTGGAAAGATTGAGTTGGGCATAGAAAGTACAATAGATATTTAAAATCCCAACTCTGTTGCAAAAGCAGTTAAAAACACCAATAAATATCAAATAAACAAAGTTTGGTATTAGCCCATGATTTATGTGGATATATTTGAATTTTGTAGATTGGTGTATAAAACCAGCACAAAAGCTCAGATTTATACTTTTTTTTGTCTCTGTTTCTAACTTTTTTATATAAAATTAGGATGGTGATACTTCTTTATGATTTATTATTAATGGCAATGATGATTGTTATAAGTAAGTAGCAGCCTAGAATAAATTGTAACAGACATGTTTGTTGACTATAACTTTTAAATAATTCAGAAAAATAATAAAATATTATTAGAGTAATTTAATATAATTAAATTACTAATAAAAAAGATTTTCTAATTGTTCATATAGCGAGCATGGTGAGTTTATTGGCTTTTTACCTCTGAGTTTAAGATCAAGACACATCATGGACTTTCTTTTCAGTTGCCTGTTAATTCTTAAATGAAATATCAGTTGAATTTTCCTGAAAGCAGAATAAATGTGTGTGAATAAACTTTTTTCCTAATAGATATTTACAGTTATGACAGACAAAAATAAATAATGGCCCTTATTTCCAGGAGGTTGTAAAGTCATCAGCCAAGAAAGTGGTTGGTGGACAAAGGTTAGAGTGTGCTAAGAATTACCCGATTTCAGACCCAGGCTACCACTTGATGATGATATTTTATTTAAGTACTTTCAACTACAGATTTATTTCAAGTAAAGGAAGATAGAAAGAATTGGAAGAACTGTTTCATATTAATTGGGACATTATTGGACTTTGTGAAGTTAGAAGAAAAGGTGAACAGATGATATATTAAAAAGTGGGCATGTACTCTATTACAAAAGCACAAATATTGGAAGTACAATTAGTGTAGGATTCATTATAAATAAAAAGTGGAAGAACAATATTGTGGAAATTGATGGTGAATCTGACAGAGTGGCAAGATTAGTTATTCAACTTAATAGTAGATATCAAATAGAGATAATTCAGGTTTATGCTCCAACAAGTTCTCATTGTGATGAATAAGTAGATATGGATGTACAAAAAGCTTTTGATCAGATCAAACAACATTTTTAAATTGTCATGTGAAACTTTACTGCTAGAATCTATAAACAATTCAAAGATGAAAGTGCTATATGTAAATTCGGTTATGGTCATAGAAATGAGAGAAGTCATAAACTTGTTGAGTTTGCAGAAAAAGAAAAAACTTTATATTGAGGGAAACATCCAAATGAGGATATAGCAGAATTGAATCATATTTTGACTAACAGAAAATATGTATTTCAAGATTATAATGTTCTTAATAAATTCAATGCAGGAAGTGATCATCAATTAGCAAGATATAAGATACATCTTAATGTAGAACTAGAGAGACAAACATTATTAAGAAAAACAATATTTACAATTGATATTCCTAATCTTCAGAAACATTCTAATGAATTTAAATTAAACTTGCAAATCATTTTCAAATATTTACAGATTTTGATCATGATTCAGATTTGAATGAAATCAATAGAAAGATATCTGATACACTTTTATAACTGCAACAAAGATAACTGGTACAAAAAAGCAGCAGTTGGCCAGTAAAATTTCTTTTGAGATGACAATTTATGGGGGAAAGAATGATTATGAAAATATATAAAAATGATGCATTAAGAAGAACTGAATATATATAAAATAGATTTAATAATGATATAAGAAAGTACTACTGTGAACAAGCAAAGAAACTATAAAAGAAAATAAAAGTCTTAAAAATGTAAAACAACATCTTGGTATTGGTAGGAAACTTATTTCTGCAATAAAAAACGATGTGACTATTACTAAAAAGAGAGATGACGTCATGAAATGTGTAGAAGAATTCTATTTAAGCATTATATAGCAATAAAGAACAAAGTAATGTATCTCCTACAACTACTATATGATCTGAATTGCCCAGAATCTTAAATGAAGAAGTAAAACTTGCAATTAAATTTATGAAGAAGGAAAAAGCTTCAGGTAATGAGTAAATTATAAGTGATATCTTAAAAGAAGCAAATGGAAGAAATAACTTTTTTTTTTTTTTGCAAAGTTATATACCAAATCTCTAAATGATAAAGATGTCTAAGATGATTTGAGGAATGCAGTATTAATATTAATATTTTAAAAAGGTAATAAAGAAAATATTACAAATTATAGACCTTTCAATCTTTTATCAGTTCTATATAAAATTTTTACCAAAATAATTCCAACTCACCTATGGGGAACTTTGGATTTTAACAAACCAAAAAAACAAGATGGATTTAAAAGTGGTTTTAGTACAGTGGATCATATCCAAGTATTGAGAGAAGTTATATAAAGGTCAAATGAATATGAGTTGCCATTATGCTTTGGATTTGTAAATTATGAAAAGGTATTTGAATCTATATGCATTTTTCTAGTGATTAAAGCATTATATCATCAGAGTATAGTCCCGGAATATTGTCATTTTCTGAAGAATATGTATAAAAATGCAACAAGAACTATTACATTACATAATGGTATTATAAAAATTAATATTGAGAAGGATCTATGACAGGGTGACTCCATATCTTCAAAACGTTTTTAGTTTTGCAAGAAGTATTTTGTGGATTAAAATCAGAAGTAAGGGATTAAAATTAAATGAAGATTATCTAAGTCATCTAGATTTTTCAGATGATATAGTTGTTTTTGCAAATGATGTTTTAGAGCATCAGGGAATATTGAAAGTGCTAGAAGATGAAAATAAGAAAATATGATTAAAAATAAATGCTAAAGAGACTAAAATAATGTTCAATGGATTTTCTCAAAAGATGGAAATAAAGATTGATAATGATGTGTTAGAAGAAGTTAACAACTACAAATACCTTGGCCAAATTATTACTACAGACAAAAGCATAATGGAAGAAATTAATCATGGAATTCAATTTGGTTGGAAATCTTTGGTAAAAATAACTTAATATTAAAAAAGAAATATACCTATATGTTTGAAAAGGAAGGTTTTTAATAAATGTGTTTTACTAGTTCTTACTTATAGTTTGGAGATTTGGACAATTAATAGAAGAACAATTCAGAGACTTCAGACCACTCAACAAAGTACGGAGAGATGCATGATATGAATAACAAGAAAAGATCGAAAGCAAAATGCATGGGTGAGAGGACAAATAGATGTTATTATTGAAAGAATTAAAAGACTGAAGTGGGATTAGGTTGAACCTTTTCTAGAAGACATTAATATATGGATAGTTGAAATCTTAAACTGTATTCCAAGATATTGTAAAGGCCTAGAAAAAGACTATATGTGAGATGGATGGATAAAATAATGAAGTGTGCTGGAGTGATGTGAAGAAAAAAGATTAGAAATCGGATAAGTTGAATTAAACTTGGAGAAATCTTCATCCTGCAGTGATTCAGTAATAGTTGACAATGATGATGATGAACCAATAAGTTTTGTAATATATATAAAATATTTTATTGATATTATTGTTTTTATCCAGATCTAACTATTAAGTATTCTAAAGCATGAATATAATGCATAATAAGAGTGAAATCTGTTTTCTTTTTCATAAAAATATAATATATAAATATATTCAAATTTTACTTGAATTTTATTTCCAAGTTATGAAAGTGACAAATTAATGCAACATCCATTATCCTATTAAGTCATTCTTCCCACCTATATTTATAAATGCAATATATATATATATAATCTAAAAAATAATATGTATTTCATTTACCAAAAATATTTAGATATGCTTAAATAATAATAAAAAATAAAATAAAATGAAAATATATAAGTTTTTTAAAAAAATATTGATTTGCTTTTCTCCATAAGTTTTTTTAAAAATTATTATACAGCTATATGAAACATGGCCTGTGGGCTGTATATGGCCCTCTGAGAATTGCAGCCATCTAGTGGTTTTGATTTTTTGAAATAAAAAAATAAAAAAAATTGAAATGAAACGCTTATTACATATTTTAATTCTAATTATCACGTGATCACTATTTCCTAAGCTTATACCAAAGTTTCCCTTTGGCGGGCTGGCAAATGACCTAGAAAAATTTCGCGGAACATAAGGTGTTTTCGCAAAAGTTTTCTTTTTTATTGTATCGATTCCAAAGAAATAAAAAAATAAAATAAATACATAAAAAAATTAACAAATAATTAGTAAAACAAGTAACACATTAACATGAAATCTAATTTTTGTTTTGTAGTGATTATCAAAAGATTACAAACAACGAATGTATAGAATATTAACAAATAAATAAGAGATAGATTCACAAAAAAATAATTAATATTTAATTTTCAATGTGAAATTTTCTTCTGCCTTTCATTTATAATTTTTTTCACTCCGTGCCGCATCAGTATCCAAGCGTTTTCTGTATTTTGTTTTTATAAACGTTAATGATGAAAATGTCTTTTTGGATAAATAGGTTGTGGAAAAACTTAGCAGTAGTTTTAAAGCTTTTTTACTAAGCTCTGGATATTCATTATTCACAGATATCCAAAATTTGATCAAAGTAGTTTCCTTAAATTTGGATTCTAGAGAAATATCAGAAGTTAGTTCAATAAGAGCTTTTTTTTCAAGAAGATTAAGATATACAAATTTGATTAACATTATTCAGTTTATTTTTGCATGAATGCTGAAGACTGGTGTTTGGGAAATGCTGACTTACACAAGCTCTAGTATTTATTCATACAATATTCCCAGACTATTTTCCTAAAATCTATATGCAATTGTCTCAGATCTAAGGCTCTTTATTGAAGAAAGCTACTAGTCTGGAGATATTGGAATATGTATGCACTAGTAGGAATTTTATGCACTAAACCTTCTTGCATCCATTGATTACTCTTGCTTGCATTGGATTGTAGTACTGTATGGGGAGTTTTGTCTATATTTTAATTCTATCATTAATAAATAATTTTTATGTAAATATTATTATCTGTCATTTTTTTTAATCCTATATAATCATGTATTTGACAAAGAAGCAGTTTCGCCCTGTTTTGATCCAAAGTTCATACTCTAAATGTTCACAAGATTGCATATGCAATTAGTGTGTAATTATTTATATTCATTTATAATTCATATGTTTAGTTGTTAAAGTTGTGTTATTGTTGTTCCAATATATATTGTGATATATATTTTTATGTTATCTTTAATAATCCCTTTCTACTTAATAAATTTTGTTACAACATATCATTAAATAACCATACCTAAAAAGAGAAGAAGCATCGAAAACTTATCAAAACTAATGATAATCAGATTATTTGATTACAAAGCTGGAAAGTCACTGCAGCCGCTTTGCAGGTAAGCAGTTGGTTGCAGATGGTTGTTGCGGGTTTGCCTTTTGGCCGATGCTATGACATGGAAAAAAATAGCATTCAGTCTTTTGTGTGCATGCAAGTTTTATCAATGCCTAAAGAATACAATATAAAACAACATTATTCTACATTACACAGTAAAACATTTGAGGTATATACAAGAGAATCAAGAAATACCATCTTCACAGAATATAAAAAGAAATTCATACATCAAAGTAATTATTTGGGGAAACATAACACTATGAATAATTGTAGTCCTTTCACTTCACACAAAGTGGCATTGGAGTTAGAGAAAGCAAAAAAAAGTATTTTACTAATGATGTGTTAGTGAAAAAAATGTGCAATTAAAATGGCAAAATAATTTAATGACATAAAATTAGCTCTCGCATTATCTTAACAGTCTGCCATAAGATAAACATAATACTTGGATCAATATGTTTCAAAGCAGCTATATGATTTATTAAATCATAAATATAAGCATTTTACATAGTGTATGATTAAAAGCACTGTTCATGCAGATATTAATCAAATTTAATTTTTGTTTGAATTATTTAAGGGGATTTCACTATAAATGAAGAACTTTTTGATCTTATGACTTTATATGAATCTATAAAGGTACTGATATTTTTGAAGCAGCTCAAAACTCTGTTATAAAATATGGATAACTCCATAAATCTTCCTGCATCATAACAGAGTAAATATATGACAGTGACTGGAAGTTGCCTTTGTGAACTATTAAAACAAAATAATATTCACTCACAATACATTGTATAATTCATCAAGAAGCACTCTTTGGAAAATTTCTATGTCAAGTCAATGCTATAAAAGTAGTTATAACAACAACTAATATTATGTAAAAAGGCAATAGATCTCCGACTCTTCATAAGTTTTGTGATTTCTTAAATAAAATGTTTGTTGCATATGGCAATGTGCTCATTCAGAGGTTGAGTGCCAAAAATGTCTGGAACACTTTTTTGCTAATCAAAAAGTAATGCTTCTATTTCTTTAAAATGTTATCAAATCTGATATAACAGAACTTGGACATCAAATGCAAGATCACATATTTTATCAGATCTTGCATCTATTATAGATATGACTCCCTGTTTGAATGAGTTCAACTTAAAACTGCAGGGAAACACATTGCAAAAATACTTTTCAACAATGAAATTTAACAAATCAAAATATAGATGATCATTGTCAGACAATTCTCTAATGAATTTATTGTGAATTACAACTACAAGAATCAAAATTGATATAAATAGTTTAGAAAACAAAGTTGAACTATCACAAAACTCTTGTTAAAATGATATATTATAAATTATTATTATATTTTGTTTACCGTTTCTATAAAATGTTTTATAAACATCATAACTTTAGTCTTATAATGTTTTTGAAATGTCCACTAAACTTAACTTATAGTAGGATTTTCCAACAATTTCATATATATATATATTGTATTTATTGTTTTGGATGCAGCCTCAGATAAATATTATTTTAATGTGACCCTTGTATTACTGAAGATTGGAATTTATATAGAAAAAAGGCAATAGAGAAGTATAACTTTTATAGGGGAGAGCAAATAAGTATTCATACCTCAATCTTGGTAACATTTATTTATAAATTATTATTTTTATTATTGTTTACATTCAATTTTAATAACTTATATGAAACAGAAAGGTATCGATTGGGGGGGGGTTAAAGCTTTTTTAGATTTTCTTACGTGTTCAGTTGCTTATATTTATAGCATTATTTTACATATAGATATACTGTTATCATTTGGAGTATATGGATAGTCTGTGCTCAAAAACTTCTGATTTTATTTAAGGAGAAGTCATTTAATATCACATCACTATTATTAAAGAAATACTACATGCCATGTGTTAAGTCTGAATTAATTATTTCATCCAAAATTTAGAAGAAATCACATTGCAAGTGAGATGTGATAAAGAATAGTAACTTTGTGTGTTTATTTTTAGTAGACATGCTTTATATATGTATACATAGTAAATAAAAAGCGGTGCTATTTCATCATAGTTGTTACAATAATCAAGTATTTAAAAATCTTAATGGCATATTTTATTGTCGTCTATGTTGTGTGTCATGCCTAAATAATACTTTTAGAATTAGAAAATTTATATGACACTATATTTAAAAAGCTGTGTGTCTTACAATATTAAGGTTATAATGAAGATATTAAAACAATAAAACAGTAATTTCGTTTAAAATTTAGATTGAATAGTATTGGCAGCTAAATCATATGACAGATAAACTGCAGCATGTTTTTTTATTCACCATTTCTACTGAGTTACCCATGTTATACAAATGAAATCTAGAGAAATGCCTGTATCATAAAAGGAAAACAAATATTTTTACGTCTTTATTTATTTCATCCGTAAAAAAAATTTCATCTTTATGAAATTTATATATTCATATAATTAATAATAAATTCTTTTAAAAAATATTTTTCACTTATAATCATAATCTTGTGTTATGTAATCTTATTTTATTAATACTGAATAAATTTTAAATAAATTATTAATTAAACAAGAAAAAGAAAATAAGCTTATTTTCAATTTTTTATTTCTATTCATTAAATTATTTACTTATGTCAGTCATAAAAATAAGATTATAATGAGTTAATTTGCTAATAATATTATATGTGAAGAAAAAATAATACCCTTTTTGTTAATCAGCTATTGAAATTATAAAACTTTAACAAGTTTAATAAAAATTAAACAATCAAAAGTAATAAATTTTTAATCTCACTCATATATGTTTATATATATGACCGGGAAGCGAACCAGAGTCGGCTGCGAATTTTGAATTACAGTACAGTATATCTTATATCCCTTTATTTTTCTTATGTAAAATATAAATACTGATATTAAATCAGGCAAAACTCTTCATACAGTAGTGCCACTCAGTGCCAATCAGAGTAATCAATGGATGCCAGAAGGCTTTTGCATAAAATCCCTATCTAGTGCCTACTTATCCAATATCCCCAGACTAGTTTCTGGCTTGTGATCTTCATCCGTGAGGAGCTTTGTATCTGAGAGCACTGCACCTAGATCTTAGGATCTAATGCAACCTTCCAGCAGCCACCTTTTATCTCTACTTAACTACAAAACTATGAGAATAAAATTGACCCATACGACTACTTAAGCTATTGAGCTTAGATTGAAAATATTACTGTGTTTTCAATTTTATTCTCATAGTTTTGTAGTTAAATAGAGATAAAAGGTGGCTGTTGGATGGTTGCATTAGATCCTAAGATCTAGGTGCAGTGCTCTCAGATCCAAAGCTCCTCACTGACGAAGGCTAGTCTGGGGATATTGGATGAATAGGCACTAGATAGGGATTTTATGCACAAGCCTTCTGGCATCCATTGATTACTCTGGTTGGCACTGAGTGGCTCTACTCTATGAAGAGTTTTGCCTGTTTTTAATAGCAGTAGTGTGCTCGGATAAGAAATAGTGATCATGTGATGTTAGTGGTTTAATATAAATACTGGATTTGCAAAGACCTTTTTGATAGTATTCAGTAGACTGGGTCTTTCAATTAGTTCATAAATTTAAATATTTATTTTTGAGTTTGATTTATTGATATAATAAATATTACTATTTGTTAATTAGTAATCATTACATTATTATTTTTATTTTTTAATTTGTTAACAGGTGAATATTGTCTCAGAAGAAAAAGTAGTTTCTTAGCACTCAAGATTTATAGGTGTCAAAATATACTTTATCAGATATGATTATATTTCAACATATTTTTCTTTTAAGGTTAATGTATTTACAATCATCTTACTAGCCCAGATTACTTTAGTACTAAAAAGTACTAAAAGTTTTCTCTTTAATTCCATTTTCTTGCTTTCATTTAATAATTTTCATAACATTTTTTTGAAATTTTGAAGAATTATTTCCTAGATGACTTAAGTAATTTATTTATTTTTATATCATTGACTTCCATAGTATAAAAAGTCTTGGAGATATAAAATCATCGTATTATTAAACCTTATCATACAATCTTCTTGGTAGCATTATGTAATGTAATACCCTCAATCTTTACCATTCAAATATTTATATAGCCAAATGTCTTTTCATAATTTAGAAATTTAGTTACAATGACAACTCATATTCATTGATATTTTTTTGTAAATTCTTCTTATATTTGACAAAGATCTGCTGTGTTAAAACCACTTTTAAATTCAATTTGTTGTTTTGATTGATTTTAATCCAAAACTTTTTGTGGACACATAGAGATTTTGTATAGAACTGATAGATTATTACTACATAGATTTGTGATAGATATTAATATGAATGGTACATTTTCTCAATTATCATTTTATATTTATAATTTAAATATTTGATATATAGTTTTTCATCAGTTTCTTTAAACTGTCTAATAATTCCATTATTTTTTTAAGCCTTTCTCTTCACCATAAGTTTAACTGCATGTCTTACATTTTAATGAAAATTCAGTTGTTATAAGTATAAGCACTATTATATATATATATACTTTGGAATTTTTTTACAGAATTCTTGTAACAACATTATGGCATTGTCCCTTTTTATTATAGTAATAATGCCATATATTTTTAATACTGAAATAATTTTTGCTCAATCCCAAATATTATATTATACTTTTGAGACTTTTATGTCTTTTTTGCTACACCTGTTATATTTCCTATTAAACCATCAAACATCACTTGATCAATAAGATCTAGGAAAAGTGCTCTCAGATCCAAGGCTCCTCACTGATGAAAGTCACAAGCTAGAAACTAGTCTGATGGTATTGGAAGAGTAAGCACTAGATAGAGATTTTATGCATAAACCTTCCTGCATCTATTGATTACTCTGGCTTGCACTGAGTGGTGCTAATGTGTGGAGAGTTTAACTTCTGTGTATCTTTCCTATTCTTAAAAATTTAAGCTAAATTGTTTAATTTGTTGTACTCATAACTATGGCTCACCTCTTCCTCCAGATAAATGTCTTAATGATTACTACTAATCATTTATTAGGCTAGAAATTATCATATTTTAGTCTGTATATACACTTTCAACTTTAATTAAAGACGAATACATCTATTATTATTAAACACAACCACTGAGAATAAATAATTCTATTCCATTCTACTTTTTTCTTTTACTTCTTAAATATAGTAACTTTTTTTCATTTCACTACATATAACAAAATCACAAATAAAGATAACTGAAAAGATAAATAACTCCAAAGATACGTTTTGTGTAGAATCAGCACTTTTAGGTTAGTCTCTATCATAGTTATTTATCTTTTTTCATTATTCATGTGATTAAATTATTAGTGTTGAAATGAAAATTTATATTTTCTTATATCACAGTAGCTATTTTCAGCACTACTTTGAAAAATTACAGTTAATCATTTTTTAAATAGATAATTAATAAATATTTTTTTTTATATTTACTCTATTATTCATATTGAATTTTGTTATGGATTTCTAATAACAGCTATCTGTGAAGCTAGGTAGAATATCAGATTGTGTGAATCATCATCAAAATCTATTAATATTTTGAAATAATTTCACATTCTAGCTTAAATTTTATGAAGTATTTTGGAAGATTAGAATACCTACCACTATTATTTAAATACAATTTATCCACTACTTTGGATACTTTTTAGCAAAAAACCTTTTATTGACCTATATTCATGCACAATCTTAAATTTTGATTGTCCTGCAGTCTTCTTCAGAGCTATGATATAATGAACAACATAAAATAAAATACATAACTATATAAATAATACCATAAAAAATGTAAACAATAAAATTAATAAAATAGTAAAAACATAAAGTATAACAAAACATAATAAAACTGAGACAAATATAATCAAATCCAAATAAAATAATCCAGTTAATATAATATAAAATATACTATATAAATATAAAATAAATATAAATTATATATGTGTATTTCTGACTGTATGCATACATATTCATGAACAACTATTAATTTAAATATATTATTCTTTTTTTAATAATCTTCTAATTATTTCTATTTCTTATAAACTTAAACTTTAGTTTTATTAGCTCCAACTTAATGAAATACTTAATAATTTTATTTCCATATAATTTTTAGTTCAACCTTAATTTATTTAATATTCTTTTTAATATTTAAATCATATAATATCTATTACAGTATTTGTATTTATTCTTTTGTTATTAATAATATTTTATCTTTTATTTTTTTAATATTTAAAAACTATAAATACTGTAATCTTTTTAAAAAGAATATTAAATGAATTAAGGTTGAACTAAGAATTATATGGAAATAAAATTATTAAGTATTTTAGCAAGGTGAAGCTAATAAAACTAAAGTTTAAGTTTATAAGGAATAGAAGTAATTAGAAGATTATTAAAAAAAAAGAATAATATATTTAAATTAATAGATGTTCATGAATATGTGTGTATACAGTCAGGAATACACATATATAATTTGTGATTATTTATCTTTTCGACATATATGTGTTCAGATGTATCAGTGTTATGAGATAGAGCGGAGAGTGGTGTGAAAGTCTGTGCTCATATACCCTATATATTACGTATATAGACACAGGTATATAATAAGCCTGTGTTTCAGTTATTACATAGTAGAGATGTCTGCCCATCCCTTGTATATGCATTAAATAGATTATGTCCTGTACATGAGGGGTCAGATTGACCTATGGTCAACATGGGTGTGACAGGAATCTCAGCCTCAGGGTGGCCTTTGAGTGTTCCATCATCAGATTTTCAATTGGATGGACAGTTGAAGAGTTGGAGCATGGAGTATATTGAAGCCTGTCCATTAGAGTATGAAGATTGGCTATGTTAATATATATCTGAGCTCTTATAGCATGTATGTGTAGAGATGGTAATCTGGACCAACTGATGATTGCTGGTTTAGCATGAAATACGTATATTGTTGATTATTTATCTTTTCAGCATATATGTGTTCAAGTGTATCAGTGTTAAGAGATAGAGGAGAGTGGTGGGTGGTGTGAAAATCTGTGCTCATATACCCTATATATTATATATAATTTATTTTCTATTTATATAGTATATTTTATTTTATATTAACTGGATTATTTTATTTGGGTTTGATTATATTTATTTCAATTTTATTATGTTTTGTTACATTTTATGTTTTTACTATTTGATTAATTTTATTGTTTAAATTGGTATTATTTATATAGTTATGTCTTTTATTTTATGTTGTTCATTATATCATAGCTCTGAAGAAGACTTCAGGACAGTTAAAACATAAGATTGTGCATGAATATAGGTCAATAAAGGGTTTTTTCTAAAAAGTCTTTAAAGTAGTGGATAAATTGTATTTATATAAGATATTACAGCAAAATAAAGAAGTGTGAATTCGGTAATATATCTACCACTATTGTTGTATTAATTAATAGCTTTTGTCTCTTGTATTTTACATTAATATACATATTATCTTTTGCTAATTGATAATTACTTTTTGTGATAAATCTGTTAAGTTCTTATTTTCTGATAGCAAAATAAACTTTGCTTTTATTTGAATTTTCTTGTCCATTTTGGATTTTTTTTTAAAAAAAAAATAGTTATACATATATAGATTTTCTTTTTCATCAAATTTCATAAAGTTATTTCCTCTCACATTATTATCTTTATATCCAAATTTCCCCAAGTTCTTCTATACAATAATTGTTTTTTAATTCTAGCTCTCTTCATTTTTATTTGGTATGAATGAAGAAAATTCACAAGCTCACTCTAGAAAATATGTATCCAGAAATACATGCCATTCTAACATTTCTTCTGATTCCAATTAAACCATTTTGTTAGTCCTATCATTAATAATATACTCAAGATGTATTTACACTAAAAAAATATAGAAAATATCAATGGTTATATTTTAAAAAGAGGGATGTGCTTTTTCCCTCCTTGGAAATTTGCATCCCATTTCAATTCATCCTAATTATAAAAGCCATTAAGTATCCATGAAGGATTAAATTCAAATTTTGTTTTCTCTCATCCATAATTTCAATTTGTCAATAGTAGGTGTTTCACTTTTAAAGTGATGAGATTGTTAGATGATATTTCACAAGTGAGAAAGACAACTTTCAATCCTGATCAATTGAACATTTTGGTGGACTTCAACTGAATTTTCATTAACAAACTTCTCCAAGCCTTTTTTATTAAGTATTCTGAGATTCTATACTTGTAATCCAAATACTTTGAGAAGAAATCTTGACAAATTTAGGAAAGGTGAATTTCTAGAACTAACAATAGGTCTTAATGGAACATGATTCTTATAGATTTTATGTAGACCATAAATATGGGGAATTTTACAAAAATATGATGTTATTTTACTTTTTTCTGAATTATTGAAGTACCTGTGATGCTTTCTGAGCAATGCAAGTGACTTTGTTCCTGTACTTGATATTGTATTTTTTGACATTTTTCTGTATTGGCCTGCTATGAGGAGTTCATATATTTTGTTGTCATAATCAGTTGTATCCATTAAAACTGTTGCATTGCCTTTATCAGCAGGGGAAATAATTATAGGATTATCTGCTTTGAGAGATTTAATTGCTTTCCTCTCACTATAGGATATGTTTGACTCAAAATTTGTTGCTTATCAGGTGTTTTTTATACTCCAGTGTAATTCCGCTGCTTTTTCTAAAGGTAATTTTTGAATGACTGTCTCAGTGTCTGCCCTTATATGCAATGAAGGGATATTAGACAGTGTTATGTCAAAGTTTAATCCTCTTTCAAGAACAGAAATTGCAATATCTGTTAGATGTTTAGAACTGAGATTTTTAACAGATGAAGCTGGTATACTGCTTGTTACATTATGGGTTTTGATATGCCCATGTAGGTTAGTGAGTTTCTCCTTTTGGCATTCTTTTATTATTCCTTGTAATTTAGAATATGATTTTCTTACTGCATGAGAAACTTTTGTGAAGTCTTCATCAGTAAGTTTATTTTTTAGAAAAAATTCTGCATTATTAATGGAATGCACTCTTAAGAGAGTTGAGAAAATTACTCAGAGAGCAAGTGAAGCTCTGTTAAAAGAAAAAATAAATGCTCAAAGGTTTTCTAAGTATCAATTTGCATTCCATTAATAATGTAGAATATTTTCTAAAAAATAAATTTACTAATGAAGACTTCACAAGAGTTTTTAATGCAGTAAGAAAATTATATTCTACATTACATAGAAAAATAAAAGAATGCCAAAAGAAGAAAGTCTCTAACCCACATGGGTATATCAAAAACCATAATGTAACAAGCAGTAGACCAGCTTCATCTGTTAAAAATCTCAGTTCTAAACATCTAACAGATACTGAAATTTCTGTTCATGAAAGAGGATTAAACTTTGCCATAACACTATCTAATATCCCATTATTAGATATAATGGCAGCCAGTGAGGAAGTCATTCAAAAATTGCCTTTAGAAGAAATAGCAGAATTATGCTGGAGAATAAAAAGAACACTTGACAAGCAACAAAAATTGAAGTCAAACATATCCTATGGTGAGAGGAAAGCAATTAAATCACTCAAAGTAGATAAATCTATAATTATTCTCTCTGCTGACAAAAGCAATGCAATAGTTGTAATGGGTACAACTGATTATGATGACAAAATACAAGAACTTCTCACAGCAAGCCAATAGAAAAAAGTGGCAAAAAATCTGATACCAAGTACAAAAACAAAGCTACAAGAATTACTCAGAAGGCATTGCAGATACTTCAATTATTCAAAAAAAAAATAACATCATATTGCAGAAAAATTCCTCATCTTTATGATGTACCTAAAATCCATAAGGATCATGTTCCATTAAGATTTATTGTTAGCTCTAAAAGTTCACCTTGCCAAAATTGGTCAAGATTTCTTCTCAAAGTCCTAGGTCCTTTGGCATACAAGACCAAGTTCTTTGTCAAGCATTCTAGAAACTTAAAGAACATGAAAATTGAAGGAACTTACTTACTGGTAAGCTTTGATGTGGAAAGTTTATTCACAAATGTGCCATGTGAAGAAGCATTATCTATTGTAAGAAAAAAATAAATGGTGATAATAGCTTACAACCCAGAACAATCTCTTCCTATTGATAGTAAAATGGAATTATTAACATTCTGCATAGAAACAACTTACTTTCAATATAACACAGAATTCTTCCAACAAAATCAATGAAATGGCTGTGGGCTCACCATTGTCATCCCTGATTAGGAATATTTACATTGAAGAACTTGAAACCACAGCCGTAAAAAGTACTCCATATCCACCTAATGTTTGGCTTCATTATGTGGATAATACATTTGTTGTATGACCACATGGTGAAGCACTACTATAAACTTTCTGGAAAAACATCAACAACATATTCCCTTCAATTAAATTCACAATTTAATCAGAACAAGAAAAAAAATTTGGCATTCTTAGATGATCTTGTGAGAAAACTCTGTCATGGAAAAATCAAAACTACAGTTTCCAAGAACCTACACAAACAGGAAAATATTTAGCCTATATATCCAATCACACCAGAAACATAAACCATGAAGTTACACTATCACTATGGAACAGAACAAAAGAAGTTTGTTCAGAAATGAGTGATTTGAAAAAAGAAAAGATCTATATAGAACAAACACCCCCTTATAAAAAGTTATCCTTCAGCTGTTATTAACAAAAACCTTAAATAGAAAACAAAAAGAACCATCAAAAGAAAAGAACAATCATTGATATTATTGTGTACCCATACAGACAAATTAAGGAAAATCTGCAATCAGTATAACATCAGAACAGCTTTCCAGAGCCATACCACCCTATGAGGAATTCTAACAACTACAAAGCCTCAACTTGAAATGATGAAAAGAAAAAAAAATTGCATCTACATAATACTATGCGAATGTGGAATAACATACATTGGTCACACCAGTCATCCTATTGGAAAGTGCTTTCAAAATGTATAAGAGAGAAAACCAATGTGTCTAAGATAGCATATTGTGTATGTGCCAATGAACATATGTTCAATTGGAAAAATACAAAAGTATTAGATAGAGAAGAAAGGGTATAAAAAAAAATTTAAAGAAGCTGCTCTCATGACAATGGCAAACAATTCACAAGTCAACCTAGTGTGACTCTACATAATATATGGAAGCCACTAATCAACTTTGCTCTTAGTAAAAATTGGAGAAATCAGGAGGAATGTCATAGATAATTATATAAATTTTCTACTGACTGTTGCCTTTGGCAGGATGGCTTAGTAAGTTAGAGCCTTACTAAAAGATTAAAATTTAATAGTCAAAAATCTAAGAGTCCAGGTTTGATTCCCATGCTAGTTCTGTCACTGGTCAGTCCAGCAACATCTGAAAAAGTGCAGAGACTAATATTTCTTGAAATCTTGTTTATGTACTAACCTGTGTGCTGAAATTAACAGTTGAATGTATTTTGAATATTTAAATAAAACTAAACACATTCAATACTCATATTAGATGATGGAAATAGCCTAACATATAAATACAACAGTAATATAAGTATGTATAAATTTTGATGTATTAATATGTAAAAGAAATTATTAGGTATTTTAATGTGTTATTATCATCATCATCATTGTCAACCATTGTCAGTCCATTGCAGGATGAATGCCTCTCCAAGTTCAATCCATTTTCTCTGATCTCTAATATTTTCTTCACATCACCTCTGCACCCTCTTATTTAATCCATCCATCTCATATTAGGTCTCTTTTTGGGTCTTTTACAATCTCTTGGAATTGTGTTTAAGATTTTAATTGTCCATCTATTATCATATCTTCTAGCAATATGCACAGCCCATCTCTATTTCAGTTTTTAAAGTCTTTCAATGATGTCATTAACATCTGTTTGTTCTCTTGCCCACATATATAAATCAATCTGATGTAATTGATTTTAACTTTGCATCAGATATTATATACTTATTGATTTCATTCATAAATATTACTATATCTTGATTTATTATATTTTTCTCCATAAATTAAAGTCTTTTTGTTTCCAATATTATAAAACAATTACAATATTTATATATCATCTTATTATATAAATTGTGCATCATTTTACTGTATCAATATATTATATTTTAAAAATAGAATTATTAAAATGATTTTTAATTGGATTAATTGCAGTATATCACCAAACTAGTTAAGCTTGGTAATATAATATGTAATAATATTCTTTGATATATACATTTTAGTATATTTACAAGAACTGGGGTGAACATTCTAATAAAAAAATTAGATATATAATGTTTTAGGAACAAATATTGAATGATATAAAATTTACAATGAAAAGAAAAAATAAATATATTAAATAAATTAATGTTATATAAAAACACTAATATAATATCAGCATTAAAAGTAAATACATTTTTGACAACAGCAGAGGATGTGATTTATTTGTAAGTCTAGATCAAAACGTCTAGACACAAGAAATGAGATAAAAATGTAGAATAGTTACGGTAAGGAACAAATTGAGAAGAAATGAAATTGGGTGATTTATTAAAATGCAATAAAGATTATAAAGATGCATGAGATATAGCAGAGAAATTAGAAAAAAATATTGGGGAAAACAAAATAAATTTTCAAAAAGTTGAACATAAGGAATAAAAATTAATCATAATACTTTATAATTTTTTTTTATAAAATTATAACAGTAGATAATAGAATGTATTAAGAATAAATGCAGACAAGAGTATCTCGATTATATTGGTTATCCATTGACCATGCAAATAGCATGTTTATGCAATATTCAATTTCATTTACAATTTTGTTATATTACTAAAATTGATTTTCAAACTTATTTTGATTATTTAAAAAATAAATATCCAAATTAGCAGCGCCTTCAAAATATCATCTGTATATAATAAATATACCTTTAAAAATTCATGATTTTAAATACTATATTATAATTTTCTTAAATCTCAATATACATTGTATTAGGAAGTTATTTTAGTTTATTTATTGTATTTTATTAAATGTTTTTTTTTCCTTTTATTGACTTGGAATAATCTAATTTCTGATTTTATAATTCACTTAAGATTTTGTTTTGATTAATTTAAAATGTTATCTTTAACAGTTTTTGATGAGTTTTTTTTTCTTCATCAGATCTAAAGCATTATATTGTAGTTATATTTGATTTGTTTTTTCTTTTAAATTTTAATTAGAATAACAATATGTATATATATATGTGTGTGTGTGTGTGGAGAGAGTGAGATCACGTGTGGCTCAATAGCAGTGTGGATGATGACATTTGAGTACGTGGTTCTAGATTATCTTGATTAAAAAAATTAAGAAAGGAAGCAAAAACTCATCCTGATAGCATGAGAAGCAATTGCTGTATTATAACATCCACAAAAACAAGGTTAGGTGGAGACTAATTAATTAAAGAATCAATCAAAGTGGACCAATATATTTTTATATAAAAAACAACTTTAATAAAAGAAACTATAACAATACTCAATAGTATTATTGTTGTATAGTGAAACTTTCAGTGAATTATATTGACTTGATCATACCTATACAAAAATGGCAATACAAAAATTCTCTTTAAGTAATCTACTGTAAGAGAGTAAATCCAACTTCATACAGTCTTCTTTCAGTTTCTAATCTGCTTTTTAATGTAAGGATATCACCAGGCATGAATTCAGAATTAAATCATTAATCAAAATCAAACTGATGTAATTGATTTTAACTTTTGGCATTTGATATTATATATATCTTCTTCTTGATTTTATTCAAATCTGAATATATTCAAAATGTGTTAATATTTTATAGTGATTTTCAAGTTCTAATTTAAATTCATTATAAAATCTGTAAAAATTTAAAAATATCAATGATTAATGCTGTTTTTATTAATAATTCATGTGTTTTAATATTGCATAATACAACTTAAATCTCATTAATCATTTAGCATTTCTTGTGTTGAATGTATTTTAGACATATATATTTTCTACTAGTTAAAATATAACTTAATTAATTCTGTTGTATCATATAAGTGCTTCCATGTACCATTTCTAGTTAGCATTTTTTTCCAAAGAAATGATTCATAAAGAAATCAATAAGAAGATAACTAATACAATATTAAGAAGTGGCACAAATATAAATGTTACATAAAATCAACAGTTGATCAGTAAATTTTCTACTAAGTCAAAACACTGTATGAATGAAAGAAGAAGTATTAAAATATATAAATATGATCTACTAACAAGAAATGAGTATCTAGAGTTTGCAAAATAATATTAAAAAGAGTTAATAATTATCCAAGAATATATGTATGAATTGGTAATAAAATCCATAAAACAGAATAAAATTTTAAAAGTGTAAAATAACATCATGGTATTTGAGAAAAAGTAATTTTTTCAATAAGAAGAAAAGATGTATCTTGTACTAAAAAAAAAAATGACATTATAAAATATGAGGATATTGATGAAAAACAAGGTAACAAAGTATCCCCTACAGTTATTATATCTTTTAAAGCCCAAAATTTTAATTTAAAAAGTGAGATATGCAATAAAATCTATCCAAAAAGGAAAAAGTTATCTAAAGTGATAATTATAATAAATATCTTTTTAAAAAAAGCAGGTGAGAAAATAGAAAAATGTTGACATTATATACCAAATTTTTAAATTAAAAAATGTTGAACAGATGAATGAAAGAATGCAGTATTAATATTAATTTAGTTTAAAAATAATGTTAAAAAGATATTAAAATTATTGATTCATGAGTCATTTATCAGTTGATAAAATTTTAATCATGATAATTACA
Organism: Epiperipatus broadwayi; assembly: GCA_028023455.1. Classification (NCBI taxonomy): domain Eukaryota; kingdom Metazoa; phylum Onychophora; class Udeonychophora; order Euonychophora; family Peripatidae; genus Epiperipatus; species Epiperipatus broadwayi. The sequence goes on along the minus strand of JAQFVV010006244.1, from coordinate 4,812,099 downwards.
ATCAGTCTACAATAAGATTTGGACTTTAACCAACCAGAATAACAAGCTGGATTTAAAAGTGGTTTTAGCATAGTAAATCATATCCATGCAGTGAGAGAAATTATAGAAAAGATTAATGACTTTGGGTTACCATTACATTTTTAATTTGGAGATTATAAAAAGTAATTTGGTCCTACAAGCATTTTTACAGTCATTTAATGCATTGGATCATCAAAATTAGGACTCAGAATATTATAACATTCTGAACAATATTTATCAAAGTGCATATATACTGATATTAAGAAGATTAGTAATAAGAAAGCTATATGATAGAGCGATGACATTTCAAAACATGAAACTAAGAAAAGTAAATAAAAAATATTGAATATTTGTGTCATTTAGATTTTGCAGATGCTGTAGTTATTTTTACACATAATATATGAGAGATTCAGAAAATATTGCAAAAGTTATTAAATGAAAGTAAAAAAAAAGAAAAAGAATAAAAATAGATGCTAAAAATACTAAAGTAATGCACAGTGTGTTTTTTACAAGAAGAAAATAAAACTGATAATGATGAATTAAACAAAGTAAACAATCACAAATATCTTGATCAGATTATTACTGCAGATGAAAACATAATGGATGAAATTAATAAGAGTATTTTTATGGTAAAAATAACTTAATATTAAAAGGAAATATTCCTAGTATTTATAAAGAAAAAGATTTTTAATAGTTGTGTTTTACCATTTTTTACTTATAGTTTGGATACATAATAGAAGAGATATACAGATTTCAAATGAGTCTTGTTAGGATTAAGAAGGGCTTAAAAATGAAATACATGATTGAAAAAAAAAACAGATATTACTGCCATCATTGAAAAAATTAAGAGACTAAAAAAGAACTGGGCTAGATATATCTTTAGAAATGATGATAATAAGTGTACAATTGAAATTGTATACCCTATTCCAAGAAATTATAAAGACCTAGAAGGAAACCAGATTTGAAATGATTTGATAAAATAAAACAATTTTCTGGTGGGTTGTGGAAAAAATGAAGCTAAAAATTGGAAAAACTGGATTAAACTTGGAGAGGTCATTATTCTGTAGTGGATCAATATTGGTGAAAAATAATGATATATATATATATTGTAACCATATATTTTAGTATAAAATATATTAATTGATGTAACTGGTATAAAAATTTCTCTTTCTTCTTTTGGTGATTTGATTGGCTTGATTGCACTTTGAACAGATTACTTTCTTATATTATTTTAATAAATTTAAATTTGCTTCTTCCCATATACTAACTCATATCATAATGTTTAACTTTTTAAAATTTTTTACAACACATTAAAATTTGGTAAAATATTATAAATAATAATATTTTATTTTTATTTGTTTAAAATGATCTTAAAAATTATTTCTATTGAATTAAAAAAAAACCATTTGTTCAATTAAAATTAATTATTAAAAATAAATACAGTAATTACGTATGCGTCTCAATGTAATAAAAGAAAAGAGCGCGAATTTAAGAGGAGATCGTCTGTTAGTTTGCTTTTGGAGGGAGAAAGAAAAGAAAATGGTAAAGGCAAATGGTGTAAATTTGATAAGCTTATTTTAAAATAGTTAATAAGTAAACGGATTACCACAAAATTTGCTATAAACGTAAAAATAACCTAGTGGTATTTAATTAAGATGAATTGCTAAATTTAAAAAGTCTGTTCAAGTCGGCTGGCCAAGTGGATCAAATCACCGGTAACAATTTTCCAATATTACATTTTTAAAATGTCGGAGCTTCCCAGTTTAAAAGAATTAATTGCAAGAGTTTGGTATGTTTTAAAATGTTTATTATTCTACAATTTGGAAAAATTAAATAAGTATTTTAATTACAGAAGTTTTATGAATATGAAAATTTGCTTTTTAAAAAAGAAGAAGTTTAAATTAAAGTAAAATGTTAAAGTTGTCAACATAGCTTAATATTTCCGTTTCCAATTCTAATAAAATATAGTATTAATTGATATTTAACTTTACAATGCCAATCATATATTTGCTAGTTAATTTGTTTAACATTTGGATAATAAATAGTCTTCAAATAATTAATCAAAGCTATTTTCTAATTTTATCGTCAGTTTGGAATGATTGAATTAATTGCTATAATTGGTATTCCTAGATTTAAGCGTGGATAAATAAATATTAGCATGGATGTGATAAACTTGGAACATTTTTAATAGAGAAATGTAGAGATTAATAACTTATGAAAAACATTTTCATTTAAGTTCTGCGTGTCATGTTTGAAATTGTTTCTTGTTTATGGAGCCACGTAAAATCGTTATTCTAATAGTGATTATAATAACTAACACAAATGGATAAAATTACATGTTTGGAATTCAACTATAATTATAGCTATTACTTCGTACATTTATTGTTCAACACATCGTACATGGATTTCACGGATCATATTTGGAGTTATAAAATGCTATACAATCTAATTTGTGACACACACACCTGCTAAAATTCATGTATTGAACTATAAAATGCTATACATTTAATTTATATCACACACACACCCATTAGATTTTATGTATTTGATGAATAATTCATTGCTTTAATTTTATCGTTATATGAACTTGCATGTGAAGTTCATAAGTTATATTTTATTAAGTTTAAATTAATAGGGGTTGAATAAAATATTTATTCAAGAGAATAGCGCTTGCGAAAAAGCTTAAAAAGTACTAAATGAATTCATGAGATGTATCAATCTTTATGAGTTATTTTGTTAGTCTTTCCAGATTTATATTCCTATACTAATATTACTTATATTATATTACACATGTTTTATTTTAAGAAAGATAAGTTAGTACATTAGTTGTCCTGATTAGCGTAACATTTATTATGCAAGAACCCACATTTGCTAAAGTGTTAGTGTTTTCTGAATGGTCAGAATAACTGAGGGGGATGATTTTGCACTTTAATGTGAAGTAAATAGTAATGTTGTTTTAGAATGTAAAGGGCATTAATCTGTGCTGGTGGTTAATCCGCAGATTACTTTATTGCCATTTTTGTATTTTACACTCATTCCTGCGCTGGTGGTTAATCCGCGGAATGGTGTACTTGTACTTATTGCTTTATGATAGTGTATAAATCCACAAAACGTTTAGTGTTATTTAATTCCTCCGTGTAGATGAATACATCCACAGGAATATGTTTTACTTCATAGATATAAGTTGGGCAAAGTATTTTAGTTAATCTGCTAAATCATCTTCTTTCATTTGTAAGCATAATTTATAAGTTAGATCATCAACTTGTAGCAGGACATTCTATTCAAGTTACTTCATAATAATTAACTGTTGGTTGATTATTATTTACCGGAGTGTAAGTTTAAATTATCACTTTATTTAATGATTGCATTGTAGCTAAATCCTACAGACATAATATTATTTATTATATTATTATAAGTTTACGGTATGGATTTATTGAATCTGGAAATGACGTTAAATATTTCATGAGTTGATGCTGAATTTAGTATAATTTTCTCAATATTCATTGTATCAAATTGAAATATAAGGTATGATTAGGTTCTTAAAAACTGTACCTATGAGATGTTATTGAAGAAAGTCGATGGAATTATAATTTATTTATTTTATTTGTTTATTTATGTCTTTAATTATAACATTGGAATTAATTACTTATTATTCATAATTTTGTAAATAAAAGTTGATTTATAATTAAACTTACTGTGCCGTTGCTATGTGTCATTTGTAAAATCAGAAATCATAAACCTTGGATAGAGCATACATTGAAGTACATACTATCGTCAACATGATATAAGAGTTTAGTGATATTTTTTGAAAAAACATTTAGATGCTTTTCGTCTTTGGTAGTTTATGATGTGTAAGGTACAATAAAATCCCATTTACCTTTTCCATCATTTTGGCTTTGCGTAGTTGATTCTAGTATACCATACAAATTGATTATTAAACTTGTAAACAGATTTACCAAATAATGACACGATTAAATATATTTACTTAACGTTTTTAAATTGTCATTCGTCAGTATAATAAGAGTCTCAATGATATAGTAAACTATAAAGGAACCCAAGTATTTATGTTTATTTATTGCAAAGCTTTACCTGGACTAGCATCTGTATTAGAAATCATATAGATGGTTTAAAAATTCATAATCTTATGTAATTCCACAAATTATGCCATCTTGTACATGGTCGGCCATCGGGTCTCATACAATAAAAATTGCAAATTAAGGTTTGAAAATAATAACATTACACTTATAATTTGATTAAAGTATTTTATCATAATACTATGGTAGTTCTTCGCGGTACACCCTGGCTGCGATCAAATTAAATCATAAAAAGTTTAGGTTAGATCATTAGTTTGGTCTGTGGTAAGTTGCCCCAGATGTTGATTGTGGTCTTTCTGCATAAAATAGATAGCATGATATGCTTTTGGATACAGCTCTTAATAGCTGACAATGTGCAACGGGAATTGATCAGTGATAGAAGTTACGATTCTTAGTGCATTTGCGTTTCTGTAGTTGGGACCACACAATTTACGGTTACAATTTTGAGTGGGGCAAGCGGATGGTTATATATATATATAAACACATAACTATCTATCATATTAAACAATTTTATTAACTGTGTCTATATCTATTTTGGTACTTACTAGATCATTAGTTATAACTATTGTGACATAATTAGGAACAATTCAAAATACAGCAAAACTCTCCATATAGTAGTGCCATCTTGTGCTAATTAGGACTAAAAATTTTACATAAAAATTTGCATATTTCTTATACCCATAGTTAGAAAAAAAAGTATTTGCCTTTAAAACTAACACTGTATCTACTTTATTATTATTTTTATTACCTAAATGAACAATGTAGATTAGTGCTGTCATAGAATGTTAATCTATATTAAAGAGATTTTTAAATATATTTCCATTTAAGGATGTCCACTCTTCTTAAACCTATCCCATTGCTGCTTTCTTAATGTTGAAAGCTATATATACTTTATATCTTTGAATATGACAATATAAAAAGAGAATATAAAAACAATAGTCAAAATCTCTGTAATTTAATTAAAATACAAAAGTATCATTAACAAAACAATCATATCGTCACAATTAATGTAGTGAAATGACTGATGACATGAAAATCTGATATGATGTCTCAATTTTATAGCAATTTAAATGACTTAAAACATAAAAATTCAAAAATTATAAATAAGAAAGCAAAGGAAAAACAGATAGGAAAAGCACAAATAATTGGTTGCAACAGAAATAATGACAGATATATTATCATCCTATTCTATAATATGTCAGGTACAATCTTTTATCAGGTATTGTTTGTTCATTATTCATAATTAATATTCGTATGTGAATGACATTGAACTATTATCTAGATGTGAAAGCTATTAGGTGAATGATTTTAGCACCTAGTACTGCTTCTATATAAATATGTCATATAATAATACTCAAAATAGTTATTTTATTAAATATTATCCCAAGCATTTTTGTGAGCTTGAATATTTGAAATGGATTTATTTTATGAACTTTAAATTCATGAGCATTTTTAAAGAAAGTATAAATATTTTTATCACATTATTCAACAACTGTTCTGTGCAAAATCATAATGAAGAAAATTCTCTGAAGCAATTATTACAATAAGACTACTAAAAAATTACGTGACTAAACTTTAAAATGTATTATTTCTGTCATTTTATATTCAAAATTTGGAAAAAATTCTTATAATCTTGTTTTTTTAAAAGCCTTTGTTATAGTATAATTTATTGTTTTATTCAAGTTGCCAATAGTTAATTTTAAAAACATGATTGCAAATAAAAATTAAAAAAGGACAGTAAAAGATTATAGTCAGAATTTGTGTAATTTAATTACAATATGGAAATGTAGTTGCCAAACAATCCTATTGTCAGAGTTAATAATACATCTTACTATTGTTTTTAATGGAATGATATTTTAATTGTTTATTGCTTTTTAAATACTCATTTAGTATTTTTTTTATTTTAAAAAGAGATATCAGAATTAAATTTTTTTTTATTATTTTGATAATTTTTACAAATTTTTCCAAAATAATTTATTACATCTTTTCTCAAATTATAGTTTCCAATCCTCAGACCACTGATTCTGTAGAAATCACAATGCATGTGCTATTGAATTCTTAGTAATTCCATTGTAATTTTCTGTTGCATTTGTCAATGACTGTGGGTTTGTTTAATGGCAGTGTGTTTTGAATAATTTTAATTCCAACTGAAGTAACAAAATTTCACCATCTCCTGATGAAAAGTCAATTCAATGTGACTTCTAGTTCTTTCTTAAAAAGTACTAGTGTGTTTGTATAACTTTGACTTTATTGAAATCATAAAACAGAAAACATCCTTTTTAAAAAAATTAAATTAAATATTTATGTTTAGTAAATACATATTGTTTATATTCAGCTTTTAATTGAATATATTTGTTTTTTTATCAGAAAATACTCAACTGTAGATTTAATATCAAAGAAAAATATCTGCTGTCAAATAATACATGTCCACTGTGAAATAACATTACAATTATTTTATATGTTTCATAGAATATGTTTATTATTTGCATGTATTCTTTATAAAATTTTCTCTTATTCATACAAATTTAGTGAAAAATATTTTTTTTGTTAAAATACATTTTTTAGCCTGAAGGCTGAAATAAAGTCAATCATTTTGATTTTTTATTTCTGTTGATTACTATTTTTTTGTGAACTTGCAAAATTATTGTTTTTCTTTTAAAATTATTTTTATGTTTGAAGTTATGCCTTTATTAAAATTTGTTAAAAGTGTAAAATTGTAGAATAAGGTTTTTTATATATTAAAAATAAAAATCACAAAAAAAAATTTCTAAATTATTCAAAGACTCACATTGAAAAAAAAAAAATAAAACCAATAATATCATTTATTTAAGACAAAAACTAGTTTGACTTTTAAGTTTAAATTAATGATTTAAATAAAAACATAATTTTAAAGTATTTTTATATCATCATTAATCTTTTCTGAAAATATCATTAGATATTTGACTAATTAAATATAAAGTCATAATATAAAATTTTACTGAGTTTGTATAATAAAAAAGAGTTTATTGGAGTTTCTTAAAGTACATTGCATATTTTTTAAAAATGTATAAAGTTAATAGAAATTCTATTTTTTTTAATTATTGTAATTAAAGATTTTTCCCCAAGGAAACAAATGTTTTTGAAAAAATTGTTATATTTAAATTATCATGTACAAATAAACTTTAAGTTTTAAAAAGATAAATACACATTTTATATGAAAAACTAAAATTATTTTTTTATGCAGCTTATGAAAATATTTTAGGAGCAGATACCTCCATGTTTATTCTATACCAGGGGTGGGAAAATAGCGATCCAAGGGCCACATGTGGTCCACTAAGAGTTTTTATGCTGCCTGCCAAGACAATCAGAAAAATCTGCCTTGAACTGAGATTTCCTTCCCATACACGACCAAAGATTTGTCTTTTATTTTCCACTAGGATGGTGATGTCAGTACACATGCACAGTGTAGATACAATGTGCAGTGCTTTTCCAGTTGATCTGGTTAATTTCAATTTTGTCTTTGCATTAGCAAATATATACATTTCTAACTTTAATGAAACCATGAACCCTCCAAAAAAATGTAAAATCTGTGATGAATGTCATGTGTTTAATGAAAAATGGACAAACAAATATTTCTTTGGTAATACAGGGAATAAAGCAGTGTGGATATTGTGTCATGAAAAAACATGAAGTCCTCTGCTAACCTTCGCTTCCACAAAGTGGCCCCCGATGCAGCCCTCTGCCAATCTTTGCAGCCCTGAGCCAAAACAATTGTCCACCCCTGTTCTATACCAACAATATCTAAAATAACTTTGGGGTATCAATATATATATATATGCTTATTAAAGTATTTTCTGATCAATTGCTTATACTCATGAGAAATTTAAAATTATTTGCACTTAACATCTGGCAACTAATTGATTCAAGTTAGAATATGTATTTAGAAAGATTTGAACTCCCAGATTTTTGGTCTATTCATTCTCCACTCCATCTCAAGCAACTGATACACATGACAACACATATGTGAAAGAGATCTATTATCTTCAATATATGTACTTCATGTAAAACCAGAACTCATCACTTGTATATATTTGTGAAGAATATGATCTGGCCCAAGTGATGAATGCTGTTTCTGCATGAAATACATATATATTGAGGATGCATGTGTAAGATTATGTGTATTGGTTGTTTGACATGGGATGAGGGTGGATAGTCTGAAAAATCATGAGTTCTAATCACTCTAATTTCATATAAAAACATTCAATATAAGCAAATTACATAACAATTTAGAATATAAATCATGGTATTACCATTCATTATCCATAGATCAATCAAGTTTACAATAGAAAGCTTTAATCTAAATGCTTTAGTCTAAAGCAGATAAAGTGAATATTTGCTTCTATAAGCATATGTTGTTTGTAGACAATGAATGCCATATAATGTTTTGTTAGTATATATCATCTAAACCAAAGAGTGAATGATGTTTATTGTTAACATAATGTGTAATTATTGCCCTCATGTAAATCATATGAAAAGGTTGACTTTAATTCAAAATTTTAGAATATTTCTGACTTTCAGGCTATTAAATTTATTGTTAAGCACAATAGTTCAAAATCCTCTCTGACAAAATGTTTATCCTAAAAATAGCTTGTGGACTTGAATAAATAGTTGTGGGAATGAGAAAGTAGAATGAATATTTTCTCCAATAGGCATTTGTTGAACAGAGACAAAAATTATATGATGTTTTAATAGATCCTAAAAATATATTCATATTTGTCTTAAACAAAAATGTCTTTACTATTTCATATTACACTCATATCTGTTAATTCTAACATAATCATTGTATATAAATATAATGAATATTTGGGGAATAATAAAATAATTCCATAACTTTTAAATATATTTCTTCAAATTAATATATTATAATAATAATTATGTATATATGCTAAAAGTTAAAATAGTAATTGCCAACATTTTGATAATAAACCACTGCATTGTGTGTTTTTTAAGTAATTGAGTGCAATTTTTATGATGGATATTATAATTTAAATTTACTTAAAATAAAAGTTTAAGATGATTAAAGCATTTTACAAAATAGTTATGTAGTATACTCATAAAATGAGTCAATACAAATTTGGAGCAGTATATTAATATCAAATTTTATGTAAAGATCAGAAAAAAATGCTTTTGAAGTGTTATATTTATTGAAAGTGACATACAGTAAAGATTCTATAAAAATGAATGTGTTTGAGGAGCATAAGTGATTTAAATAATGGTAAAGAAGTATGATAAAAGATCTAATAATCTGATGGATGATTGATTAAGTGTGAGATTAATTAATAGCTGAAAATTGAATATTATTTAAGAAACAGTTCAGTTAATTTCAATTGAAGAATTAGCCATGAGAAAAATTTCTACTTAGTTTGTGCCTCAGATCTTGGTGGATAAACAGAAGCAATATCAGTTTAAAGTTGCAATTTATCATTTTTTCAAATACACACTGTTTTTGAGAATAATAATGGATCATGAAATTTGATACTTCAAATATTATTCAGCCACAAAATATCAGATATTGCTGTAATGGTACTATTTAGAGTCGCTGAAGAAATTATGATTTTATTTTAACAAAGGTCTGAATTGTGACCTGAGAAGTGCATATTCATCATGACTTTTTGGCCACAAAATTGATTACCTAATTAAATCATCTTACCTGTTCACTTGACTTTATTCTCTATAATTTCTGGTGATTTCCAAAATTAAAAGTTGTACTGAAGACAATAACTGATATCCAATAAAATCTGGAACAAATGCTAACAGAATTCTGGTAAATGAGTTCCAAGCCTACTTCCAGAAATGGAAAAATTATCTAGGTCAGTGTACAGGTATGTAAGTGAAATACTTTAAAGATTATTAGGTACTTTCTGGTTAGCGCATGGTGAACAGCGCCATCTAGCGTTTGGAATTTGCATCATCTGCTTTTTGGCCCTTACTCTGGATATTTCTGTGTGTTTACACAGAAGCAGCGCCTCTGGCGGCTGGGGTGCAGCTAACCAGAAAGTACCGATTAATAATAGCCAGTAGGGTATAGTTACACATGAATATTTTTTAAAAGCACATTCTGAGAATTTAAAGTTTTAAGAAGTAATTAGAAAAATACTTTTGAACCTCATTTCATGTTTGTGTTATTTTGAATATAATTATTTTAAAATTTTAAAAAAAGGATTACAATAAAATATTTTCATGGTATTATGCTGACATTCTGTGTGATTATCACTTAATAATTGCATATAATTTAGCAAAGATATGGGGTGAAATATATTTATTATTATGAAGATAAAAATGTAAATTCAAAGTCAGACAAGCCTTTAGACTATTATTTGAAATATTATTTGAATTAGTAAAGAATTGGAAATGAAATGTAATCTGAGAATATCTCAAAATTTTTGATACATTATATAGATACTTGTCTGGAATTGTAAAGTCACAATAACTATCATATTTTGATATAAGCTAAATATAAAGCATTGCATTAAGTCAAAAACATACTTTCAAAATGTTAGCATTTTTTATTATTTTTATAAACCTATAAGGAATAGTTGTCCATTTAAAAGGGTCTCATTATTTGGCAGTTGCCACAATTATCAGAAGGACAATTCCCTGGTATTTGAATTCAGATTAGGTATATTCTGATTTTTTTTAGGTCATAAGTAAGCCCATTATCACAATTTGTTATCATGCCAATATCATGGGATTTGAATTTAGGCTAGATAAACTGTATGTTTTAGATCATAAGCAAACTTGTATGCCAAGCCCATATGCTAAGATTTAAATCTGAACTAGGTAAACCTTGAAATTTCTTTTAGATAAAAGTTTGTTTATCATAATTTATCATGCTCTCATATTGGGATTTGAATTTAGGTTATGTAAACTTCAGAGTTTTTTAAATCATAAGCAATGATTATACTAATTGACCACCATTCTCACATCCTGGCATTTAAGTTCTGGCTAGATAAACTATGGACTTTTTTTTAGATCATAAACTAGTTTAGATTTTTTTCCCAGATAGCTAATAATAGCCAATCTACTAAAAATAAATAATTATTACTATTTTCTAAAAAATAGTTAGGATGAGTAACAGAGTAATACTGGCTATATAAAAAAGAATACCGTTGTAATATAATTCTGCATCTATTGGTTATGGGAGAGCTCTCATCCTCTAGGTCAGTGCTGGATTTAAACCTGATGAGGTCCTTACTGTTTTAAATTATACTAGCTAATCTCACAAAAAAAATTAAAATATATATACAACTTTTAAATTACAAAAAAATAAAGTCAGATGTCACATGACTTAATTTAATAAGCTTGTATTAGAAATGTTATATATAGAGCTCGCAAATAAGCTCTTATATTGTCATTTAATTTTTATTAAAAGAAATAATAAAAAATGTGTTTGCAAAATCACAGAAATTATATTATATAATTTTTTAAAAGTCTTTATATGTTCCAACTTAAAACATTTTTTTTCTTGCTTTCCCAAATGCAAAATTATTAATTATGTCATCAAAAGATATGCTGCATAATATGTTGCTTTCTCTACTCATAATGCTAAGTGCAAACTATTTTTCTTGAAAATAGTGGCTCTCAGTTCATTTTTTATTCTTTTTAGCTATAAAAATAAATCTTTCTCCTGAACAATTTGATACCATTAGACACAGGAATAGTCATAATATTGCTTCAACATTAGGGAAAACTAACTGAATCTTGTCTTGAAAGATTATTTGATACTGATCTTTGTATTAAATATGTTTTTTTTTCAGGATAATTCTGCTTGACATCATCATAGAAGTGTCTTACTTCACTCATGAGTTTAATATCAACATCATGCATATACTCTTTCATTAAGGTATCTACTGCTTTACATAACTGTTCCTCTGAGGCTTCTAAATCAACTAAAAATGAAAATTTATTTTCAACATAAAAGACCGGGCCCCCCGGGGGTTATAGACTATTACTCTTCTTGTTAAATTTGCCTCAGGGCTGTCTATGATATGAATGGAGGATTTCACTCAAAATTTGTCTCTTGGAGAAAACTTCTCATCAGCATTATGTGCAGCTCCATCATTGGCTTGTTTTTTTCTCACCTCTCTTTTTTTCTGTAGAATTATATTCTACATCAAGCAAACTAGATTTAGCTTCTACTTCAATATCATCAAAATTTTCATTGAATATTTTTAGCATAGTGAGAAAGAGATGTGTATAGATTTGCACATGTGATAAGTGCATTCTTTGGATCCTGGAGAGCCAGATTTGTTTTATGAAATTCTCCCAGAAAATGATTCCATAAATGTAGCATAAAACAAACTCTAGTTCCTTCGTTTTTTTTCAGAAGGCTATTAGCTTGTAGTCTTTGTAGCTCCTTTTTCATTCTCATCAGTATAAATATTCCTTAGAGAATCTATGATTGGCTTATAACTCACATATATGGCAGAAAATGCTTTGACATATGCTTACCACCTAGTGTTAGACTGTCTCTTTTGTACTCTGGTAGCTGAGTCTGTTTTCAAGGAAGATAACATCATGAACCACCTCTTTGTAGAAGATGAAAAGAAAGTAGAGTAGCTCTTGAACAACAACAAAAAGTTTACTGCATCTAAACAGCAATCTATAGCAGCATGGATGACAAGACTTAGTGAATGTCCAGAACATAGAACATATTTAACATTCTTGTTTAACTCAAGAATTTTTTGTTGCATTCCATTGTATTTACCAGCCATATTTGTTGCACTATCATATGACTGTCCTCAGCATTTAATGAAATCAATTTTGCAGTCCTTACTTAGATAATCCACCACCATACCTTCACGCACTGTGATTTTCCAACTCTAGAAAAGTTAGAAAGCATTCAACAGGTAAACCATCATCAGGTAATACCTACCTTACTATAACAGTTAGTTGATCCACATAGGAAAGAGCTGGCATAGAGTCCACATACAAACTGAAGTAACCAGTTTTTTCTCAGATTACCCAAAATTGATTCTTTCTTTATTAACCATAAGCTGCACAAGTTCATCACATACTGTCTTTGACAAATATAAAGGTGACCCAGATCCTTTGTTTCCATAGTGTTGTATGTGGTTGGAAAGAAATGGATCAACCTTACCAATCAATTCTAACAAACCATGGTAGTTGCCATTATTTAGTCATTTGAAAGTTTTATTGTTCTCTAAAAGCCAGACCACATTCTGATAATGTGCATATCACTGCAACAACATGCTCAAGCACCTTTTTTCAGTAAAGCTGTTCTTGTTTTATTTGTTTTTCTAGTCTTGGGTCTAAGATCAAACCATGCTTTCTTATCAATATGCAGAACAAAGCTCTTCTATGATCTTCCAAATTTTTTTGACTTTGAATGACTGTAGTATTTCACCATTCAGAAAAACCATCAGAAGCTAGTGCTATAGTTGATGCTGAAAACAGTTTACAGACAAAGCAATAAACAACCAGTTATTGGAGAGAACACAAGACATTCCTGATCATATGCTATACTATTAACTTTTCTGCTTTAAAAAGTCCTTTTGAGTGATATCTAATCTGATGTTTGAATGAATGCTTAGAGGTTTTGAATGAACCATTCTAGTGCCAACACTCTAATGGACATTTTTAAGATCTAGTATGAGAGTTCATCCTCTGTGAGGACACTCCCTTAACCAATATCACTGAGTTTTATGAATTTTATTATTCAACTGTAAATGTCAATTTTGCAACAGCATTCATGTTCACAGTGGAATCAGTTTCAATATTCCCATCAACTGAGATTCCAGACTCTATGATCCCAGTATCAGGGTCAATAGGCTGATGTTGTTTTGGACTTTGCTGATCTCCTTAAGTTTGTGGATCATCTTCTATTTCCTGAGGTAAATTATCTGTCAAGTTTTGACAATGTTTTGAGTTTATATTCAAGCTGCTGTTTTCCTTTTTCTCTTCTGGTATCTACTTTCAAATGTTCACTTCATTGTATGGCTGGAAACAGAATAGTGAAAATAAATATTAGAAAATAAAAGATTATAAACATGAAAAATAATATATATATATCATAATAAAAATAATAAATATAATGGTAATAAACTATTATAAACAGTCTTTCAATCTGCAGAAGTACTTTTGGTTAATTTCTTAACCTGCCTGCTGCCTAAAAAAATTAATTTATGGATGGGCAGATTTAAGAATTAACAAAGTCTTCTGCAGTTGTAAAACTGTTTATAATAGTTTATTACCATATATTTATTATGATTACAATTTTGTTCTAATTAATGGACATTGTATTTATATTGTATATAGAATATAAGATATGTAAAAAAAAATGAAAAAAATTATCATATTTAATATCCATATTTTACTCTTAACAAGTAATGACAAAAGATACATAATATATATTTACCTTGCAGCTTATACTGAGAGTGACTGAAATGACCCAAGTTAATAAAAGGTGGAAGTTGACATATATCAAGATGATTATTTAATTCAATTTAAATAGGCTACAACAAGTTAGAATAAATAAAATCCTGAGATAATATACTCAAAAAAAAGGATTTTAATATTAATAAAATTAAAAAATTTCTGGGGGAAAAATGTTTAAATATGTTAAAAGGAAATTGCATTTGTGAAAAAAAATAGGAATATGTTGACTCTCCTGCAAATTGTGAGGCCCTAAGCTGTAGCTTATTTAGTTTATACCTAAATCTGGCTCTACTCTGGGATAAACTCATACTTTATATTTACATTTTAATGAAATTACATACTATCTGCATACTTTACTAATTTACCTTTGTTATTATTAGGGTAGTTTGCACCATTTAGAATATTAAATAAATTGATATTTATTTTTAATATGGACAACTCAGAATAAGAATTTACAGATAAATATTTTAATGGTGTTTCTTCATTTGTGAGGTTCTGTACTGCACATTGATTCTAAGTTTTTGTACAAATTTATTGATAAATATTTATATGAATTTGAGGTTTAGACATTTGGCAGAAGAGCAATATTACTCAATAAAGAATGAAGAGGTGACTGTTAGCAGTAACAAGAAGAAATTAAAAATGAAATACATGAGTGAGAGAACAAACAAGTATTGGTGACATCATTGAAAGAATTAAAAGACTGGAGTTGGATTGGACATATTGCTGAAAGAGATGATAATAGATGACAGGTTGAAATCTTACCCCGGATTCCAAGGATTTTAAAAAAAAAAAAAAGAGATCACAAGTGAGATAGATTAATGAAATAATGAAGTGTGTTGGAATGAAGTGGAGACAAGAGGCTAGAGATTGGAGAAGATGGATTGAACTTAGAGAGACCGTCATCCCACAGTGGATCAATAATGGTTGAAAATTATGACGATGATAATATATATACACATACACTTAACAAATACTAACGCAAAAGCGGAAAATATACGAAGATATAAAGATTGCTGAAATGAAACTATCTTGGTTAAATAATGTAGATAAACAAAAAAATACAAAATTACAGCAATAATTAAATAATTCTGTATTTTAAGAATATTATTTTTTTGTTTTGATAAAAATAAGCATTTGATTTATCATAAAATGTTTACATTTCTTCTTTTTTCTTCCCAATTTCGCGTTCAATCTTTCTTTCTTGGCGATCCAAAACATCGGGATAGGTTTTTTTTCCCACTGTCAACTTAAATTGGCAAAACATTTTTTGACAGTTGTGTCACTGGCTTTTTATGTGATGGCTTCAAAACTAAATTAGAAGATGTAGCAGTTTTGTCAAAATCTTTCAGCTAAAAATAAGTGCATGATTTATTGATCCAGATATTGTTTTGATTTACAATTTCCTGCCAGTTGACAATTGATAACAACATACAGTTTTCTTGATCTGTTGTGCTCTCAATATTTTATATATTGCATCAAACAATATTTTGAACAAAAGGGCATTATAAATTTATTATTATTATTTTTAGTTTATTTTGTTACTATTATTAACAGCGTATATAAGGCCTTTTAATATCTTGGCTTTTGTTTACGGATTATCTTTTTTTATACGAACAGGTAAAATAAATTAATGCAATAAAAACATCATGACTTTTTCAGCTGATGTACTATTAAAGAGCTAGACAAATAATCACGCTATATTGTATTCATAATCTTCATTGGCCTTCAATAAGAAATAAAGTGAACCTTATCTCTCATTCCATCTTACCTTACGAGAATTGAATTTATTTATATCCAAAACTTAATTTTTATCCACTCATGCAACAGCAAAATTTAATCTAAATGCTGTCTTCTTTTTTATCATTATCTTTCAATTTTAATATTCAACTCAAATATTTCTCTCATAAATTCATGAAAATCTTATATATCTTATACTTTCAATTCTTAACTTTTATTATCTTCATTGCAAGTCTCACTCTTTGTTTTATTCAAGTATGAAATCATACTATTTTCTTATAATTACATTTTGAATTACAAGTTGTCAAATTAATTCAACCCACACCTTTGACACCATCCACTTTAGATAAATATAGTAATGACTATTATTAAAACAGGCAAAACTCTCCATAGAGTAGTGCCACTCAGTGAAAGCCAGAGTATTCAATGGATGCCAGAAGGCTTGTGCATAAAATCCCTATCTAGTACCTACTCAATGCACATACAGTAGTGCCACTCAGTGCAAGTCAGAGTAATCAATGGATGCCAGAAGGCTTGGACATAAAGATCCCTATCTAGTGCAGCACTAGATAGGGATTTTGCACCAAACCTTCTGGCATCCAGTGATTACCCTGGCTTGCACTGAAGAAAGTTTTGCCTATTTTAACAGCTTGAGCAAGCATAAAAAATGGTGATTATGTAATGACTATTATTAATCATTTACTAAACTAGAGATTGTCTCTAGCACCGTTATAAACTTTTTCATATAATATGAAATGAAATTTGCCAGTGAATTACTCATATTGCATCCCCACTTAATTTTGTAGTGACTTTCAAATAACCAAACTATTCAACTATCCTATTATCGTGCTTATTAAGTTTCTTGAAATTTTTCAGTTTACTCAAAACATAAGAAGAATAGATTGTTTCAACCCAAATTGTTTAAATATTCATTAATACATATCTTCTAAACACTACATAAATAAAATACAAAAAAAAAAAAAAAAAAAAAAAAAAAAAAAAAAAAAAAAAAAAAAAAAAAAAAAAAAAATAAAAATAAAAAATAAAAAATTTTTAAAAAAAAAAAAAAAAAAATACCTCTCTTTGTAGTTATCCTTTTCATAAACTTAAGACTAGTCTTTCCACAATCCTTTTTTTACTTTTATTATAATTAATAATATTAGTTTTATTCACTAGTTTTTTTTTGTTTGCTTTATTAAGCAATATATTTCATCACTCTTTACTATAATCAATTTTGCTTTTTTGTAATATACCCAAAATACATATATTTATTTCTTTTCACTGAAGGGTTGCATTTATCTCTCTACTAAACTTTATTACCATTTGTTTCCTTATCTCATCTCTGCCATAATAATGTTTTAAT
This sequence comes from Epiperipatus broadwayi, assembly GCA_028023455.1. NCBI lineage: Eukaryota > Metazoa > Onychophora > Udeonychophora > Euonychophora > Peripatidae > Epiperipatus > Epiperipatus broadwayi. The sequence goes on along the minus strand of JAQFVV010006244.1, from coordinate 4,794,447 downwards.
GTCCTTCTTATTCTAAATCAATAAAATAATATCAGAAAAAATAAAACAAACATCATACACTGATTAAAGTTTGATTATTTTAAATTGATTAAAATATTTTTATCTATTATTAACATGATTTTTAGAATAATAGAAAGAAAATTTGAAACAATGGATAATTCTGCCTTATCATTTCACATAGAATCTTAATATCATCTAATTTTCTTAAATAATAAGGATAAATATTTATTACATATAGTCCTCTAATTATTTCAAAAACGTTTAAATATATTCTATTTTTTCTAACTGCTGCATAATCTCTGTCTTTTAACTATATTTTTTTCAATAACTTAAAAAATATGTATACATTTTTTTAAAATTTTCAATAATTGCACAAATAAATAATCTCAATTATTCTATCTTTTACTTTTAATCTATTCATTATTTTTTATTTTCTTTTGGAATATAAAAAAAATATTTATAAATTACTAATACTAACATGAGCGACTTATAATTTACTTATAATTCTTTTAAATATAGGGGATTTGAACTCAGACTTTCAAGCACCTTTCAACTATCTCCACTATCTCTTATCACTGATCACATGATCACACAAGTAGAGAAAAGATCAATAATCATCAATATACATATTTCGTGCTAAACCAGCACTCATCAGTTGGTTCAGATTATCATCTCTCACACACATATATAATCAGTGCTCAGTTTATATTAAGATAAAAAATCTTCATACTTCAATGGACAGGCTTCAATCTACTCCAACCTCCAACTCTTTAGCCATCCATACCATTGAAAATCTGATGATAGAAAGTCCAAATCCCATGCTGATCCCAATATTGTTGTCATGCCCATGTTGACCTCAAGTCACTCTGACCCCTCATGTACAGGATTGTATCCATTTAAATACATAGAAGAGGGTTGGACAGGATGCAGGCTTAATGTGTAATATTTGAAATACAGGCACTCTTCATATATCTGGAGCCTAATTGTAAATATAACACTGACTATATATATTTGTGAGAGATGATAATCTGGACCAACTGATGAGTGCTGATTCAGCACTGAAATACCTTCATTGGTGATTATTGATCTTTTCTACATGTGTGTGATCATGTGTATCAGTGATAGGAGATAGTGTGGATAGTTTGAAAGGTGCTTGAAAGTCTGAGTTCAATCCCGTGTATTTACAATTGGGCTCCAGGTATATGAAGAGTGCCTGTATTTCAAATATTATAATTCTTTTATTTATTTTCCACATCACTACCATCAGGCTATTTGAAAATTAGTATGATCATTTAACTTAAGGATAAAATATAATACAAAAGCTGAAGGGAAGGTGGGAAAACATCAGCCTCATCCCAGCAGGTACCACTAGAGATGAATTTTGTGATGAATATAAAAAACCAATTCATAAATCACAAATGTGTCTATACACAGAACATGCTTGTTGACTCAGCTATTTATTTTGAATGCTGTCTTTTTCTGCAGCAAACTTTCTTTTTTTGAAAACTCCATTGTATTTTATTCTTAGTTCTATACTACCAATTAAAGCAATTAAAATTGCAATTCTTTAGAATGATTTTGAAATTATCTTTACCATAAAAATAAGTTCTGCTTCTATAAAAACTAGACCTATGTTTACCATAAAATATATCTTCAGGAAATCTTTTATCATCCATTTATTTAACATGATCAATTAAACAAGGGTGTAATTTTATAATAGTAAATTCTATAGCATCACATTCAGAAAGTCATAATATTTTTTAATTTTGTGGAAGTGTTTCAGAAGTTAAAAGGCAGCATTTCAAAATATCAAATAAACATTCAAATGAAATTTATTTAATACCTTTATCTTAAGTCCAGGTTTCACTTCCATGTTTTAATAATTATATTTGCAATAAAATACCAATCTTTTCATAGTTAAAAGTAGCAGCAGCAAATTTTAATCTGTTACACCACCACATTTAAAATCAACCTTTCTATTTAAAAAGTGACCAAAATATTTAAAGAGGCTCAAATTCTCAAATTGATAACTATTCAAATTAAACATTTTTGTAAAAAAAAAAATTCCATCACTAACTGATAAAGAATTTAACTTTTTTAACAATAATTATTATAAAACAAAGTTGCATTTTAAATATTAAGTACATTCTGTAGATTATCTTCTGAATTATCAAGATTAGCATGATCATAACTATATTGAAAATCAAAAAAAACAAAAACAAGCATTATGAAGTTCTTATTTTTGCTCTCAGTAAATGCACATTAAAAATTACCACCAAACCTATATCACATCTTGATTCTTAAAAAATGCATAAACAGTTTTAAAACCACCATCATAATAATTAAAAACAAAATTGGAGAAGTGCACACCTTTATTTAACACCAGTTTTTATTTCAAATGTCTCACATTTTCTCCCCCCATATGCATAGCATCAGCCGCACCTGGGACAATGCTTGAAAAGGCTGCTGATTTCCCAATGTTGCTGTTTCCTCTAGTTCATCATTCAGAAATTACATATTACAAATAAATGTTTATGAAAAAACAATGAATTTCAAACAAATTATCATAGACTTGGTTAATTAATTGACTCAATTACTTTGGCAAAAAAGTCAATAAAAGCACTACACTCTTCATAAGTCACCATTTTCTTTAAAAAATTTATTGTATTTTTGGGCAACAAAATCTCAGTGAGCAGTGCAGCTGTGATCAGGTTGTGCAGAACACAAAAGGCACTTCATCAATGGGAGTATCAAGTTGCCACAGTGGGTAATAAAATTTAAATGTAAATGAAAATGTTTTGTTTTCCAAATTACTCCATTGTTAAAAACCATTCTGATTGCAAATATTTTTTATTTAAATATAAGATTTCTTTTAGACTTCATCTTGGACTATTGTTTGAAATATATTCTACCATTATGCTAAAACAAATAGACAAATGCTATTTTGTCATGATAATTAATAAAATATATATGAAATGAAAATGTTTAGATTTCCATATCACCATTATTTAAAACATGTTCTGATTGCCAATATTTTTTATTTAAATATAAGAGGATTACTTTTTTACTTTGTCTTGTAACTATTGTTCAAAACATATCAAATATTATCGTGTCTACCATTGTGTTTAACTGAACAGATGGACAAAGTTTCATTGCAATAATTAATAAAATTTATATGTAAATAAAAATCATTAGCTTTTCAAATCACTTATTTAAATATTCTGATTTATATATATATATAAAACACATATTTCTAAAAAATATTTTTAAAAAAAAAAATTTAAAAAAATTTTTTTATAAAAATTTTTAAAAATTTGGTGGAACAAATAAATAATTTTTTTATATTTATTTTAAAAAAAAAATAGATTGCCTGGTATAGGACAGTAGTTAAAGTGTCTAGCCCTGGAACATTGGATACTAGGATTGATTCTGATGGTGCCTCTAAATTTTTTATTATTATTAGAACTATTGTTAACTTTTTTTTCACTTTAAGAGCAATATTATTTTCATTAGAAGTTTTACCAATTAACTTTTTTTTTGGATTTGGATACATGGAGTCTAAAAACTCTTAACTGATTTGTAATGTTAATCTTGTTTTTTGATTGTATGCCTACCACCTGCTTCATCTACATGACAACTCAAATTAAGGAAGATAGAATTAGTAAAAAAACAACATATATATTTTTTAAAAGTGCCATAGTATTTAATTCTTAGCAAATTTGATTTTAATAATATTTTATTATCATACTGTTAAATGTAACAACTATATAACATCATTTGAAAGCTCTCTTCCAAATGTTGCTCTGTTGGGAAACTGCCCAAAACAAAAACAAATGTTTGATTTTTTTAAAATTACCCAACATAATGTAATATAAAAATAAAAGTGCAAATGTGAACAATGTATGTATGAAAATTTGAAATATCAGACTATATAAAGTAAAGTATATTTATTAATAGTGGAATGATATGTACATGAAAAATTAATTTTGTTAATAGAAAATGCAAATAAGTTGGTAGATGAAAGATTCTGAATGGGTTTTCAACAAACTATTTTAACCAGTTTTAATAAATTATTGACAGGCCAATTAAAGTTGACCTAAATATTGCTAAAGAAATCTAAGATTTACATCAGTTTTTGTTATAATAACTATTTCATTTTAGAAAAGAGAGACAGACCATTTTGTAAGGAATAAAGACAATGGATTCTCTTTTCTCCTCACTATACAGAATGGAGCTGCAATGTTGTATAGACATTGGAGGTAAACTCTTACTGTAGATCAGGCATTGGCAACCTATGCCCTGCAAGTCATGGAATGAAGTTCAAGTGATTCACTTGAGTTCTGCAAATAAAGTATAATATATAAAAATAAATTATAAATCATAAACATGAAACAAACACTTTGAGAAAATATAAATAATGAGATTAACATTTTGGTTTGATTAGAAAGCTGTAGTAATGAACATAGGCAGAATGCAAAGACATTGTCTGAACAAAACATTATTATTTAATGAGCATATCATTTTCTCAGTTGTAGGACTTATTCAGTAGCACAAGAATAGTTACTTAAGTAAAATAATTATTACATAGTTACCTAAATTAAATGATTATTATTAATTATTTAAAAAAATTATTACTATGGACAAACAAAAATCAAAAAAGAGATTATTTTAAGATATGTGGACTGAAAAGTATAGATATATCGAAAATGGTGACAAATTGATATGTATTTTATGTACAAATATAATTACCATCAGAACTTATAATATTGAGTGACACTTTATTTCAAAACATAAAGATGTGATTGAAATGCCAAATGAAGAAAAATCTGAATGCATTGCTAAATGTGTATTAAATTTTGGAAAACAAAATAAATTGTTAAAGAATTTTATTGCTAGCCACAATCCCACTACTTCTGCCTGATTTGTTGTAGCTCATAGCATCGGTATTGATGATGGTGAATTTTTGGAAAATGCATTCATAAATTGTTCTAGACACATTTAATGACTTTGCAAATAAACAACAAATAAATGAGAGAATTAAAGAAATGTCATTGTCAGCCAGAGCAGTTCAGTTTCACATTAAAGATATGATCAAAAATATTGATGAACAGATCAAAAAAAGTTTGTTATCTAGTGATGTAATTAGCATTGCACTTGAGAAAAATACTGATGAAAATAGTTATTAGATTTGCATCAATAAATAGTTCAAACATCATTGAAAAACTATGCATTCTTGCTTCAATGAATGGCATGACCAAAGGCACTGACATTTTCTTCAAGTACAAGAGTTTACAAATTTCAAAAATGGGCAATTGGTAGATTTAAAAAGTAAATTGTTTTCTATAACAACTGATGGTACTCCAGCTATGAGAAGAAAAAATGTTGGATTTGTGAAATAATGGAAAATGAATTTGGCCCCTTTTTGTTTCATTGTATCATACCATGAAGAAAATTTATTTTCAAAAGCATCTATGCAACAACTTAAGGATTTAATGAAGAAGGTTATGATTGTAAACATCATAGTAGCATGATCAGCATTAACACACAGATGCTTCAAAGGTATTTTGGAGGAAATTGAATTGAAATATGGAGATTTTCTGTTATATACTGAAATATGATGGTTAAATCAAGGCAGAGTTCTTAATAGATTTGTAGATGTTTTGATGATATACAAATATTTCTTTATGAAAATGGTAAAAATGATCTCAAACTCAATGATAAACAATGGATTTTGACTTCTGTTCTTAACAGACATAATGAACCATTATAATGATTTCAACATATGGTTCTAAAGAAATAGCCACACAATTTTGAAAATGTAAAGGAATGGAAGTTTTTCTTCAAAATTAATATTATTTGAAACTGACATACAAAGTAAAATATTTCTTTGCTTTCCCTTGTGAAAAAGCCAACACAAGAAAGAAAATATTGATGGAAGCAATGTAAATATATTTGAAAGTTGAATTTTGAACATTAAGAGTGAATATGAAAGTATATTTCAATGTTTTAAGAAGCATGAAGTAATATTTACATTTATAATAAAGCCCAACAAAATAAAAGAAAATATTCTAGATTTGCAGTATTTTGAATATCTTAAAATTGACTATTTAAGTTTAGAAATGATTGACTTTAAAAGTTCAACCTTGTGGATGGATAAATTCAAGACACTGTAAAAAGATTTAGAAAAAATGGAAGATTACTATCTTCTCATGATATCAACATGTTGGGCAAAACTTTCTACGAAGTTTTCATCTTTGAAAAAAAATTGGCTTTGCCATTTTGTATATGTTCAGTTCTACTTATAAATGTGAGCGAATATTTTCACATATGAAATTAATTTTAAGTAAGAACAGGAGCTTCTTAAGTACCAAAAATTTAGATGCTTGTATTCATCTTAAGGTGATTAAGTATAAACAAGACTTAACTAAATTGACATCACAAATTCAGCATTAAGGGAGCCATTGATAATGAAGAGAACATTTATAAATAAAGTTTATAAATTAATGAACTAAAACTTGATAATTACATTTTTATAATAATTAGAATTATAATTTTGAATTTTTATGCTTAAAGTTTAAAAGCATATTGTAATTATTTTCTCAATAAAATTTATCTTATTATTCACCAAAAAATTGTTTTAAAATGAAATTATCTCTGATCTGAAACATTTTATTAATAGTCACATTTTAGTTGATTTTGACCTGCAGCCAAAAAAAGTTGCCATTACCTGCTGTAGATAATATTTTTAGTAAGAAAATGGGTAAATTAGAGCTGGCCCGAAGAAGGTGCAACAATTTCATGTGTGTGCAGAGGGAAAGGTCATTTAACTATGATAAAAAACAGATATCTTTTAAAAATATCATATTTACAGATATTTTCTATCTCTACTAGAAATTTTGCAGGATTATCAAAAAATATAAAAACTTTTGAACAAAAAAAATTATAAAAAAAATTTAAAAATTCCAAATTTAATATATTTCCACTTATATTAGTAAATAAATTAATGTTTAAGAAAATATTTTTTAAAACAATAATTAAATAATACCTTAAAACAAAAATATTTTATTTTAGTTTGTTTATTATAATCTCTGGGTTTATTTTATTGAAATAAATGAATAAAATACATAAAATGTTTACCAAATGTTAAACGACTATAGCCATATTTTCAAATTTTTATTGCGAAAGAGCTGAAGAAAAAAGTATTTTAATTTACAAATTTTATTTCATGAGATAGGGAGGTCCCAAAATTTACCTTGCACAAAGGCACCTCTTATCTACATGGAGGTGTTCATGTATGACTGGAATTAGTCTATTCAGTAATAATGAACAATGACAAATATTGCATTCTTGTCTATCTCTTTTATTTTCTTTAAAAACATAATATTTATGAAACTAACATATTAGCAGTATATTTTAAATTTTCTGTTGGTATTTACCAGGAACAGCAGACTTTTTACATTTTTATGATTACAAGTGTTTTAACGTCATTAAATTGAGAGGAGACCTTTAATCATCTGTTAAGTATATGTCCATGCTATAATGGTATTAGAAGTATCATCTCTCAACACTACATTATAGAAGTGGATAAAATCCTGGACATCAGGGGTTGTCTCTCCTCTGGAGACTTTACAGTTATTAGGTTATCTGTTTTCTTGACATACGCTTTTTGGTACACAAGATGCAGGACAAAGTTCACACAACCAACACTGGACCCCAATGCTATATTTTGCGATAAGCTCAAAGCTCTTCAAAACAAGGATAAGATATTATCTTCTAGATTTTTATTTATTAATACATGGATCTTACTAGTATGGCTCACAGACTCTACATGAATATTGGACCTGATATATCCACATTGTAGTGTATCGTAAATGAAGTAGTCTATGATGCAACATGCCGGATTTTACTAGAGATGCATTGATTTCATACTACATGTATCCCAGCTGATAAGTTAGCATTATTGGGCCAACCTCAAAAGGGGTGGTCTATACCAACAAAATGAAATGTATGTAATCATTTATCAACCTGCTAGTGCAGAGAATGGCTCTGGCATACATCTACCAGACCAATGTCAGCAATGGATGAGCCAACATTAACAAAGTGTATTTATTATTCATATGTACAATTTTATTATGTCAATAAATATATTTTTTTTAAATAAATTGGATATCTTTATCTAAATCTTAATGAATAGTTAGAATGAATGTATCATTAAAATTCATCACCTCAATTTTGTATCACTATTAGACACAGTATTTAAGTTATAATATTTGAAGGATGATTTTCTTTTCATTTTTTTAAGTCTAATCGGAGAAATCCAATGTCATTGAAAATATTAAATAGTGATTCTGTATAACTATAGTAATATCTTTTTTTTCCATTTTAAAAGTGAACTCATTCACCTCTTCCTAGCTTGAAAAGCTTCAATTTTTTAATGACTATAATGATTATTTATTTGTAACAAATTTCAGATGGTCATGTGATCAAATCACATTTTATCAGACTATTCCAGCAATGTGTTCTAACTTCATATCATGCCTAAATAGAATTGATCTAATTTTTTGTCCATATATTATTTTCTTTTCATTGCGCAAAAATGCTTATTTATTGTATTTTTTTGTTTCAAAATACTAAAACGACTTCCTATTTTCAGTTATCAGATATATTCTTCATTAACTTACTATTTCTTTTTAATTATATCATGACTATTTTTTTATTATTGGAAAACTCGTGTTCAAAAAAAAATTCTATTTTTTTTTCTAATCATGACGACTTTCAATCTTTTATTACTAATTTTTCTTTATAATTTTTTTCATAAGCTGGTTCTTAGATTTTGAAGTTAAGCCTAGTCAGCTTAAAACTGATCTCAAAATTATAATTGTGCTAACATTTAACATTTATTATGTGCATACTAAGTGTATGTAGGATAATCAGTTCTTATTTGGTTTTATTTAGTAAATTGGATTTTTAAAATTTCCATTTCATTTTTCTTCCATTTTTTAAAAAATAATTCTATAGTGGATAGTAAATATGAGAAAAATCATTCTTTCCTTTATTAACAAATTATTTCATTATCCATATACATTGATTATCAAAAATATATATTAACTTTAAAGTTTAGAATATAATTAGAATACAATCAAAAAGATAGGATAATTTTTAATGTATAAGGAATAGATTTTAATTTTATAAATAAATTGTGTAGACAATATATATATAACTATAATTAATAACATTGATTTATACACATATAAAATAGTGTGAAAAAAAACTACTCTTCACGAATGCATGATGACTTCAAGAAAGAGTACCATTTATTTAACACTGAAGTTTTATATTGAGATTTAAGTTCAAAAAATACTATAATTTTCTTTGAAGAACCTTACAGTTCCTGATTATAACAGTAGTTGGACTTTCTTAGAGATAAACTGTTTATATTTATGAATGTGAATATTTATTTACTTATTTACAATTATAAAAATGATAAAATAAATATTTATTGTTGATAGTACAATCTACAATTGCTAATAATTTTTAAATTAAGAAACTTATAGTTTTGATTAAAAATCTTTTGAATATTAAATGAGATATTATGAATTTTTTTTTAAATTTGAAAATTGAGAAAATAATTGAATTGAAAAGTATAATATTAAAAGTAGAAGTGAAATGGGATTTTCTATAAATGAATCAATAAAAGAACAATATGTACAAGCAGTTGTCCCAGATTCGCTTCCCGAACGATACTATGACACATGAAAAAAAAAAGAACAATGTGTATATTGATGGAACATCAGAATAACAGAACTATAACTTAAAAATAGCAAACAAAAATCAAATGCAGATAATAAAGTTTGTTCTCTGATAAATTTTCATTCTCATAAAAAAAGAAGAAGGGAATTTTGAATTAATCAAACTACATTGTATAATAATCATAAAAGAATTTAATAGTAGAGATGGAAATGTTTTAAAGATAAAAATGTATTGGATACATTGAAAAGAGGGAAAGGAATAAAAATAGATTTATGGAATTTATGAAGAAAGAAAATAATATTTTACTGATTCTGTTTCATCAAAAATTCAAAAGGAAAATGGATTTGACAATTTTAAATAGAAACATAGCATATATTTAGATAAATAAAAAATAAGCTTAAATAATTCAACTTAGGAAATGCTCATTCTTTAGTAAGAATTAAAATATTTATATAAACACAAAGTTAAAGATACAAAATCTATAAGAAACACATCTATAACAGTTGATATTTCTAATGTTCAAAAAGAACTCAAGTTTAATTAAAACTTAACATTTTTTCCATTGTTAAAATACTCCAAAATTAGATCAAACTTGTAATATATTAATAAGATGCTACAAACGAAAAGTGAGGAACCATTCTGCAGTAATTTTTTTAAACTAAAGCAATATATGCAAAAATATGCTTAATAAAATAATTAAAAACAACTTTTTAGAAGAAATAAATATGCAAAATTATGTAATTTTTTTTGAAAAAAAAAAACAGACATAAAAATAATAGCAAAAGCTATAGAAGATAATATCAAAGACATATTTAAGTTTTAAGAAGAAAGTTATTTCATTAACAAAAAGAAAGATCGCATGAATACTAGAAACAGATGACATCATAAAATATTGCAAAATATTTATACAAAGGACTGTATAGTAGTAAAGAACCAAAAACAAATTAAATCTAAATATTAATGATATCAACTGAAATTCTTTATATTATAAATAAAGAAATAAGATATGCAATTAAATCTATAAAATGATTCAAGAAATAATGGAATCATTATAAATGTGTGAAAAGATAAAGTGAAAAGCGCAGAAGTGAAAGGATTTGGTATATCTTTATTATTTAAATCTTTAAATCATTTGTCTAAATAATAAGAATATGCTTATGATTGGAAAATTCGAATAGTGATAATGTTTTAATAAGATTAAAAAGAAGATATCTATTAGTACTTGAGATAGAATAAAGAAGAAGTTTTAGAAAATGTAGTCAGGGATGATTAGAACATGCTTTTGACAAATGAGTACTGAGGACGATGATGATCATCAAACTACATTGTGAACTCAAAAAGTCATTAGATAATCAACATAATATATAGTTTTCACTTATTAATGATAACAATTTATAAAACAATAAATAAAAATAAATGTACCTAGTTGTGTGTGGCCATATGACAAATTTTAAAAAAAGTTCACTAAATCTTTAATTTATTAAAATAATATACATTATGAGTTTAATTAAAACTTTTTTTTTTTAAAAAAAAAAAGTGCTTGTTTATTTTTAATGGGAAAAAAATTAATTAATTAATTCAAAGTATTTATTGTTGTTTTGCTTTTAAAAATATATTTCATTTCTTCGGTTGACGTTATTTTTTGCTATGTATGTATGAGTTGTTTAATGATAAGAAACTTGTTTATTAATATTTTCAGCAATTTGTAATGAACATTGAATGCCATAAAAGACTTCTTTTATTATGGTCTGTTTTTTTTTCTTGTGGAAATCAATGATTGTTTTAAATTACCTTCTCTCAATCATATCTCAGCCAAGTATTTCTTCTTTCGATTTGGTTTCTGTAAGTTGTTGAAAACTGAAATAAACAACACTCAAAAAACATTTAAAGTAATTTATATAAACTACTAAATAATTTACTTCAATAGAATTTTTAAATTATTATTTCACTATGTATATTATAATATACTACATATGTATATATTTATCGCATATAAGTAAAAGAAAGTGGCATTTTATAGCACACAGCAAGGCAAATATCTTACTATCAACTTTTCATAAATGAAGAAGAAAACAATATTAATCAACATTGCTAACTTTTCATTCGTTATGTTTTAACTAAGAATAATAGCTTGATATGCAATGACTGATCAATATTGGATAGATACTAGGGTTGGTTAAGGACTAGCTTCTTGAAAATAAAATCCTCAATCAGTCCCAAATTATAAATATAATGAGATTATGGATGTTGGTCCATCAGATATTTTTACACTATTTATTTAAACATTAATCATCATACACAGAAGCAGCCACTCATAAATGAGTATTGTTATTCTGATTCCCAAAAAAAATTAAAAAAGGCCAATAATAATAATAATTAAACTAGTATTAACTCAAACTGCTTGACTTTGAACTCTGTTTTTACCACTTTTAGGTCAGCCAACAAGACGATATTCATAGTATAATTTTCATGATAAATGCACTGATGAAAATGCTGAATTATGTGCATTCATAAAACAAACAAAAATTGCATGTTAAAAATTTGTTTTCGTTAAGTTAAAAAGTAAAACAAAAAAATACAGCACATACTAATATCAAATCAGTATTTCTTTAGCTGCCATTAAAAAAATAATTTGTTTTGTATCTGTAATATGTTTTTATGAAGAAATTAAACAATTCTTAAGTAGCATAGAATATCTAACTGTTTGCATAGTTAAAAAGCAATGAAATTACAAATATATGCATAAAATTTTACATTCAATAATAAATGAAAAATATAATGTGACATCATTTTCCAATGCAAATCACTATTCCTTTAATTGGCATCAAGAAGTGAAAATTACATAATCAGTTTTTATTCATAATACATTTTAACAAAAAAATTAAATTAAAACTTAAGCTACATAAAATTCTTAACTTTCTGCTACAGTTCAAAAATAAAATTTCAATAATGTGCTACAATTTTACTTTATTTTCAATAGCAAATAAAACACATAAATTTTATATAATGGCAATTTCTAATATCATATAGTTAAACTATTCCATCAGCAAAGATTAAAAAAACAAAAGTGGTTAGAGTTTAATATCCATAACATATTTTTATAAAGAATCTTAACTTTTCCTTAAACAGTGTCAAGTTGTCAAATAATTATATATCACTTTTCAAAAATTAAAAAAAAAGATCCAATTTTTCACTAAAAGTATATTTTAAATAATAAGTGAAATTGACTGAAATGCTGGCAATTTCTAATGTCATATTGTTACTTTATTACATGAACCCTGCTTAAAAGCATGTGGTAAGAATTTAATATTCATAATATATTTTTATAAAGAAGTACAACTTTCTCTCTAAAATTGCATGAAATTTTCAATTTTCTAAAGTAATTTCCAGAAGCAAAAAACTTGCAATAATAATTTTCAAAATAAAAATCTGTAAATTAAGATGTAGTTTTAACCATTTCATCTGGATTTCTGAGCTGAAAGAGAAATCATTAAAAGTGCCTTTTGAAAGAATTCATATGTTTACACTATTCATCTCTCTTGTCATTCTTTGTTAATTTATAGCTTATATATTCATTTTAGAAAATGTTTAAATTTTAGATACATTTATTTTTAAAAAATGGATACACTTTCAAAAAAAAAAATTTGACATGAATTCCTGATTTTGCGGGTAGTGCTTTTTTTTTTTTAGAAAGACATGTTTAATTTAGTTTTTTGTAGTTGTTTTGTTTTTATTAAATTTGAAAAAAAAATAAGTTGGTACACTTTTTTAACTTCAATTATGATAGTATTTATTAATAATTTATTATTAATCACAAATATTTCAAATTAATCTGCAACATTTATAAACAATTAGTCCCATTAATGCTACAAGCAATATCTTAAACTGCTCCTAAGAAGAGTATTTGTTTTATAAAAATATTTCAAATTTGATTTTTTTTATTATAATAATTATTTAAAGTATATATTAAAATGTTGTTTAACAAAATTTTAAAAAATATAGCCATAAAATTGTAAAATGAAATAAAATTAGTTTTAATAACAGTATCAAATTCTCCATACAACAATGCCATCCAATACAAGCCTTAATAATCAATGGATGCAAGAAGGGTTGTGCAATATCCACAGACTTGTTTCTAATTTACAGATTTTATCAGTGAGGATCCTTCAATCTGAGAATATACCTAGATCTTACAATCTAATGCAACCCTCCAGCATCCACATTTTACCTATTTAGTTAACTATAAAACTAGAGCTCAAGATAAAAACACAATAATGTCTTTAATCCAAACTCATTTGCTTGTATAGTCATATAGATTCAAGGTTCCTCACTGATAAAAATCACAAGCTAGAACCTAGTCTGATGATATTGAATGAGTAAGCACCAGATATGGATTTTATGCACAAATCTTCTTGAATCCATTGATTACTAAGTCTTGAACAGGGTGACACTAGGAAATAGTCATCATGTGATGTTTTGGTGGTATTAAAATTACTTTTGCACAACTGAATTCAATCGACTACTTTCTTATTATCAGTTATTATAATGAAATAAATTTTCTTTTTATTAGAGTTATTAAAACAGGCAAAATTCTCCCTACAGTAGTGCCACTCAGTGCAAGCCTGAGTAATGAATGGATTCAAGGTTTGTGCACTAGATATGGATATGGATTTGATACACAAACCTTTTTGCATCCATTGATTATTCTGGCTTGCATTGAGTGGCACTACTGTAGGGAGAGTATTGCCTGTTTTAACAACTTGAGCATGCATAAAAAATGCTGATCATGTGATATTAGAGTTGTCATTAGTTACACAAGTTTTATAATATTTGTTTTAAAAAAATAATAAAAGAAAGTTCTTATTTGAAATAGCTGAAAAAAATTGTATCTGTCTACAATACTAGCAGCATGAGATATCACTAAATCAGAAAAGAGAGCATAAAATATAAACTACATGGGCTAAATTAAACTAATTTGACTTTTGCAAAATATATACATACTTAAGAAGGTGCGAGATGGACAATTGTTCAATTTATAAAATTATATGAAATAAAAACATTTAAAAATTTATAGTGGTATCATATATAAGCATGTAGCCATTGCAGGTTAATTTTTTTTAAAAAGTTTAAATTATATTTATTCAACATGTTATCACTAAAAAAAATAACATATTCAAAACTTACATTTAATTTTAAAATCTTTCAAAATATATTTATTATATTCTATCTGAATTTTGGAAAAATATAATTTATATAAACATTTTTTAGACAAATGCATTAAAAAATAGGCTTAAATGTTTATATTCAAATGCATTTAATTTCAATAAAGCTTTGTTTGAACAGAAGCAGCTGTGCAATGAGTTACTGTTTGTCAAGGTTAAGTCAGTCACTTAATAAATATATGATCAAACAATATGTTGTCCTTAATACACTTTTCTATTAAAAGGTTTAATTTACCTATAAGATGAATCAATATGTATTTATTCATAATCCAGTGTTATAGTTGAAATCAAAATATTTGGCATTTTATGCTAAAAGTTCACTTTCAACAAGAAATAATGATGATAGTTTTAATGACCACAAAGGTTTTATAATTATAATTTGATATAGACATACATTATTGGAATGCATTTCTTCTTTACAAAAAAGTTAAATTATTAAAATGTCATATTGGTTTATTCATTACTTATTATAAAAAAATGCAGTTCTATAGCAAATATTTATATTCAAAATATAAATAGAAAAATAATATCTACAAAGCAATCATGTTTATGTTATACCAGTTTTTTAAAATGTCTATAATGAAGCTTCAACTTTCATATATATTTTTTACAAGTTAGTAATACAAAATTTTAAGTAAATATAAGTAGCTAATGGATTTAAATATGTTTTTTATCAATACACTTTTGAAAACAAAACAGATATTTAGTAAAACTGTAAACAATTTTTTTTTAGCATTTCTCAGTTCATCATCACTTTTATGAATCTTCTATTACAGTAATCAAGTAAATATCAGTAGTAAACTTACTTTATTTTATTTTTAATTAAAATAATTATTTATTTGCTAATAAGTTACATTTAAGTTATGCTAAAACATTATATTTAATTTTTAAATATTTTCCATTTTTGCATGAATAGTAACTTACCTGTAGAATGAGTTTTGCAATAATTGTAGACACCTATTTCTATCCATAAACATATTCATGTATACCACATGTTAATCTTTTATTCTGCTTATTAAATAATTTGCAATGTTATTTTCTACTTCTTTCAGCAGCAAAATTTACTTTTTGAAATAATTTAATCCCTAATTTACTGCAGGCACCTTTGAACTCTATTATAAACCATACAAGGAAATAACCCAAAAGAACCAGAATTGTTCTTTGGAAGGTAAGCACATTGAAATAAATCTTTCTGCTGCTAGATGACTTTTGTGAGAATCCCCAGATTGAGTGAAGTCTAATGTTTAGATGATGCTGTTTTTTTTTTTTTGGGGGGGGGGGATACAAATGACATTGTTCATTCAGAATTTATTCATAATAATCAAGCATTTTAAATAAAAGTTCTAAAACATTTCTGTGATGCAGTAAAACAAAAATGCTCAGATTTATGGCAAAGTGGGTTAACAAGCTTCACCATGCGAGCATGTCACTACACCCTTGAGTGTGAAACAATTATTAATTAAAACAACATGCCCTAGCTTATTTATCAGCATATTCATCTCAACTCAATCCATGGGACTTCTTTTTATTTCCCAAATGAAAAAATACCTAAATTTTTTTTTTCCAGATTTAGGAATGGTATATAAAAAACAATAGAGTCATTAAAAACATCATTTTGCAAGAGTTTCAAGAATACTTTAAAAAGTGGAAAATATGTTTACATTGGTACATTGCATCAAAAGGACAAGATTTTGAATGAGATTCAATTTGTAAGATCTAAAAATAAATACACAATTTTTTAGTATAAATTCTGGGTTTTTTGGATACCTACTCATTTTCTCCTAATGAAAGCAATCAATATTTTACCTTTTTAGCATATATTTGAGATCATCTTTGTAACATAAAATATATATCAGCTTCAAAAAAAACTGCTCAATTTTATCAGAAAGTATATTTTAAAAAATTTTGTCTTTTTTTTTTTTTCTTCATATGCCTAATTCAATGAAAATGAAAATATAGAATTATAGATATTACAGTATCATATTGAGAAAATTGAATAACTTATGTTAATTATCTTTATGCTATATCAATAGATTCCATTTTTGCCACCCATACAATAAATTTGGCAATATATATAATGAATTAATTGCACTGATATAATACTATGATGGACTATCCTATTTTTTACTTTGTTAAGGCAACAGGGACATATTGGAGCCTATATTGAACTTTAACATTTAAGTCTGCCATTCTACTTAAAAAATTGTACCAAAATATTAAAGTGACTAGCTTTCTCAAATTAATAACTATTCAAACTAAAAATTGCTGAAGGGTTTTCTTATGGACTTACCTGATATTTCTTTTTTTCATGTGTCAAAGCATCAGCTGGGAAGCAAACCTGGGATAACTGCTTGTAAGGCAGCTGTGCTGACCACTCAGTCACCAACACTTGACAACCTGATATTTCTGATGATTAACAATGAGGAAAATTTTCATTGGTATCACCCAAAATATAAAAAATATTCTTCAGATCATTTCTTGAATTGAAAAGAATAACACAATCATCAACAAAATATCAAATCAGAAATAAACAAGGTGGAATTTTTTAAATCAATTCAATTTAAAAAGTATACTAGGAAATCTGTATTTCAACTTGTTGTATTCTTCACTAAGCTGCTTATAAGATTTCCAAAGACCGCTGTCATATAAATCAAAAACAAAGTTGGACCAATTCTTGCTGTAATATTAGCTTTTATTTTAAGCTTTAGACTTTTCATTAATAACAGTAATGCTTTTTTCTATTAGCATCATGTAGAAACTATCTGTAGTAACAATTAACTTTTGTGAACAGATACTTTCAAATATTGCCACAAACTTGTATGACTAATTGAATCGACTATCATGACTAAATAAATAAAAGCATTATACAAATCACTTCTTTGATTCTAATACTTCTTTTCAATTTCTTGCAACAAAAACCTATCTCTAGAACTTCGGGGTTATCTTAAACTTTTTTGGGTTTCTAATAATAAATCATTTTACATTTTGAAGCAATTCATTCAATAAAATTCTTGAAAATCCCTCTGCTTTAGTGAATTGTAATTATATTTCACCATGATCAGTGCATTTTTATTATTTCTCATATCCTAAAAATCATGTGGCTCCACTTTATGGATCATATATTCTTAAAAAATTCTATAGTTCTGAAGGTAACATATTCCTACCATATTATAAAACTTTTCCGGGTGTCTCATCAGAACCAGCAGCCTTTCAATTTGTTAAAATTACAAACAGCTGTTGTAATTTGTTTAAAGTATATAGCTTTGTCAAATGGGATGAATTTACCATTAAAAGTCATTATATTAATTTGTGTTTAATTATTCAAAATGTTATCAAAATACTTCCTCTGCTTTGTTTGAAATGTCATCATATAAACCTTGGACTTAATAAGATAGTGATATTATAGTTTATATGTTACTTTATTCATTAAATTATATGAAGCGATTATGACCAGTGGATGTCTGTATCCACATTGCAATTTAAAATTACCAATCATTTTATATTTTTTTGTTATTGGTGAATTTCTGCTATTAAATCTTCGTATTGTATATGAAGCTTCACAATCAAGTTATTGTTTTGTCAAGCAAAAATTATCACATTTTCTTTTAATTAAGTTATTAATAACAAAATCATTGCCAGAGATGCAGTCAGGATTTTTTTAAATGAAACCAAGATGAAACTTATCGGATCCACAACACATTTCTTACAAAAGTTCTATGTATCAGTATTGCAACAATTTTGAAATGCAAATGAGTAATTCTAGTGTTGAATAGGTATTGAAATTTAGCAAAAAAATGTTCTCAATTTTTTAAATAATAAGATTGGATTAAGTCTTCTTTTTTAATACAACTATTATTTTAACATTGGTATGTAATAATATTAGTCTTTGAGCTATCTAACAATCTGTAGTTATAAGTACTCATTCAGTATCAATTTTTTAAACATCAACCTGTTGTTATGTAATGCAATTTTTGTATATAAATAAAAATGTGATACATTAAGATTTTTAAAATACTATAGACGATATCTTATGAAGCGTTTATATTATTAGATATGTAAATTTCAGATGAATAAATCATGCTGTAAATCCATTTTCATTTTAAGGTAACTTGTTTATGACTTTAGTTAATTTATGTCGGTATCTTGAAAGTATACTTAACTGCATTTGTAAAATGATTTGGTTTCTTAATGCCCAAGACAGCCATGTTCATTATTTAATAATTAGTTAATAATTGCTATATTAGATTAGATATATTTGTGTTTTTCATTGCCATGTGTCACGCACTATTCAGTGATATAAACTGTAATAAATACTCATTAAAATTAAGGATGAAAGACTTCAATAAAATTTATATTGCAGTTCTAAAATTGAAATGCTAAAATAAAATTGTTATAAATGTCAGACAGTAACAAGTCACTGATTGTTATTATTTAGTTTTAGTATGCCATTGTTTAATTACTATATTATTTTCAGGAAATTCACATTATGCCGATAACTTTATAGATGAACTTAATTTTAAATCAAAATATTTTGAATTACTACACCAAAGTGAAATATTAAAATTTCTTTTTATATTATGCTAAATTTAATAAATTATATAAATATTATATTAAACATAATCTTTCTATAAGTATGTTATAAAATATGTGTATTATTTAAAATAAAATATATGTATTAATTAAAATCAAATAATGCAGATGTTTAGGTTATCATTTAGTTATATTGGTGTTATTTAATTACAAATGTTAAAATAAGATATAAAAGTTCATGGGTAAACTCTACTCTATCTATCTGTCTGTCTGTCTGTCTGTCTGCCCGCCTGCCTGCCTGTCTATCTGTCTGTCTATCTATATATCGATATAATTAAGTACATGTATAGTATTTATATTTTAAGCTATATATATTGTAACTGTATGGAAAGGGACTTTGCTCTTTATATGCCAAATTGTAATAGAAACTCTTGTACATAATATTGCATGAACTGAATAAGTCAAAATTTTAATAATAAAGAAAGGGATAAATCAATCTTATTATTTCTAAGTTATGAATCTAACTTCAAAACTACTATTAGAAATATATTAATGAGGCTCAAACTTATTAAATATAATTCAGAAACAAATGGGACATTTTATCGAATCTGGATTATATTTGAAAAATGTCTAAATATTAATAATTTATTTTAATATCTTAATTCTCTAACATTCTGTAATGTGGCCGTTCATTAAAGTTTAAACAAGTAATGAAAATGTGTTTCAATATTTTCAGGATAAAATGAATAAGTCAATATAATCAAGCATTATACTATGACCCGCAAATGTGTAATCTCCAAAAAAAAAAAAAAAAAATCAAGTAAATCTTTTAAATAAAATAATTAGTTCATATTTTATTTATAAATATATGTGAGAAAGACAATAAAACAAGCTAGTAATGATAATAGCTTTTATGAATATTATATATTAAATAACATACACTATTCATATGTTTGTACAGAATATATTTCATAACTTACAAAGATAATTTCAGATATATAATTAAACAATGCATGATAATAATAATTTAACTTAATAATGACCAAATAATTCAAAATTCAGAAATCCACTATTTGGTGAATAAAGCTGATTCTTTAACTCAACAAAAATCCTATTCAGATTAAGACATATGTGTTCCTTTAAACTATATCTTTTTAATAATAAAAAAATACTAAGTACAAATTACGACTGAAGATTAATCCCTTTTACTCAGTAATAAGACATTTAAAAAATATACATGATAAGTGCATCACTATATATTTATACAATGCTTAACTTCAAGACATTAAATAGGAATCCAGTAACTAATACTGCAAAAACTCTAAGAAATATTCCTTCATAGTGTACATTGGAAAATAACTCTTTAAGTCTCTCAGATTATATATATATATATTGTTGTTACTCAAAAAGAAATATATAAATATTATAAAAACAAGTTCACCTTTTGAATGTATTTCTTGATCAGGAGAATTATTATAGGGGTAACTGAAAAGTGCAGACATGATTAATAATGAAAGAATTTAATAACTTAAATAATCTTTATTTAGATATATTATATTATAGATTTAATTCAATACAACTAATCATATAATTTAATCATAATAAAAAAATGATACCTTGCTATTTCAACTTACAATCTTTCCATGGATAAATGCTAAAGAAATATAAAAAAAATACATAGCAAAAAAAAAAAATTGTATATACATGTTAGCTTAAATACCAATTATAACCATTTAACTTTGCTCTTATGTTTTCTTTTTTTAATTAAACAAAACTAATAATTTCAAGACTCTCTGCTTCAATCATTAAGATTGAATGACAGTGTTAATGACAGTTAATAATAATCTTAATGGCAGGATACATAGATCTGGAATCATCTATCTCATTTAGTCTTGAAATATTGACTTTCATAAAATGGTAAATAGGATGGATCGGTAGTATTTTGGAAATGCCTTTTTATGTTATGTAGTTAATTCTTTTCTTCAGGGATGTGAACAGATAGTTGTTTGTTGCGATTCTTCTTTCATATATGCATCTTAAAGTTACTAATTGCTGACTGATGTACTTTGGTAGATAACAATAAGAAAGAGCAAAATCTGATAGTTGGATTGATTATTCATGCTTCAGCATAGTTATATGAACCATAATGAACTTTCTTTTAAGTAAGCAAAATTAGCAAAAAAATTTTTGTTAAACTAGATAGAAGTAAATCTAGAGTAGAATTGGTAGCAAAGACAATATCCATACACCTTTCTTGCATTTTTCCTCTTACATAAACAATTACCATAGTATTTTTAAAATATTCGATTTCATAAACCATGTGCTGTCAAACTTTAATTATTGGTTATTAGATTCATGCACATATTAAAGGATAATCCTTTTCAACTTCTTTTTCGAACATCTTAGCATCCACTTAATGCCATTAAAAAATTGAAAAAAAGATAAAACAGGTAATTTTAAAATAAAAAAAATATTTTAAAACATATAAATATAGATTACAAATCCGCTTTCCAATTTTTTATAAACAAATCTAGACACACGCCTTTATCTAATTTTGCTATTAACATTGTTTATAATATTTAATATAATTTTTTATTATTTATATTGCATTTTCAACAACTTTAAACAAAATATCAATTACAAATGTGTCCAAAAAAAATAGTAATGATAATAACGAAAATTGAAAACAAAAGAAAAAAACTGAATTGCAACATGTATCAAATATTTACACATTTAAATAGATACATGCATAAATGAGTACGAAACATTTATTCTTTAAAAAAAAGTAAAAAATCTTGAAATAATTACTACATTTTTTATTTTATCCCCCCCACTTTTTAACTGTAATATATATATTTATAATGATAAGCTTTATTTGTCTCACAGGGTTACAAGAGTTTATATAGCATAGATTGCTGAGTTTACAAGGGCAATCGTAGTTGTAGGTTTACATATATAAAAGTTGATTTATTATTTTACACCGGATTACAGGAATTTTTACATACTGTGGATTAGTTACATGGTTTTACATAGTTTGGGTTGCTTTGGTTTCATGAGTAATCTGTAGTTGTAGATATAATTATGTAAAAGTTTTTTTTTTTAATCAAATTTTGTTTATTTTAAATTCAAAGTAACAATATATTTCTTTACTATAGGAAAGGTCTCATTTCTTATTTAACAATAGGTACTTTCTATTTGTTTTTGTTTTTTAAAAATTAAAATAATAATAGTAATCATTTCCATGATAGGAGATATGTATTCAGGTATGAAAGGGATCTGCCTTAGGGAGGCAAATTAATTAGTTTCCATGTGGCATCATAGATGTAGGATGGGGCCAAATTCTGGTCCCTTTTCCGAATTTTTTCCATTTTGTCATTGTATAAATCAAGAGGGTGCTTCAGTGCATGATTAAAGGTGAGCCAGCACCGGGTGTACCATAATGAAAACAATAAGAATGTTGATGAGATATCTCTGGGATGGATCCACACAGTATATTGTCAATGAGAGTAGATAAGAAAGGCTTTTTGTCATTTAGTAAGGAGGCTATAAGGTCTCTGTAGGGTTGAAGGGAAACACAGTAGCAGAGGAGGTGAAGAGAAGTTTCCTCTTCCCTGAGGCATAGGGTGCAAGTGGAATCTATGCTTGAGAATCCTCAGCGATGTACAAGAAAATGTTTAGTAGGCAATGTGTTGAGGTTATCTTCAACAGGAAGTCAAAGAATTTGGGTTCAAGGAACCATTGCTTAAATTTCTTGATTAGCAGATGGTTGTTAAGCTGGAGGAGAGTTGATCCTGCAGAAACATCAGGATCAAGGATGCAGTATGCTTCCCAGAAATTGATTTTTATTGAGGATGAACTGTAATATAATTGACTTATGAATTGAGCTATTTAATCCTTACATTACATATCTAATGTATATAATTGTAATATTATGAATTACAAATAGGTACGTGATTAATTTTGCTTGTTTAACATTTTGAAAAATTTATTTATGTAGCTATATTATATTAATACTCACTATGCCCAGTAGCAGAATATGAATGAATTTATTAAATGAAACTGCTTGAAGAACAGTTCACTATATTCAAATTGTATATACAATTATAAGTGCTTTTAATAGTTATAACCTCAACTAATTGTATATACAATTTTTTTTTCAATTATTAAATATATTAATAATCAGTTAATGTCTATATTTTTTAAATAGAATTAACATAAATGATAAAGCAAAGATTTTCATGGGAAAAAGACACAGGCAAATTTCTTTAGATTCATCAATCTTCATAAAGCCAAAAATAACTACATGTGACCTTCAGTTTATATCTTGCTTTACAGAAGTTAACTTATTTCTTCTACTCTGCTGCTGCCTTCTGTTAGAAGCTTGAGTAATCAATAAATATTAGATTGCAATACTTATTAAATCCATAAACTAGTGTGGAAATATAGATTAAGTAGCACTGGATAGTGATATAATAACTACTAACTAAAGATTTTAATCAATGGCAACAATAAAGTAGATTAAATAAGATATTTTCATATCACTAATGTTTTGCTTGGATGTCATCTTACATCATATCAAATATAATTAGAGAGGATTTAAACCCACACTTCGAAGCTCTCTTTAGTCATCCACTCTACCTTATACAACAGATATACATGACCACATATATGCAAAATAGATAAATGATTTTAAATATGCATCTTTCCTGCTGAACCAGCACTCTTCAGTTGGTCCAGATCATTATCTTCTACACACATATATAATCAGTGCTTGATTTATATTAAAATAGCTAATCTTCAAACTTTAATGAGCAGGCTTCAATCTTCTCCACTCTCCAACTCTTCATCCCTTCATATCATTGAAAATCTGATGATGGCATGTTCAAAATCCTTATTTTCACATTTTGTTATGGCACACCAATGTTAACCACAAGACAATCTGACCCTGCATATGCAGAACCATAAACCCATTTAAATACACACAAGAGAGATGGGCAGAATACAGGCTGAATATTTAATGTATATAGTATATATAGTTGAAGCTAGATATAATTAGAGGGGATTTAAAACCAGACTTTCAAGCTCTCTGGTCCTACATATGAGGGGTGAGCTTTACTTATGATCAACATGGGTATGACACAACAAAAATTGGTAAACAACGCATTTGAACATACCATCATCAGATTTTAAATGATATGGGTGGCTAAAGAGTTGAAAAAGGAGAAGATTGAAACCTGTTCATTAAAGTTTGAAGATTAGTTATCTTAATATAAAACGAGCACTGATTATATATAAATATGTGTGTAGGAGGTAATGATCTGGAAATGAGTGAAAGTTCGACACAGAATATTATATTGGAGACCATTTATCTTTTACATTTATATGGTCATGTGTATCAGTTGTATAAGGTAGAGTGGGTGACTAAAGAGAGCTTGAAAGTCTGGGTTTAAATCCCCTCTAATTACATCTAACTTAATATATATATATATATACTATACATGTATTTAAATATCATATCAAATAATTATTTACCACATCTTAAAAATTATGATATAATTTTAAATTGCTAACCCTTTTTTTACTCTCATAATCTTTAAAGTCGTATACAAATAAATATATATTTATTCATTGAATAATGATTTGAATATTTTATAGATATAGAAAAGTTTATTAACATTTTTTTTCTGACATGCTGTTATATCAATATATAAAAAAATATTTTTGTTAAAATAAGAAGTTTGTTGATCAATGTAAATATGTATATATATAAAGGTTGCTTGCTTGTCAGACTTTAGAAAACTAAAAAGTCATTTCAGAAACAAAACAAAAAAAAATAACATTTTTAGGTGCATCAGTGTGTATCATTTGATGATATTGAATGTCAGTTATGTCTTATTTGTTTTGATGGTATTTTTCTATCAGAAAATTGTTCTGCTAAAAAAAGAATAAAACAATTCAATACAAATTACGATTTTAATCTTTAGATCATATTTGCATTTTTATTTAAAAGTATGTCTTAAAATATATCTGTCTACAAGTTTCATATAATTATTGAAATTACAATTTGATAAGAAATTAAAATTTTCATCTTTCTATAAATTTATATGATCATTTCCTTATCTTTTTATTCATCCATCCCTTTATTTAACTACCCAACTATTTACATTCTTCTATTTGTTTATCTATTAATCATTCTACTTGTCTGTCTGTTTGTTTTTCTTCTATCTATCTATTTCTATCCTTCCATTCATGTGTCCACACAATCACAATAGATGGATGAATAGGGTTCCTACCCACCCACCTATTTACTGTTTAGGTATCCACCAACACAACTATTCAACAATTTAACCACTTATCGATCAGCTTATCCATCTATTCAACTACCTATTTATCTATCACGTCATTCATCTCTAAATATGTATTTGTTTATCTGACTGACTACATGCATATCTGACTCTTTCTGTGTCTCTTTTTCTTTCTTCCCCACAGTTTACAAAAAGTTTTGTGTATACTTATTACAAAATACTTTTTTTTTAAAAAAAAATTTTTGAAGCAACAAGATTTACATAATCCGTCTGACATTATTACCTTATTTTGTATTGCTAAACTATGACAAGAAATTGCCATTTCTAATAGGCGATGTTTATCCTGTCAAGGGATATTAAAAATTTTGCAATACATTTTTACATATCTAAATTAATCTTGGATTAGATCATATCTTTGAAAAAATAATAATATGAAAAATGGGAAATTAATTGAATATGCCCATTATTTTATGTAAAAACAAATATATATTTTAACTAAAAAAATATTTTAATATATTTTATTTTGGTGTAATAAATTACAATTTCAAATTTAAATATAAAAACGTCAAATCATACTTGAGAAAATTTTCATTCTTAAACAGAATAAGAAAAAATAGAAAATATATGAAATTAGAAAATAAAATCGAGTAGTCTTAGTACAATGATTTCGTAACTATTATTTTAAAGAGGAATATTATAATATAATTCAAATTATTTTATATATTGTACTAATTTGCAAAAAAACAACAAAAAACTTAAGTGCAAAAGATTTGTATATATATTTTAATACTAGCATTATATGAGCAAATAATTACAGAAAATATAGAACAATAAATAATTCATACAATTTTGCTTAGAGATAAAATGCCATGGAAATTGATATAGTAAAAAAATGGAAGATAGCATATGTGGCACATTAAAAGCTGTTGCTAACTTGGGATGATAATCCAACTCATGATATATGTTATTCTAAAAAGAAAGCTGTACAAATAACATGTACTTAATATTTTTAAAAATGTATACACACATAAGAAAAATCATTTAAACATACTACTGTGTAAAAAAAATACGTTAACATTTAAACAGGTTTTCAAAGACTCTGAATCATTTAAATAGACGAGAATTTTAATCGAATGTGCCTCTATAAACAGGTTATGTGGGATTTGATTAAAATACTGTAAAGCATTATTGACTAAATTAATACTTATATTGATGTAATGCAAAAATATATGTTATTTTATATTTTTCATGGTGATCTAAAATTATCATTAATGAAATCATTCATTGCAGCATAAAGATCTTTCCAATTTTAATCTAGTTTCTTAATTTCTAGCCTCTCTTATACATATCATACCAAAAACATTCTTATTTCATTTAACCATTTCACTTATGGTATCTTTTAAAGTCTTTATCAATCTTTAAAAATTCAGTTTAAGATTTCAACTATCCATATAGTATCATGTTTCTATTGATATTCCAGTGCAACTCAACTTTGAACTCTTAATGCTTTCAATGATTTTTAGTAATACCTATTTATTTTCTTACCCATATATTTTCTTTTTCATCCTTCATATTCCTCATGATATACATCTCACCTTACTTCATTGATTGCTCACAAGTCTCTGTAGTATTTTTTGTTGTCTAAGTCTCAGATTTATAAGTAAAAACTCATAAAATATGTTTCTTAAAACTTCTATTACAAGCATATAAGCATCTTTCCTCTTAATATCAAGTTATTTCTACCAAAAGTATTCCATCCAAGTTTAATTCTATGATTAATTTCTTCTATTATATTTCTACCTTTATTAATAATTTGATTAAAGTATTTGTAGTTGTTCACTTCTTCTAATTAATGATTATCAATCTTTATTTTCATTTTCTGAAAAAAATCCATTAAACATTATTTTAGTCTTTTTAGCATTTATCTTTTGTCCTACTTTTTTACTTTCTTCTAATAACTTTTACGACATTTTCTGAAACTCTGAAGCAATAGTTGCAAAAATAATTACTGGTAGAGAGGTCAGCGACAGCTGCTTTACAAGCAGTTCCGGTTACCGGGTTAGCTTCCTGGATGATGCTATGACACATGAGAAAAAAAAATCTAGATGCCTTAAAATAATCTTCATTTAGTTTTAATTTCTTAGTTTTCCATTTTAATCCATAAAATACTTTTGGTAAAACTGCTGTAAAAAGTTTTAGAGACATACAGTCATCCTGTACACATTCTCATCATTGTTAATCTTCCTAATATCACTATATAATCTAATCCTTACTGTTTAGTTTTGATAAATATTCTTAGAAAATATGAGTTTCTTTCTTCTATATCTTAATGATCCAATGCTTTCATCACTGAAAAAAATAGTTATAGAATCTAATACATTTTTATAATCTAAAAATGCAAAGCATAATTGCAACTTCTTTTCATTGGTTCTTTCTATAACTTTATTCAAAACACTTGGATATGATCCACTGTGCAAAAATCACTTTTAAATCTAGCTTATTCTTTAGGTTTGTTCAAATTCAAAGTTCACTATAAATGAATTGTAATTACCTTGGTAAAAATTTAATATAAAACTGATAAAAGACATAATTATAGGTCTGTCGTTTCTAATAGTTTTAATCATATTTTTAATATATTAATATTAATACTGCATTCTTCCAATCATTTGGTACAATTTATTTGGACATTTGTTATGTCACTTTGCCAATAGTTCTTTTCTTTCTTTATCTGCTATTTTTAGATATTGATTATAATTCCATCATTACCTGGAACTTTTATCTTTCATTTCTTTATTTAAAATGCTGGGCAATTTGGAATATATAATAATTATAGGAAATATATTTTTAATTCATTATTGCTATATAATTCTTTATAAAACCTTTCCACATTTTATGATGCCATCTCTATTTTAATAATAATTCTATCTTTTATTTCTATTGCAGAATTAAAATTCCTATCAATCACAAGAAGTTATTTTACACTTTTGATACTTTCATTTTTTTCTATATCTTTTCTTGTTAATTCATATAATTTCATACATTATTATAAACTTTTTTCTACCTTCTACAAAATTTTAGATATTAAATTCTTCTTAATGGATTATTTTATATTTTTTATATTTATAATTTTCTTCATAAATGACTTCTCTCACTATAAATTTTATTGGTCAATTGTTGCTCTTTTGTACCAGTTTATAATTAGTATATCAATTATATTCCTATTGATATATTTAAAATATGTTAATATTTTAAAACAATTTGCAAATTTTCATTTAGATTCATTGGAATGTTTCTCAAGGTTACAAATATTAATTGTGAATACTGTTTTTTAATTAATTTTGGCACTAGTTTTGCATTAATACATATTGTACATCATACTAATTGATGATCACTTTCTCCATTGAATTTATTATGAATATTACAATATTGAAATACATATTTTCCGTCAATCAAAATAGAATTCATTTCTGCTGTACATTCATTTGGTTGCTTCAATGTCTATTTTCATTTAACATTTTTTTCATAGAAAGAATTCATAATATGATTTTTTTTCTTTTTCTTCGAATTTCACAGGTCCATGTTCACATCCAAATTTACCTGCAGCACTTTCATCTTTCAACTTTTTAACTCTTGTAGGAATATAAGTCTCTTATGACAATTTTAAAATGTTGTTAGAGATGATAAAATACCTTTTGTATATCTATATAAAAATCTTGACTAATTCTTCATCACAATGAGAACTTGTTGGGCATAAATCTGAATTATTTGCATTTGATATATTCTAATAAGTTGAATAACTAATTTTGGCACTCTGTCTGACATAATGCTGTAATTCTCCACAATGTTGTTTTTCTACTTTGTATTAATAATGAATACTACTCAAATTGGGTTTCCAATATTTATGCTTTTGTACTATAGTACATGTTTATTTTTTAAATCAATTGTCACTTCCATTTCTCTTCTAACTTCACAAAGTCCAACAATGTTCCAATTAATATTTGTCAGCTCTTCTTCCAATTCTTGCAATCTTCCTTTATTTGAATGTGATCTGTAGTTGTAAGTATCTAAATAAAAGATCATCATCAATTGGCAAACTGGATCTACAATTAAGAGATTCTTAGCACTCTCTGCCTTCATCACCCAATCACTGTCTTGAATGATGGCTTTACTGACTCCTGGAAGTAAAGATTGTAATTTAGTTTTCTCTGCATGATTGTAAATATTAATTTTAAAAAAATTCATTCTAACTTCAAGAAATCTCAAGTGAAATTTTACTTAAGAACTATCAGGAAACTGAGTAAAAAAAATCTAGGATTTTTGGTCTTAAACTCAAAACTATAAAGCTAATACAGTCACCACAGTGGATCATGCATGTTGGTGAGCTACATATGCTATATGATTAATCATATAGTAATAATAATTGCAATGTCAAGAAGATATGGAGTGAAAATTAAAAATTTCCCCTGCTGAGATACTTTTAAAATATCAAAATGAGATCAAAAAGTCTCTTTTAAGTTTTCTGTAATTAAATATTATTGAAATTAATGTATAGACTCAAACTTTAGTAGTATAAAATGAATCTTTGCTTCTCTGCAAAGCAAATAGCTTATTTTTCTTTAATTAATTTGTGTTCAGATAGCTAAGAAGTTTAAGAATCATTTTTAAACTTCCATTTTTGTAAACTAAAATAAAAATGTTGTTCAAAAATAGATAAATGAAAATATAATTAGAATTCATTTGTTTGTGTGTTTAATTTATTAATTAAATGCATCATTAAGCAAAGACTGTTTACAAAAACAAACAGAAATGTCATCCAGTAAACAAATCCACATATTTTTCAAACACCAAGCAGAACTATTTTTGATTCAAGCAAACTCAAATAATAACATTGGAGAATGGTAATTATAAAAAGATTTCCAAAACAACTTGTTTCCAATCAGTTTCAGGAAGTGACAGTCATAGATGCATTAGAAGTCTGCTACAATTAGAAATGAATTAATTAAAAGTAAAATACAATCATTTGTCACAGACAATACTGCAAAAAAATAAAGAATTTAACATATTTACTGTTATAAATAATAATGTAGCTTAAATCATGGCACATGCACTTTACAGATGGAACAGTATTTAAACTGAATACTCTCCTTTCCAAACACAAGATAAAATCTTTTTAAAAGATAAAATGTATCCACTCTATTTTTTTCACCCAAGTTATATGTATGTGCCAATCTGAAGCATTTGGAACTGAGAGCTTGAAGATTTTGATTAATCACTTTAAATTACTAATTATATGATTTTTATTAATGAAGCTTGCAAAATTTTAACAATTTACAAAACGTCATTATTAGATGGAAACTTAAACATATGTAAATATTTTATTTATATAGCACAACGTTTTTATATAAATTATAAATAGTGATGTAGCTTAAATCACGGCACATGTGCTTTACAGATGAAGCACTATTTACTGTTGCAACAAAGATAAGCCTGCATTGAAAAATTACATTATCATATCATTTTTAATTGCAGTTATTAATATTCACATATATTTGTTATAAAATGATTAATAATAAACCTTAGTTGAATCATTTGCTATATAGAATGTAATCCTTGTAATGAGAATAGTTTAAAAATAGCTTGTAGTTTGTCTACTCTCTATCCTACAAGATCAAATGTATCCTTAATCAATAACTCTTATACCAGCCAAAGAATTATAGCAAAGTGGACATCAGCAAGGGCATTAATATAAAGATGGTATCAGAAAGAAAATTAAATCTATAAAAAATAAATTTCAGTAACTGTGGGAAAGATATAACATTTGGAAAAAAACATGTAAACTAGAATATTTGATCTAGCAAAAAATATTATTTTGAATATTGTCAAAGAGTTTTTTAATTAGATCATGCAAGATAAAAATAAAGATGACAATATTAGAAATAATATGACACTGGTTCTTCTGCAAGAATAAAAATTGTTGAAACTCTACCTTATATCATAGTTAATTAAAATATTTCATTATTAATTGGTAATAAATAAATTACTTTGTAAACTTTTTATCATTATATATATATCTTTTGAAATGTTATTAATATTTTTGTTTTCATTTGTATATTTTTTGATAATATATTTAGGAAATACTAAACAGTGCATATGTTTTATTTTTAAAAAATATTTCCTAAACTGATTGTAAATAATTTACAAATGATTTTATGCAGTATATACATATGTTTTTGAAAAAATTAAAAAGAACTTGATTAAGGCATTAAATACTGCCAGACATCAATATAAAAATATTGTGTAAGAGTAATTTATGTATTTATAGATATATTCATTAGTTAATGATGATTTCATATATTCGAGTATATGATTTTCTATATATTTCAAATTTTTTAGTCATTTTCATAATTTCTTATTTCATTAATTTGTTACATCAATTCATTATTCAATTTTCAAGATGTCTATATATTATACAATTTTCTTATACATGTGATTTTGGGTCATTTTAATATCAGAAAACAATTTAAAGCTTTGTACTATACCCATAGATAATTTAAAGAATAATAAGGATAGATCAATCAATCTTTTAAATCCAGAAAGTTGAATGGAAGATAGTTAAGTATTTTCATCTCATAGCAAATAAAGTAGATTTGTGCAAGCCAATACTTATTTCTCTGGACTAAGAATACTTATTGTTATAGAAAATATAATCCTTTCATTAGTATTATCTTTATTGAGATCATATTTTGAGTAAACAAAGTATATAAATCAATATGATGAGATCACTTTGGAATTAATCTAATTACTTATCAATAGTATGATGGATAAATTTAATTTTTGTTATGCTTAAATGAGAAGATATCAAGAAAATGTGTTATCAGTTTCTGTCAGGTACATGTGATCATTTACAATAAATATAACTATTTGTATCAACTGATTCTTTAGCATTAATCACCCTGTAAAATATGTACATATAAATGCATGTATTTTGAACATGTTTACAATCTCAAATAATCATTTGAAAGAAGAGTGCATGTAATGGTCAAAAAGAGATACTATTTTGTGAATCTATTTACTCATTCTAATTATTATAATTTATATATTTTCTATAGTATAAAGATTGTGACAATACATCTAAATTTTGTGATTGTTGTTATATTAGGTGCACTAATCCATTCTATTACTTTATTCTAAATCTAAGAATTGTAAGTTAAAGAAATCAATAACTACTAAATAATAGTGTCACTCAGATTCTCAGAATTGGTTTTTGCCAGTGAAGAGAAATAATCAAAATCAATATCTAACTAGTGTAGAGGATTAATCCAATAATTAAGTTTGTTACAAATTATTGAATCAAATTATAGAGTTGATTACAATTTTTAATACTGATTCAGATTTAATATAAGATAGAAAAGTTTATGCTTTTCTTTGGTAAATTATTATTATTAAAACAGAACAATATCAAGCTCAAGCATTTGATTGCTTTATTCTTCAAAAAGCTGAGTATTGCTTCTTTACTAACACATATTAATACTTTTTCACCTACAAAAGTATCAGAATATTCACAAACTTTACTGTGTTATTCTTAACTATAACTTCCTCCTTACTTTATATACATCACTATTCATATTATCACAACTCTTATTTACGAATTGCTTGTACTTAATAAATAATATTACATACATTACTGTCAATTGATAAGATCTGAAAAATTACTTCGTAGTAAATCAAAATATTTGCGTTGTTTATTTATAAATAATACACAGTGAGTTAAATGTGAAGATGTCTAAAGCTTCACATTCTGCCTTATATATATAGAAATTTAAGTAAAGAGAAAGGTGGAATTACCTTTTTTTTTAATAAAATATCTGTCTTGTGTTGTGACTTAAGAGCTCCCTATACAGTTATCATTACATCTTATTGGCTGCCATATAAGCATTCTAAAAGTGCATGCGAGAGGTTTTCAGCCTTTCACTTTAATCTCAACTCTTATTGTAAATTTTCAATTTTATTTATTTTTAACCACTAGTAATATCTTCTTGTATTGTGAATTTAATTATTACAACTCATAATACCTTGATTTAAAATCTCAACAACTTTGAATATATTTCTGCTTCTATTAGCATTTTTTTTAATGAAAGTACAGTTTCAAGGGTGTAGATTTTTTTTCAATTTTCTATTACCAAATATGTATTGGTTGTTAAATAAAAAAAATTAATCTTTTATAAATTTCATTAACAATATTTATTTCAATTTTTTTTATTTATATTATAAAGTTTATGTTTTTATTATTTTTATATTAATACAAAGAAATAATAAAGTGTAAATTTTCTAATTAATTATAATTAATGATAATAAATAAAAAGTAAATATTATAATTCAAATGCCTATGTCTATATGTATTAAAACAGTAATTAAATATTATTACCCTTCTTTATAATTAATGCATAAAAAACATTTTACGTATTTTTTTTATATTTTTAGATTAATAAGTTGAAGTCGGCATTAGTGGACAGAATATGACATTTTATATTTCTATTTTTTTTTGTTATATTAATAAATTGAATTAATACAAAAAATAATAATAATAAATAAAGTGGAAATATTATAATTATTTTTTGCAGAAATGTTTCTTTTTCAAAAACAGCAATAATTAAAAAAAAGCTAAATATTAAATATGATGTTTGTTTTTTATCAGCCCTGAAACTGTATATTTATTTTTAAAAATGACTGCCAAGCATGATAAATACAAAAACACCCATATATCATAAATATTTATCCAAAGAAATCCTTCAATTTTTGCTTAATTACTCTCTTTGAATCATATATAACTTATGGTGTCATCAATTAGTCAAGTTTAAATTAAAATTAGCATAACTCAGCAGCAAAATATATGAAACCTAAACTCTTAGATGACATTAATAAATGATCTAAAATACTAGTTTATTTCAAATCCATTGTAGACATATTATTGAAAGTAAATGGAATATATGAACTCAAAATTTGTTTGGGCTTGCTTTTGATAAATGCTTTACTTTTAAAAGTAAAATTAGTGATTACCACAATTGAATTACAATATAAAATAGTTTTAACTAATATCACATCAAATGGTATTTAAAAAAGAGAGAAACCAATATATGTTCTAGCCGTATTTTTATATTGGACTATTTCCATCATCTAATATGTGTGTTGAATGTCTTTAGAAAAGTTTAATTTTAGTTAAATATTCTAAATGCATTCAACTGTTAGTAATATCACAGCAAACAGGTTAGTATATGCACCAACTGTTAGTAATATCACAGCAAACAAATGTTAGTAATATCACAGCAAACAGGTTAGTATATGCACTTACTGTTAGTAATATCACAGCAAGCAGGTTAGTAGCCTATACATCTAATCACACCAGAAACACAAAACATGGAGTTATACTATCAGTGTGGAACAGAGCAAAAGAAGTTTGTTCAGAAACTGGTGATTTGGAAAAAGAAAAGATCTATATAGAACAAACTCTTAGGAAAAATGGTTATCCATCAGCTGTTATTAAGAAAACATTAAATAGACAACAAAAAGAACTATCAAGAGAAAAGACAATTATTGGTACTGTAGTGTACCCATACATTCCAAAAATAACAGACAAATTAAAGAAAATCTGCAATCAGTGTAACATCAGAACAGCTTTCCAGAGCCATACCACACTATGAGGAATTCTAACATCTACAAAGCCTAAACTTGAAATGTTGAAAAGAAAAAACTGCATCTATGAAATACCATGTGAATGTGGAAGAACATATATTGGTGAGACCAGTCATCTCATTCAAAAGCACTTGCAAGAACATAAACTGATGATTAGAAGAAAGAAAACAGATGTGTCTAAGGCAGCAGACCATGTATGGACCAATGAACATACGTTCGATTGGGAAAATACAAAAATATTGGATAAAGAAGAAAAGATACAAAGAAGAAAATTTAAAGAAGCTGCTCACATGACAATGGCAAAAAATCCCATAAGCCAACCTAGTGTGACTATACATAATGTTTGGAAACCACTAATCAACTTTGCTCTGAGGAAAAAGTGGAGAAATCAGAAGGAACCTCATAGATAAGTATATGAAATTACTACATACTGTTGCCTTTGGCAGGATGGCTCAGTTGGTTAGAGCATTAACTTAAAATTCAATAATCAAGAATCTAAAGAACCAGGTTCAAAATCCCATGCTAGTACTGTCACTGGTCAGGCCAGCAACACCTGAAGAAGAGGGGAGAAAAATACCCCTCGAAACGTTGTGCATATAGTAACCTCTTTGCTGTGATATTACTAACAGTAAGTGCATATACTAACCTGTTTGCTGTGATATTACTAACATTTGTTTGCTATGATATTACTAACAGTTGGTGCATATACTAACCTGTTTGCTGTGATATTACTAACAGTTGAATGCATTTAGAATATTTAACTAAAATTAAACTTTTCTAAAGACATTCAACACACATATTAGATGATGGAAATAGTCCAATATAAAAATACAGCTAGAACACCATCATCACAAGCCTTCAGAAAAACAATATATATTTTCATTTATGTCTTAAAAAATTTTTTTTGCATTTAAAAATTAAAATATTAAACATTATCTTTAAATTAAGGCTGACGATCTTTTTTAAAAAATGGTATTGACTATTTAAGATAAATGAATAAAAGTATATACTTGATTTTTGCTTAAAAACAATTAATATTTTTGGATATGAAACAACATAGTGTTAGAAAAGGCTTGTAGTTCTAAAAACTTGATTTATTTTTAATTTTCTCTCATAAATATGTGTTAAGATGGCTTTTGTTATATCAGATTATTTTTCTTTCAAAATAATTTTTCACAACTCAAAAATAAGAAAGAAAAATATTTAATTCAAAATGACTTAACTTGTTCACTATAAATTCCTTCCCCTCTCTTTTGAAAGACCTTAGTGAGAACTTCCGTTATATTTAGAAATTATTTTTTATTATAAACAGAGCAAAACTCTCCATACAGTATTGCCACCTGTGCTAAACAGAGTAATCAATGGATGCCAGAAGGCTTGTGCATAAAATCCCTATCTAATGCCTACTCATCCAATATCCCCAGACTAGTTTTTGGCTTGTGGCCTTCGTCAGTGAGGAGCTTTGGATCTGAGAGCACTGCATCTAGATCTTAGGATCTAATGCAACCCTCTAGCAACCACCTTTTATCTCTACTTAACTACAAAACTATGAGAATGAAATTAAAAACACAAAAAATATTTTCAATCTAAGCTCAATAGCTTATATAGTCATATGGGTCTGAACTCAGATCCAAAGCTCCTCACTGATGAAGGCCACAAGCCAGAAACTAGTCTGGGGATATTGGATGAGTAGGCATTAGATAGGGATTTTATGCACAAGCCTTCTGGCATCCATTGATTACTCTATTTAGCACAGGTGGCAATACTGTATGGAGAGTTTTGCTCTTTTTATCAACAATTAATGTGCTAGTATAGGAAATGTGATCATGTGATATTTTTTATTATATGACTAATTTATACAAGTTGATTATAAACTCTTTTAAAATTATTTTTATTAATTTACAAAATAGGTAGTTTGAGTGTTTATAAGTGAAGTTATTTTTTGTTGGGATGATTTTTACTTAAGCCTTTGCTATAATCCGGTAAAAATAAAGCCAGCCCATTTAGTACTATGATTGTTCATGCTCAAAATTATAGGCACTGAAAAGGAATTAGACTTTAGTTATTAACTTTGGCATAATGATAATTTTCTATTTAAGAGACTTCCTTTCATTAGTTAATTGATTACTATCATCCATTAACACATATTGATATATGCGGAGAAGTTTCTGAAAACTTATACTGTTGCACATAGATCACATGACACTTTTACAGCAATATGATATAAACAGAAGTGAAAAATTAAAATATTTTTGTCATAGGTTTTATACTTTAATCTATAATATAATGTCATATTATCATTACTAAACTTTTTTTTTTCCATATGTCACAGCATTGGCCGGGAGGCGAACCTGCAACAACCGTCTGCAACCAACTGCTTGCTTGCAAAGCGGCTGCGCTGATCTCTTGGCTAACAATGCTTGACTAGACTTTAACTGATGAAATATAGTTGTAGTAAGAATTTTGGGAATTAATTCAGATAAATAACTCATTTACAAAGTCAGCTGAAAATCAATCATTGCAGAATCAGTATTATTTCAATCTATTCCCTAAAATATGGAACTAGCTCTAAGATATTATATGTGCTTTCTTTTTTAGTTAATTAACTTAAAAGAGCTTATTACTTATTTATTTATGTTTTATATCTAAATCATTATAACTTTTTCAATTTCTCTCTCTCATATACATATATCTTGCCACTCTGCCATATTTATAATACTAATATAAAAAGAAATACTAAATCAGTTTATAAATGTTTATAGAATTATTAACACTATGTATAATGCTTTATGTCATATTCATATGCTGAATAAAAAAACATTTTTTGCTGATTTGAATACTATTTGTTTAATGGTTTATTACTATTCATTTTTTGAAATGAACTGTACTTCTTTGACTTTGTGCATGTGATCATTTCTCTGTTTTCACATTTAGAAATATATACATATTTTAAATATTTTTTAAACTTTTTTTTTTTCTTTTTTTTTTTTAAATTAAACTTATCCACATATATTAACTCTATAATTATGCTTTAGCACATGTAATGAAGCTATACAGTGTGGTAATTAATAATCTTAATCAATCGTCTGAGCGCTTTCAGGAAGTCTAAGTTCCCACAATCATAGCTCATTACCATATATATTAAATAAATATAAAATATATAAGTTAAATAATCTACTCAAATATAATTTTCAGAGTTTTTGAATCTTGCCTTTAAAATAAATATTTCTTAATAGTTTTTTAAAACTATATACACAAATATTCGCATAAATAATAAAATTACACAATACATATATATTAATAAATCATGGTAATATATACATGACTAAAATTATTCCCATTCTTTCTGTTTTTCTTTTTTTCTCTTTTGTTTTTTTCTTTCCCTCCCCATCTATCATTTTTCTTTTCATCTTGTCTTTTTCTTATGAGATTAATCATTCTTCACCTTTTATCTTAATTTGAAGTTTGTAATGTTTTATATATATATAAGTTCAAAGTATTTTCATTATTAAATCATTCTCTGATATTACCCTAGTCATTTTTTCTTTCTTTTTCTTTCATTTTGTTTTGTTACATCACTATCCTATTCTCATATGTATATTAAGGAAACAAAGTCATACATCATATGACTTAATTAGCTTGTATTTACAAATATAATATAACGAGCCTACTAATAGCTCTAAACAAGCTAGGACATTCAGACACTAGATCTAAAATACACATTCAAGTCCAGCATTTATCAAATGCCTAACTATTAAGTAGAAAATTTGAAATTTTCAAACATCTGTCTTCAAATCCAACTATTTATATATACTAAAAGTCCTTTAAAAAAATCATGTGATTTTAAAACTTCTTTTACCAGAATATTGAAATGTTTCCCTAATACTTCACTCTTATTATAAAGTCCTTTAAAAAAATCATGTGATTTTAAAACTTCTTTTACCAGAATATTGAAATGTTTCCCTAATGATATACAATAAACTTCAAGTAAATAATTTTTATTATAATCGTCAAATTCTAAAAGTAATGTTTTATCCCTTGAATTATTTTATTTTGTCATCAGTTATTTTATTCATAATTACTTAGTAACTACATCCAATTTTATTAATCAAATTTTAAGGATAATATATCTGTAATTTATTTGTTGATCTTTTTCCCAGAAGTTTACCTTCAAAAGATTTTGTAGAAAAATATCATGCTTTTATTCCAAGAATTTTATTTCATTTGAACTTATCATGTATAATAAATAGATCTTTTTCTATATGCTCAAGATCTAATTATTAATCTTTTTTTCATCCAATGTGTTTCAGTTCCAACTTGCTCCAAAACCACATTTCTATATCTTTTCATCTTATTTTTTTGTTTTTCCAAAAATCAAGTTTTCCTTCCATATGTCAAATCATGGTCCTGTTAAATTTCATTCTATTTTTGAAATTAGTATGGTTATTTAATTACTTTAATATATTATAAATCAGTCTTAATTGATTTTGAAAATAAAAACAGTGTCTTGAAATAGACACAGTTAATTTTTTAATTGTATTCATCATGTGATACTTTTTAAATCTCTTATTAAGCAAATTGTATAGCAATAACTTCTACTTTAACATCACGAAGTGATTGAATATTCAAAATAATTGTATTGTAATACTATATACACACACATACAAACTAATGATGTATGTGAATGTATTTCATATATATATATTACATTATATATTGATTAGTTAAATGTAATAATATGATAAAATGGTTTTATAAATTCTATTTACTTTTATTTAATATAGAAGCACTTACTTTTATTCATTTTATTTTATTGTAACAAAATTGAATTAATTCATTTTAAGTAAATATAAGACACATGTTTATAAGCTTAACTGATACTCACAGGGTTGACATAATCTTTAAACAAAGCAGTCTTTAATGATTTGTTATTTAAAATACTGAAAGATATAATGTAACTGCAGGCTGAAGGTTTTAAATCAAAAATATTTTCAACTCCAAAGGCTAAATTTAGAGAGATGTTTCTTGATGGTGTTATTGTAAGATTAACTTCAACTGAAGTCAGTTCATCTGATTACTCATAAAAATCCAAAGCAATCGAAGATGACAAAAAGTGAGACTTTTGGATAAAAAGAAATGTTTTCTTATCAACAATTATACAATTTGCAAGAAAATAAAATAACGTTTAAAAAACGCAATTTTCTACAATATATACAATCTATTATTCAAATTCCAAAAATTGCCCGCGGGCAGGAATTTGTGCAGCCCACCGAGAAGTTTTGATACTGCGATTAACAATTACAAGTATTGAAATTGAAATAGTTTAGTAAACGAATCTGAACTCAAGCTAAAATGATATACTATATTATAAATAATTCTTATATTTTGTCTAATGTTTAAATAAAAACTTAACAATCTATTGTTCAAATTCACGGTGATCCAAACATTGCCCGCGATCAGCAAGTTGCGCAGCTCGCCTAGAAGTTTTGATACTGCGATTAACAACTACAAGTATGGAAATTAATATAAATAATTTAATAAACGAACCTGAACTCCGACTAAAATGATATAAATAATCCTTGTATTTTGTACAATGTTTAAGTAAAAACTTATACCCACTATAATTGTTTTTTTATATATATTTAAAATGCATGCTACCCTAACAGTAGGACTCTAATAATTTATGTTTATATATATCACTTTGGATGCGACCTTTGGATTTTTTTTTTTTTAATGTGACTCTTGGAT
This sequence comes from Epiperipatus broadwayi, assembly GCA_028023455.1. NCBI lineage: Eukaryota > Metazoa > Onychophora > Udeonychophora > Euonychophora > Peripatidae > Epiperipatus > Epiperipatus broadwayi. Next base: position 4,753,202 of record JAQFVV010006244.1, on the reverse strand, counting down.
TACAAGGTTGGATAGTCTTGCTCTAATTTATTAAAAATAAAATTTAGGAATATTTTAATTAAAACATTTCAACTATAAATTGTATTTATACAATAATTAGAAGTAAACAGAAATTATTTAGCTTTTGAATTCTTATTAAAACATTTCAACTGTAAATTGTATTTATGCTGTAATTAGAAGTAAACAGACATTACAGTATTTAAGTTTTGAATTCTTAGTATCATTTTTTGTCGATACAGTACATGACATGAAATGACTCGTGAATATAAAGATTAGCAAATCAAGCTGCTAAATATATATATATCATTCAGAAATTCAAATCTAGATAAGACTTAAACATTTTTTCAAGTTCAATTTTTTTTTCAAGCACATGATCTACAGCTAAGTTGGGAGACATTTAAATATTGATATTAAATGTATAACTAGCTATTATTAAGAAGAGGATAAAGATACGTAAACCTTCGTTGCATGATATTTGAATAGTAAATAAACTGTTCTTTGACAAAGTATATTAATATATATATATATTGATACTTGTGAACTTTCAAATAAACCAAGGTGGCACCCAGTGTTTTTGATATATATATATGTACAGTTTTAAGGGCCTAAAGTCTTTTGAAAATATGTTAGTTGTCAAATTAAAACAAAATTAATAAATTGATTGTTAAATTTAAGAAAAGAAATAAATTCTGATAAATTTTATTAACAAGCTTTATAGTTTTAACAAGGCTGTAAACCTTAGCAATGAGCGTCTGAAAAAATCGTCACTAGGGACCTCTGTAGGTCTTTAAAACACATATGTGTTTTAAAGACCTACAGAGGTCCCTAGTGACGATTTTATGTGTTTTAAAGACCTACAGAGGTCCCTAGTGACGATTTTTTCAGACGCTCATTGCTAAGGTTTACAGCCTTGTTAAAACTATTACTGAAATAATAGTGAGCGTTTAATAAAATTTATAATTATAACAAGATTTATATTAATTTTTTTAAAAACTTATAACATGTGAAACAATGAGATACTCTTAACATTGTTGTACTTTGATTCAATTTAGTGTGTATGTGTGTGTTTTTATTTGGCAGCAGTTTCTTTTGGTAAACTGTCATAATGATAAAAATTTGGGAGTTTCCTGTCGCAGAAGATGATGCAGTGGACTATTTCCACTGGTACTTGGTACAGGATCCTGCTTTCCTGAAAAGTGTATGTTAATGGTCACAATATGATTGCATGTTGTTAACATAAATAAAGTGTAAATTATTTTTTTTTTCTGGTAATAAGTTAATCCAAAATAATAATAATAATAATAATAAACTAAATATTGTAATTAATTCTTCTATAATAATTTCTTTTTTTAAAATAACAGTAATAAAAATTAAAATGTAATCATTGAATATGATGAAGTTTCCTAACATTTTTGGATGCCCCCAAAACTGTATATTTAGCAAAACTATGGGCTACCCTCTAGGTTTAGTTGAAAACTCACAAGTATCATTTTTTATCTGTAATAGGTCATGTAAATGCCATTTTAACATCTTGTGTACATATATAAAATGTTAAGCAATTTCTGTTTTAATTTTTATGTCATCATATGATGTGATTTTCACATTGTGTAGTAGAAATATATAAAATAAAATTAAGAATACTATAGTTGATATATATCATAATAAAAAAAAGAAGCTTGTTTAGAGCGTTAGCATGCTCTTAAGTTTATATATATATGGGTATCCAATATAGCATTATTTCAGTATGTACACTTATCTACTTTTGTTACCAAGACATTGCATTGTCTTTTTAATTTTTATTTATTAAATTTCCAAAGCTTTGGTGTTTATATATATATATATAGATAGATCCTTTTCAGGGGAAGGGGGGTTTACACATATGTATTGTACTGCCCTGGATTTTTGGCACTTAATAAAACTATAGACATACTTGTAATGTATATTTCTAAAATGTTTAAGAATAATATTTCTTAGGTCTGCAATTGATGTTTTTCTAGAAGTAAACACAATAAAATATTATTTAATCTCATAAGTAATTTAGATCTTATTAACAATAGTGTGAGTAAATAAATTTTGCACATACATTTTTAAATAGTAAGTTTAACTAATAAAAACTACTAATTTTCAGAAATGTTGAGAATGTTTCTCAAATAATTAGTCAAAATTTTGAAAAGCAAAAAGTAAAATCTAAGGAATTAAAAAATAAATTTGAAGAATTAAATAAAAAAATTGAAGATTCTGATAAAAAATTGGAAAATTTGAAGAAGAAAAAATAGATTTGACATATGAAAAAAAAAAAGATTTTGATAAAAAATGTGAAAAATTAAACACTGGAGTTAATAATAAATTCAGTGCACCTAATATAAGATTCGATGAATTCAAATATGATCTAAATATTAAGTTGAGACAATCTGATGAATAATATGATCTGAAATTTAAAGAATTAAAGGATGAAATAAAGAAGCTTTAAAATAAGCTAAACTGGCACAGGAAAAATTTGAGAAAGGATTCAAAGATTTAGATAGTAGAATTAGTGCTACAAAGAGGTCATATAAAAGGTAAGTGATGATTTTAAAATAAAAATGCAGACCAAATTAAAACATATTATGACATAAGTCAATGATATTAAAATAAAGTAAATAAAGAGTCAAAAGCTGATAAAAAAAAAGCCATGTGTAACACTAGTTTTAAAGAGTCTAAAACTAATTCTAGTGATTTAAAAATTAAAGAATCTCAAAATAATAATATGAAAGATGAATTTATAAAAACTAAGTTAATACAGATAGTAAATGTATTACTATAAATAATAAAATAAAACACATGATAGTTGAGTTTAAAGAATTTCTGGGAACTTATAAATATTACTCATATTAACAATAAATGTGAGGTGTTTATTTATTTATTTTTTTTAAAGTAGAGATTTATCATATTATTTCACTATAAACTATATTGATCTTACATGATTAATCTATTGCTAAGATATTTATAGATCATCATAAAATAGAATTAGGGTTTTATATTTATTATATCTTAGTTAATTTGATGTCTGCATTCAAATATATTCTTTATTATGATACTTTATTATGTAATATAATTACCCTTGGATATAAATGTGAGTTTACGATGTTTTATTTGGATGCCAGCTCTAATATACATATTTACAACCTACCTAATATATTTCATTTGTACTGCATTTATTATAGTCTTCCTATATAAGGTATATAATTCCTTTTATTTGGATGCAACTTTGATATATACATTTTTTATTGTGAACTACATTCAATTTGGTTTCTTTAATTTAAACGATTACTTTAATCTTTGCGAAGTAATAAAAGCTCCTCCCATTATAAAATCATCATTCTAGAAATTTTTTATAAGGAATTGCTATCCCTCTGTATTATCTATCTAACATAAATTCATTATGTAAATTCTCTACTGAAGATGTGTATAATTATGGAATTGTTCTTTTTGTGTTTATAAATAAGTGAAACAAAACATTTGATCATTAAGGTGGCAAACTTGCAATTGTGTGAAAATTATTTTGACTCTGGAGTGAAAAGGAAGAAAGAAACCACTTAAAGATTTCTTTTTGTTATTATCAGAATATAGGACCTATGAGCACAGACTTTCACATGACCAACCACTCTCCACTCTATCTCATAACACTGATACACTTGAATACATATATGTTGGAAAGATAAATAATCACCAATATATGTATTTCATGCTAAATCAGCAATCATCAGTTGGTCAAGATTATCATCTCCACACATATATGCTATAAGTGCTCAAATATATATTAAGATAGCCAATCTTCATACTTTAATGGACAGGCTTCAATCCACTCCACACTCCAACTCTTCAACCATCCATCCAATTGAAAATCTGATTATGGAATGCTCAAAGGCCACCCTGAGGGTGAGATTCTTGTTACACCCATATTGACCTAAGATCAATCTGATCCCTCATGTACAGGACATAATCCATTTAATACATATACAAGGGATGGGCAGACATCTCTACGATGTAATAACTGAAATGTATCTCCAATATTTGTTAATCTCATTTAAATTTTTTTTTGGGGGAGGGAGGGATATTAACATATATAAACATGTTTAAATGTGATATGTAAATGGTATTATTCATGTCATTGTGTTCTGAAAGGTCTCAGTGAGGAACATTGCTATTTTATATATTATATATTTTGGGTTGAATCAATGCATAATTTCTATAATTATTATTACTATTATAATTTTTTTAATTTGCTGTTTATTTATCATTCATTTTTCTATATGTGCTATAAGTATGAATAGATGTGTTTTGAGGTTTGTCATTTAATTGTTATCCCAATGTCTTTCTTTTCATTATGGATATTCCTGCTTTTAATCATGCATTTATTATGACAATTATATTGATGGATTCTCATTTCGCTTAGACATTATTTGTTAAGCCTTTCCTTATGTTAGTGGTAGATACTAACAAGATAGTTGTGTGTAGCATGGAATCAGTATTCTCTGAACAATTTAGTGTAGGCTTGAATTTCTCACCATCATTGCCCATAAATATTTCAATGTGTGTATTATAAAAAGCATTTGTGCGATTATAATTTCCTACTGACAAAACTCACTATATATATTGCCACACACAGCAAGCTAGAGTAATCAATGGATGCCAGAAGGCTTCTGCATAAAATCCCCATCTAGTGCCTATTCATCCAATATCCCCAGACTAGTTTCTGGCTTATGGCCTTCATCAGTGAGGAGCCTTGGACCTAAGAGCACTGCATCTAGATCTTAGGATCTAATGCAACCCTCCAGCAACCACCTTTTATTTCCATTTAACTACAAAACTATGCCTGTTTTAACAACAGTTAAACACACACATAAGAGGAGGTGGTCATGTGATGTTTATTGGCTTAAAAACAATCCTGCCTAATAGGATAGTGGTGGCTATGGTTATTAAAAAACCAAAGACATCAAAATGTATGGGGACTAAACTGATTTCAGACCCATATGACTCTATGAGCTAATGGACTTGGATTGAAAACATTAAGGTGTTTTCAGTTTAAGACTCATTGTTTTGTAGTTAAATGGAGATAAAAGGTGGTTGCCGGAGGTTTGGATTAGATCCTAAGAGCTAGATGCAGTGTTCTCAGAGCCAAGGCTCCTTAATGATGAAGGCAAACTAGTCTGGGGATATTGGATGAGTAGGCACTAGATGGGGATTTTATGCACCAGTCTTCTGGCATCCATTGATTACTCTAGCTTGCTGTGTGTGGCAATATATATAGTGAGTTTTGCCTGTTTTAACAAGTTATACACACACATAAGAGGAGGTGGTCATGTGATAATTTCCTACTCTTATTATATATTTTCAAATAATTGCATCAAGTCTGGAGAACATTATAACTCTACTTTGACGGTAAATACAAGTGCTCCAGGATGATTTCAAATATACATCCAATTTGTTTACTACTGCACTCTCTTCCATGTATTCTTCCATTATGCCTTTAGAATATGGGTCACCTCAACTCTCATGAGTTTGTTATTTGATTCATGGTCACTCTGAGAATCCTGTGAGCTATGTTTCATTGGACATTCAGGAATATCATTTGAATTTGCTTCTCTCAACTCCTGAGACTCACAATCTAATTTAAATATTTGTATGTAGATTCATTGAGTGGTCTGAGCTCTCTACCAGACTTTGTGGACTGCATTGGTTCTCTGCCAATGTTGCTAATGTCTTCATGTGCTCATCCATTTCCATCCTTTTTCCTGGTTTTTCTAGATCAGGTTCAACTGCTTCAACAATGGTGTGATGATTCTCTTTGTCAATATCCTGCTATATGATAGTGTGGTGCACTTCAGCTCACTTAATTTTGCTCTCTGTCATTCAATTCCTCCCTATTGTCGTGGGTCTTAGAGTTGATTTTGGTCCACTGCATTTCAACGGTCAGTGTCCCCTTACACAGCTGAGACTTGATCACTACTAATCTCTGATGGTCTTGTCCATTTTGTCAATCCAATCTCATGTCAGTGGCACTTTTCACAAGCTTCTCTATAGAGGCTTTATCTATAACTGAATCTGTTTCTAATGAGGTTATTTTGTATTCAAGTTGTTTAAACTGATGATCTAATGCTACTAATATTCTGTCATGCAACTCTGCCTTGAGGCTCTGGGCTATGGACAGTTGGTTTATCATTATGTGAGCCTCTTGAAATTCCATTTTGTCTTGAAGCTTCTTCTGTTCTGTATATATCTCTTTTTTGAAGACCTCTTGACTCTTATGTACTTCATCACATTTGACATTTAGTTGAATAATGATACTTAATCTGAATTTTTCAAATCATTGTTGGAATTTTAGTTTTTCTCTTCAATTCTGTCCCTTAGGTTGCCAAATGCTAGATTCATCTCTGAGTTGTCTCTTTGTACACTATTCAAATTTAAAAACAGCTGCTCCATATCATTGATAACCTAGCCTCAATATTCACTTCTGTTTTTACATCTGCCCTAACATTATCTAATGTTTTCCCTTAGGCTTTCTTCCAAATTTAGCATATTATTCATTTCATCTTTCATGTCTTCCTTAATACTGTTCATATTGCTTCTCAGACTAATTACATTACTGTTCACTTCATCTTTTAGGCTGCCCATTTCACCCTTTACACTATCTTGCTTTCATATTACTGTTCATTTTATTCATCGCTTCCTTCATACTACTTATTTTTGCTTTCATATTACTGTTCATTTTATTCATCGCTTCCTTCATACTACTTATTTTTGCTTTCATATTACTATTATTGCTGTTCATATCTGCTCTCAATCATGCTTCCATGCTCATGAGCATTTGGAACATTTGTTCTATCATTGTTATGTCACCCTTTGTGGCCTGTGCTGCTTCAATTTTCAGTGCTTAAGCCATCTCATTGCGGAGTGCTCCTTGAGATTGAAGTAACACTCATCTGCAACCTGTGTCTGTGTAGGGTGATCAATTTCAATCATAGACCCCAGGTATTTGGACCTGTAAAGAGCTTCACCAAAATGGCTAGCATTATCTTCCAGTCATAGACCCCCAGGCATTTGGACCTGTAAAGAACCTGCCTAAAATAACTAGCATCACCTTCCATTTCACTATCACATGATTTTTCAATACATCCCATCTCTTTGTTTGGTAGCTAGCTCTCTTCCACTCCTATAAAGATATTTTTTTCCCTTTAAATGTCAATATATGTGTGTGTGTGTGTGCCATAGAACCTACTGCTGCCACCTTGCCATTGAGTGTTTATTTAACTCCAATGTTATTATTTTAATACCTACTTTTTGTTTAGCCTATGTTTTATCTTTTATTTTGTTTTTATTAATTAATTCATTATAGTCTCTATTTATCATCTCTCACTTATCAACTACTTATATTTAATATTTCATAAGATGTATTACACTTTATGTTTGGGTGTGTCAATCCATTGCTAACCACATAAATTTATCAAGGTTGTAGACATGTAAAGTTTAAGAAAAGAGCAAATTCCAAAAAAAAAAAAATATTATTTTTTTATCTTATCTACTAGTCCATTAGCTGGATCTTCCTAGAAATGATAATGTAATATTCCAGATTTACTATTTTGAGCCCCAATGTTGGTGGCACCATGGTGTAACAGTCTGGATTTTCCACCAAAAGAGGGAGGACACATCTAACTACAGTTGGGGCTTGAGTCTTTTTGTAGGATGCTGTAAATGACATGATGAAGTAACTAACCAATGATCATATCCACCTCAAAGGGGCTAGCTCTTAATTTACTCATTAAATCTAGTTACAATTTAGGCTAGTTCATCCATACCTCACCCCTCTTTCAGATTCCATTATGTCTTAGTATTCAAATCCAGGGAGAATGTTGCCTTTGGCTCCTTTCAGGGGTGAATTTACTTTACATAGCAACTAAGTTTTCATTGCTTAAGGTACATTCAACACTATTGCTGTGTTATATATTAAAGTAATACATGTGTGTGTGAATATATATATAGTCATTTAAATTGATGTGTATGAATTGAATTTGACAAACTAGAAACCAATTTGATTGAAAACACATTAACAACTTATGAGGGAAAACCTCGAAAGCACTCGGCCCATTTAATTGTTTTTGGTTTTTGCAGCTTCTTCGTCAGCGGGTAAATCACTTTTATATGCTATTTATAATAGAGAAAAATCCAAATTTTATCAACATAGTGAAAAATGTGATTATGTGTGTATTTCTATCATATCTATGACTAAAATTATTTGTTACTCCATCCCATAGCCATGGTATATATGCATCAATAGATTCTCCCTCTTTACAGAGCCAATAAGGTTAGCTAATGCAAAAAAAAAATATTATTTCATTGTCATTATGATTGTGAAGCTATCACAGTATGCCCAATAGCTTCTTTATCCAATTTTAGCTGGAGAGGTTTCATCTTCTTTGGGGACCTCCCTATCTATGTACAAGTTGCCTAAAGAGGATAGAAAAAAACTTTCACACAAGAATATTCATCATTCATACTGAATAAACCAAATGTAATGATTATTAAATATAAACAAATAAACTAATAACACAAATCTGTCCTGTACTAGTAAGTGTAAATTAATATTGAAGAGTATCAAAAATTCTTATCTCATTCCATATTATGTGATGATGATGGCCAGGGAATAACCTAAATTTTATTTACAAAGAAAAGTATTTTCTAGGTTTATAAACTTCCCTCATACCATGTTACTTCTTATGCAATGGACTCTTCCAACTGCAAACATGCTGAAACTTCCAAATGTGAAAGTAATAAAAGTAGAATTTTACAAACGTACAAAGTAAAAAAAACAGAATAATTTTGATTTTGTTTAAATCTTCCTGATTAAAATCTATAATATAAACATTACTGTCTTTCATGGATACAGTCCATACTGATAACACCTCCATTGTTTCTCAAATTCTCCAGTAAGGTGCTTGAATGAGATTGATTTCATTTCGAACAATACTTTTTTCTGAGATCCATTCTGACACTTCAAATAAGGCATTCTTCTAGGCATTATTTATATGAGTGAATTAAATCATCAGGCTTTATGGCAATTAAGACAGCACTCCGGCTCTATGACCCATTTATCTAGCCAGTATACATTGTTTGGTAATTTATAAAAAAAAAATTAAATGTCCTTCAGCTTATTATTTGGTGTCTAGTAAATTTACACAAAAGAAAGTTTTATTTCATCATTTATCAGTAAGTAAGTGCTGGTGATACAACATTCCTTGTTGTTCTTGTTTGATTGACCGTGGAGACTTCTGTCTTAGATTATTGATATAAAATTATTTTAGTTCTTTCATTATGCTGCTAAAGTTTTAAATGTTGATTATGATTTGCTTCAATTTTTAGCACTTTAAAATTTTATACAAAAGAGATAGTATTTTTGAACATGTCCATTTTTCCTTTGTTCTAATGTTCAAAATTAAGCTATTTAATGCTTGATAAAATATGAAAGAGAATGGAAAAACTGGGTTTGGGTTTGTACTGGGCTTAATATTCATTGTTCAGCAAACTCCCATTTTCAACTTCCTTTTCCATTGCTGTAACTGCCTATTGTTGCATGAATTAATGGTTATTATTGAAATTACATAATACAATTATGTAATAAAATTACATACTAAATTCTACTCTCATTTTCTAACACTTGGTTGCTTAGATATTGACTTGACATCAGGTCATCACCATATCTACATCATGACGTTTACATATTAACAAACAAGTTATTATTGGTATATATATGAAAGGCACCATATCTACATCATGATGTTTACATATTAACAAAAAAGTTATTATATATATATATGAAAGGTTTTCTATGATTAAGCTTTTATTCTCCATTATAAAGAAGCATTTACTTCATTATAGCACTAACTTGGTTTGGTACTCATTAAAACAAACTTCAAGTGTGTATGTAGTTATATGTCTGTTTGCATATAGACAAACGATATCATGTAGCTAACCTATTATCTCCACTTGGGTTTAGTTTAATATTGTGGACATATAAGATTTGGTTTGAACAGGATTGTAAGCTACCCTTACAATATATATAAATATTAGCTAAGCAGTTTCAATTTTCATTTTCTCTACAAATATATCAATTAAGAATCTAAGGGATTAATTTGAACAAAATCAATTAACAGATTTCATTGTTGATTATACAACCTTTTAAATCAAGTTGAATTGAAATAAATTCAAATTTGAAAGATTTTATCGGAAAATAGGTTCTAAATTAATATAAATGAATTCTTCATTTACAGTAAAATATAAAATTTATTATTAAAAATAGAAGTAATATAGTTTTTGGAAATTTTGTCAATTCATAAATGTTTTTAAAAAATCTAAAAATTTGCTAAGATATATTTTAGTCATATTTATATTTTACAAATCCTTTGTTGCTAAAATAATTCAAATCATTATCAAACTTTCAACAGTATATTAAAAAATGTTTAAATACCTAAATTTCAAAAACTCTATTGATACTATCCGTTGAAGAAAAATCTTAGAAGTAAATGACTCAGGTTTAGAAGTCTCACTGTATTTCTTACAGATAAAAAAAAAAAACCTTAATCCTTATTTTTTTAAAAAACAATTCCAAATTTTAGTTATTTGTTAAAAGAGAGATTTTGCTTCTTGTATATATTTATAATTAAAATAATTATGCACAATTATAACAAAATGCTATTTAATTGAAAATAAAAATCCAGCAATGCAAATTATATAGCTTTAACACATTTTCAGTGCAGAGTACAGTTTTCAAAAGAAAACTTTATGCTGCTAAAAACATTGGAGAAAATAAATAAATAAATAATAATAATGATGATGATGATGATTGTTTTCCATTTAAGTAGCATTTTGTTATAATTGCATATATTATATTGCATTTTAATTTATTTTTTCATAATTTTATAGAAATTATATACCTAGTGAATATATCATAATAATGACGTAAAATACTGAATGGTAAACGTTTATAATTAGAGAATGCCAGACTGACTAGTGGATAATTTTTCATCTTTTTTTTAATTAATTATATAAAAGTATTAAAATAATAGATTTGATTCGTATTATATATGTATAAAGTGCGAGTTTTTAAATATATATATTTATAAATGTTAGTTTTAAGAATATGAATCATGTAATGCTTTTTTTAAACATAGATGTATTTCTATAATTTTCATACAAGGAGAAAAATGTTTCTGTAATTTGCTTGAAATATTTTTCTGACATAAAAGAATGTGAGAAACTAATTTCATTATTGGATCATTAGTATAAAATTGAAGTTAAACTTTTGTACTGTAGTCAAAATTAGGTTTCTGTCTGTGGAAAAAAATCTCTTAAATATCAAGGTTTGTTAAGCACAAAGATATATTTATACTCTGCTAATGAACATTTTATTAAATAGATTACTAATTAAAGAGTTTAGCAACACTTTTAGAGAAACATTTAACCTAAATGCTTTAATGAACACTTGAGATTTTTTTTATATTTATAATATATATTGAGCTTTCTATTGAAATATAAAACTGTCTCATAAAATCTTTTATATAAATGCATATTACTATTGTATTATTCCTACAGATATTTTTGCTATAACTGTACTTTTTATTGAAATTTATTATCTAATACCTGAATTTTGTTATAAAATGAAGATTTTATATTTATTAAATTATACTTACTAATGTTAAATATTTCATCCAAATAGATATATCTTTATGTGCTTTATTAATTTATTTATTTATTTAGATAGATAGGTAGATAGGTAGGTAGGTAGGTAAGTAGATAGGTAGATAGATTGGTAGGTAGGTGGGTGGGTAGGTGGGTAGGTAGGTAGGTCGATCGATAGATAGATAGATAGACAGACAGACAGATAGACAGATAAATGGATGGATGGGTGGGTGGTGAATGGGTGGATGGATGAATAGAGAGAGATTGATAGACAGATAGACATTAGAGATAGATAGATGGATTGACAGATAAGATAAATAGAGAAATGGATGGATAGATGGGTAAATAGAGAGAGATACATAAATAAGCACAAAGGTAGGTAAGTAGAGATTCACTTCACACATTGTTTTTAGTGCCTTGTACTCGGTGGGGCCTGTATTTTCAAATTTCTATAAAAAGTTGATAAAATTATATGATTTTTCAATAAAAGAATTTTTTTTTGCAAATGTTTTGAGGTCCACAAAGCTTATCTGGATTCTTCAAATAGATAATAGATAAATAGATTAAAGTAATATTTATTAAGGCTATAACCTTAAGACCTGGGCCTGAAAAAACGACAGTAGGGACCTCTGCAAATCTTTAACACAAGATTTATTTAAAAGACAAGAGTGGCCTCTCTTATCTTAACCTACTTTGTAAATAAATAGGAGAATCTAAAGCATTTTGATTGGAGAGCATAAGGCTATTAAATACCTCACTTTATAAATAGATTAAGTAGGTGGATAAGTATTCTTATTGTAATTATTACTATTATATGTATTATTAAATATCAAGTTGACTTCTCATCTAATGATCATAAAAAATGACATTTCTTATAATGATATCATCGGACTTTTTAGATTATCAGAAATTATATTTATTATTATAATAAAGTCCATCCACTTCATTGATGTTCAACTTTTCTACCTTTTACCCCAACTCTAATTTATCAGAAAAGCATATAATGCCTGATAGAGTTGTTGGTGAAAAAGCAAGTGTTATCCATAATTGAGATAGTTGGATTTTATTATAATAATAAAGGTGACTTTAAGCATTAATAGGTGATAAGTCATTGTGAATAAATGCTATTTATATAATGACCAGACTTGATGTCAACTTGATAGCAACTGATACTGCTGCTTCTACTACTGCTGCTAATAATAATAATAACAATAATAATAATAATAATAATGATGATGATGATACCTAATAATAATAATAATAATAATAATAATAATAATAATAATAATAATAATAATAATAATAATAATAATAATAATAATAATAATAATAATAATAATAATAATAATAATAATAATAATAATAATAATAATAATAATAATAATAATGATGATGATGATGATGATGATGATGATGATGCCTAATTGAAAATTAAGTAAATATGTCTAGTTTTGGAAAAAATTGAAGTTTATAAACAAAAAATATAATATACCTAGAATTATTAGTACTCCATTTTACATAGATATGAATATTAAAAGCTTAATATCTAAATTAAATGGAAACTGTGATGAAAATATCAATTTCAATGCATACAATTACCAGTTTTATAATATTATAAAATTTATTATCTTTCTAGTTATTGTAGCACACATCTAATAAGTAATAATTTAAAATAATACAATAACATCATTATGTGATTCTAAAACCTTTCTACTTTTAGGATCATATTGCAACTTATAACATAAGCAACTATGAATGTATTAAAAATCATTCATTCTATTTTATTCCATGCTATTTTATCTTCCACAATATTACATTTTAACTATCGACCATTTAACTTTTACATCAAGTATTTGTAATAACTCTCAAATTAACTCTTCATAACAATTAAGAAATATCAATCCATCACCATTTTGTAAATGCACTTTGCTTAAGATTGGCCTTACTTCAATTTCATTGAAAATATTAAATAAAAAGATTTCATATCTTCTCATTTTAACATATATGGGTATATCATTAACAATCAAAATGCAATTCTTTAGTGTTTAACTCAAAACATTAAAGCAATACTCATTAATCAAATCACGAGTCTTTGAGGATAAATAGCCATCCAAACTTAACAACAGTATTAAACTGGGATTAGGCTTTTCCTCCATGTCATTTTTAACTACTCTTAACTTCCTAAATGAGATAACAAGGAGACTTCTCTATCTATACTTCCATCTATCACATAGTGACCCTTACTATAAATTCTCACTTGGAGTGGATGCTTAATTCATTTTCTATATGCTCTATTTCCCTTTTTCTTTCCATTATAGCTTTGATTCTTTTAACATCTACTTTCAACCTTTCTTTCATTTTATAATGTATGATTTTATAAACTTGTGTTACACATCTATAATCAACCCCTTCAATTATTAATTTTTTTATCTTTTCTATATTATCATGAAATTCATTATCTAAATCTTCGATTTCTTTGAACTAATTTTCTTTTTTAATCACATTTTATTTATTGTTTCTTTATTATCTTTAGTCTTTACTTCTTCATTTTTTTGTAATGGTTCAATATTTGGAAGCTTTATATCTAAGTTTTTCTGCTCTCTTATATATTTTATTTCTACTAAATCATCAGAACAATTTATCTCTACCTTTTCAAATTATTCAACCATAGATATTGTTTCTAAAGGAACCTGTTCTAACAACCTATGATGTACTATTTTTACTTCTTCATACAATTATAAATATTATTTAATTTCCTAACTAATATTATTTCTTTCTAATTGTGATACTTCCTGAACATCCTTATGAGCATGCTCAATTTTCATACACTACTTTAATTCGTTACATCCAATTTTACATATCTTAATTTCACTATTTACATTTTTAAATATTGTTTCCCAACCTTTCCTGTGATTTATCTAACTTATCTCTTAATTCATTAAATCTATGATTATATTTATTAGTGGATACCTTAAATTTAACATCTACATTATGTTTAAATTTCTCAAATCATGAATTTGTGGCTTTAAGTTCAATTTTGAATAAGTCTAATTTATTATTAAATTTCCCTGATTCTGCTATTACTTCTCTCATTTCTTCTCTTAATTCTTTATTTGATTATTTATTTCTTCTCTTCATTCATTATTTTGATTATTTATGTCTTCTAATCTACCATTTTGAACATCAATCATTATTTATTTCATCTCTTTTATCATTTTCTTAAAAAAATTCTCAATACTACCTTCAGGTCGGGCCAATGTTTCATTACTTTTAACGTCCATAATTGCTTATTGACTTCAAAAATAATATTTCTATCTTTAATTATATAAATTGTAAAAATAATTTAAATTGTTTTGCTATTTAATAACAAAAAATTTGTTTGTTCAATTTTCTGGTTACTAAAAACTTGGTAAAAGAACCACCACAACAACAAAATTCATTTTAAAGCATTTCACAATATTTTCTCTAACTACTATTTGAATAAATTCTTTACAATTTTAAATAAATTTAAACTACCTATAGAAAATAATACTGCTATATAAAAGATACGACTATATATTTTCCTATAAATATGTGTGAGACTCTAATCTCTATTTTTTTAGTCTTTAATCAGACCAAAATTGATCAATAAGGAATTGGTCCTATCTTAATAATGCACTACAAATTGCAACATCAGTTATAATGAAATAAAATGGTATTGATATTAATGTGAGCAAGATTTGCCAACTAGCCCACATTCAAGCCCTCAATTAGAGATGTCAAATCGTAATGACACAAAAATACATAAGATGTTGATAATAAAAGCTTTGTTATGACCTACAAACTTGTGTACATTATCCATAACTGTCACAAAATATATAATTTTCATTAAATATCTTATAAAGTGTCAATAAAATAGTAATACAAATGAGAATGATAAGAGATTTTGTTAACCTATAAATTTATGCATATTGATTTATAATTAATAAAATGTATTTTTTTTCCTTTAAATACCCAACAGATTTAGGAGCCAAATTGTAATGGAATAAACCTAATGTAAACATTGATCACCAAATTATAATGAAAATAAAAATGTGATCAGCCAATAACTTCAGATCACCCCATGAATTGAAAGATGAAATTTTAATGGGATAAAATGTTTACAATGCTACAACTATAATAAAACAAAATATACAGGATTGACTAATCTAATATACCTCACAACTTATGCCAACTTATAATGATATAAAATTAAAACCAATACTTCAAATAATCTTATAAATTATAGTACTCAAATTGTAACAACATAAGATAAATGAAAAATTCTTATTTAACACCCTTATAAATACAATTAGCAATTCATAATAAGTTATCCTTCAAATCAATAAAACCTAGACATTAAGCTATAAACTATATACCTAGAATTATTAGTACTCTATTTTACATAGATGTGAATATTAAAAGCTTAATATCTAAATTAAATGCAAACTACATCAATAGGCTTCAAATTTAAACAAACTAACTTATTCTAATTAATATGATTAAAATATCATTTTTAATACACACAATTATCATTTTTATAATATAAAATTATTGTCTTTCTAACTAAATAATAAGTTATTGTAACACACACCCAATAAATAATAGTTTAATATAATACAATAACTTCCAATTATAATCACCTTTGTTTACTTTAAATAATTAAAGTATTTATATTTTACAAATTATCAAACTAGTTCGAATATAGTTTTTTTATTCGAAATAACTATTATATATAACTATTAAAGTAATTACGGTAATTTTTTAATTATTTACTAAACATCTATCTATAATAAATTAATTAATCTATTATCATATAAAATGTATACTTAATTCAAATAATAATAATAATAATAATAGGAGAATGCGCATGCGCATGTATGCCTAAGTCATCAAGAACGAAGGTCTTATTAATAATCTTTTTTTCCCCATATTCTAATCGTTTTCACACTTAAAAACTGTGATATATATCTGTGATAGATAAAGACAGCGATGGCTAATTACTGAACAGTTGTTTTCTAGCAAAAAGTAAGTAATACGGTCGTTCATAACAAAAAATAAATTCTAACGTCATAAACAAGCATGGCGTCACGTCAAGAAGCAAACGACGTAAATTGCGCTCAAACAAACGGCGATAAAATGAAAACTGCCACTATCGCAAAAACATACGCAAACATAACAAAAATAAACCAGCAGCTTCACAGCATCGAAAAAAGTCCAGCATTAACACAGACAGCAAGATTTAGGAAGGTAAATCAAGCCGACATAAATAATTTAAACCTCATGGAAAACAATAATGAAGAGCCCTCCCCAATGATATGGAATCAAGATGAACTGCAAGAAATAAACGTTAATTTCAACAGCACCATCCCAAAAAAATTATTCGCAACTTTCCAAAAATTTTTTTCACCGAGATCATTAGTGTTAGCTGTCACTGATAGGAATTTAACACTCTATAAATTCCCCAGAGAGCTTCTTTACGAGGAGCTGACAGCAACAGCATTGTGGGATACAGTCTCTAGTATTGGAGAGCATCCAAACTCGCGATACGTTGCAATTCAGTTTTTCGATGAACATCAGCATGCAAGATTTCAAACTAAAGTAAAAACTTTGGGAAGCTACGCGCTAATAATAGTATATCAAAGCTTGCAAAACTATTGTAACGGAATAATTAAAAACACTTACTTCGGATATACCATTCAGGATTTTCAAAAATTAATACAGTCATTTGGCAAAGCTATTTATATAAAACAAATCTACTTATTTGACACCCCCATACCGGTTTTCAGCAACAACTTTCATTGCAAAATAAAGCTGAATGACAATGTAAACCTGGAGGATATTCCAACACAAATAATTGACCAGAATGCAATACTGACTATTCACATAAAAGGATTAAGGCCGAGATGTTTTGCGTGCGGTGAAACCGGACACTTAGCAATCGATTGCAACACCAAAATCAACCAAAAAAACCAACCGAGCTCTGAAGATCAACCAACAGAAGCTCACCAACCGGAATCAAACAGTACAAAACAGATAACGAAAACAACTAATAAACAAGAAAAAATTAATAAAAAAACCACAGATCAACAGCAATTGAATAGTAAAAAAACTGCACACACGTTGCCAGCACCTGAAATTCTGGATTTATCAACAAAATCAACCAATAGAATTCAAATCCCCACTGATAAAAAAACAGAAAGTCAACAACCTCAAGAGTCTGCAATGGAAAAAATAGCGCACAATCTAAGTCAGCCTATCAAAAATACTGATGAAAAAGAGATAATAAAAGAACAAATAAACTCACACAGTAATAGTGATCAAGAAAAAATATATATAACACACCAAACACCCAATATTAAAAATAATAGAACAATGGAAATTATGGAAGCTATCACCCCAAATATGCCTCAAATCACCAAAGCTGACACAGAACAAAGAAGAAGACCAGGCCGCCCTCCAAAGAAAAATAGAGGGCCCAAAAAAATCAAAACAGAATCCAACCTTAGCCTTTCTGATCACAACAATACAACTTCAGTGGAAACAGATGAAGATCTGGAAATGGAATATGAGAATGAATGGGAAGAAACACCAGATCAACCCTAATATTTAAATCTCAACCAAAAAACATATAATGAAAATAAAAATTGCGGCAATCAATGTCAGGGGTTTGAACTCAACCTCAAAAATTAATAAGTTAAAACATTGGATCAAGGATATACAACCACACTTGCTTGGTATACTTGAGACAAAAATTTATGCTGGATCACAAACTGACCCAGCCAAACATTTAAATATGGAAGGTTTCTGTGCATGCTCCAGAGACTCTTTCTCTCCCTCAGCTGGAACTGGACTCATAATTGCTAGAAATTGCCCATTCACAACATTCAAAATAATTCACATTGACATGAACTTATTAATTGCAACCTTCAACCAAAAAAGCGTAACAATAAATCTGGTTTTTGTATATATGCCTTTACAGGATAAAAAAATAGATACCATAATTGCAAACATTAATTCAAGGTTAGCTACAACTTCAAACCCAACCATCTTAATTGGAGATTTTAATTTAAAATATCAGGAATTTACCCAACGTTGGCTTCACAGAATAAACATACCACTAATGAGTGGCCAAGGTTTTTTGCCAGATGATGCCATCTCTTTCCACAATAATCGCTTCTCTTCACTTATTGATCTGTGCTTTTATTCTCCAATGCTTCACTACCTTATTGAAATAAAACTAACTCCCTCAACTTTTTCCGATAACTCAGCTCAAATAGTCACAATTGACTGTGCCCAAATTCAAATATCACCCTTTCCACTTACAAGAACAATAAGAGTTTTACTCCCAGAAACAACCCCTGATTTTCTGTTCTCTGAGACCTACATAATGCTAAACAAAATCAAAGATATGACTTTGAACCCGGTCCAGAAATATCTAGCATTTATGGGAATGTTGTCCTTTAACATCAACCATATAACAAAAAAAACAACCTCCACCATCAAGACTTTTGTCTCTGGCAGATCAGTTACACCAGAGAATAATCATGATTAACCCATCACACTGCACCCAGCAGTATATATTCAAGCTTACACATGCATACAATAAAGCATGTGAAGAACTCAAAAGCTATCTGAAGATAAAGAAAAGCAAGGTATGCCTAACCAGGCCACACACTTGGACAAGAGATTATATAAGATGGGCACTGGGGAACCAACCAGATGTAAAAGTGCCAATGGCACTATATACAAATAGTGGAACATATGCAGGACACAATATGATTATGCCAATTTTTGAATATTTTAAAGAGAAATTACAAGAAAGACAACCATATAAAATACCACATAATCTGTTTGGCCCACCAGAGACAAAAACCCCATTCACAAAAGATCTATTCACAACAAAACTAAATACTATTCGAAACGCTTGCTATCCAGGTAGTCCTGGAGTTCCATTGTTTGTATTAAAGCATCTAAGTAAATTCACAACAGAATATTTGTGTCAGTTAGCAAACCATCTAGCGCAACAAATTCAATCCATGGAGGGTGTCTATCCAATAGCCATAGTACCCTATAATAAAAAGAAAGCAATTATTCCACCTATTACAGACTTCAGACCAATATTTATGGGACCTTTGCCGATCAAAATTATGGAGAAAATTATTAAAGATGAAATTGAACCGTATATAATGCCACTTATTTCCGAAGCACAATATGCAAAGAAAAACTCTTCAACAACAGAAGCAGCTTTATTCTTCAAAGCAATTCTAGCAACAGTAAAACAGCGGAACAAATATGGACCCGTTGTTGTGCAGCTTGACATAGAAGCTGCATTTGACTCAGTCAATATATACACACTTCTAAAAATGCTAAAAGACACAGAAATTCCTAGAACACATCTATATATAATTGCTAACCTGCTTCTAAACAGAGAGATCCATATAACTTTAAATGGAAGAAACTCACCATCTTTCACACCCACCAAATCTATATCCCAAGGATCCCCTCTTAGTTCACTATTGTTTATATTTTACATCAATCCCCTTATTAAAAGCATACAAAATGCATTTACTGGGATCGAGATACCAGACACAACACAGCACACTACATGCATCGCCTATATGGATGATGTTACCATATTCCTAACATCAAAAAAACAAATACCGCAACTCCAAAAGATATTACAAGAATATTCACAAAAATATGAATTATCATTTAATCCAGCAAAAACCACAGCCTGGTCTCTATACACTGGTAAACCCTGTACATCAATTTACAAATCAAAACCAAACTCTTTCCTTGGGTTCCCATTTCATATGGGAATTACAGGAATGAGATGTCATATCCAAAATAAACTTAAAGAAGAAGCCACAAAAATTATAAACTCCTTGTCCAAGGCATATCTTTCACTATATTCCAAAGTACAGTTAATTAACCAGCTTATCACAACCAAAATAACTTACTATGTACCGGTTATTTCATTCTCAAAGGGGTTCATTTCAAAAATTAAAACCATATATAATAAACTACTTTGGGCCAGAAAAACAGTAGCAATTTCCACAAAAAAACTTAGCCAACCTCTAATAAAAAATGGACTTGGCTTGCACAACATCAATGTTTTTCATATACAGAAGTTAAGGAATTCAATAATCACAATACTTGCCAAATACCCCAAAATTAACCACTTGCTAGAAGTTACTCCAACAGATAGACCACCTCCAAAAGGTTCCTTTTTCACCAACATTATATACCAATGCAAAACCACAGACAAGATTCCAGAACAGTATTTGCATAAGTATTCATACTGGGATATTTATGATTTAATAAACAGAGAAGCAGATACTAATGTTATACAACCTATGCTAGGAATTAACAACAAGAGACTACTCAAGGAATATAAAAAATGGGCTCTAGAGCCCAAATACTTTGATTTTATCATGAAAATCAATCTCATTGCCTTGCCAACAACCCACTTTCTTTATCATAAAAGAATGTATATATCTATTGACCCCTTCTGTGGACTCTGCCATCGAGCAGAAGAGACACTGGACCACTTTATTTATCAATGTGTAGCACTTAACCAAACATGACAGATGATGTGTAACACCTACAGAAAACCGGGAAAACAATCATTAATCACATAATAGCTGCTTTTCAGGGAAGATCAATACCTAGCATTAGAGCAGCCACATTTGTTCTATATGCGTATTGGTGCACCCGATGTACTTTCTTAATTGGCAATAACACCAGACGACACCCAGCTACATTTAGCAACAAACTGCTACACATTCGAAATAGAGATAAAATAATAACCAACCCCCACTTATATGCAGCAACATGGTCATTGTTAAAACAACCATCAATGCTGTGAATGCTGCAAAGAAAAACTATCATACAACTAACATTCAAAGTGACATGCGGACAATACTAAATAAGCTCCTCAAACATTAGAACTCTGATTATTTTTGCTTTTTTTAATTTTTATATTGTTATAGTCCATTAACCACAAAGTGTAACCACTAAATTCATTTATATGTGTTTACCCTAATATTATTCATTGTATGTTAAATTTCAAATTTTTCTAGATGTAAACTTATGTAAACCATTGAGATCAATAAAGCCTTTATTGAAACGTAATAATAATAATAATAATAATAATAATAATAATAATAATAATAATAATAATAATAATAATAATAATAATAATAATAATAATTCAATTCAATTCATTTATTTAAGTGCTAAACAACAGCATAAAGCCAATTACAGCTTGCACATACAATAAAAGTGAAAATAAAACATATAACATAAAATGAAAATATAAATGTATACATAATAAAGTAAAATTTAAAAGACAAAATCAAACTTCACATTTCAGTTTAACAAGATTACAAAATTTCTTATAATCAATGTCACACAGATTAAGGTTACTCCCAATTTGATTATATAAAGAGGGTAACCTAAATAAAGGAGAAAATTTAAGAATATTAGAACGGCATGTTTGAATCTGATATACACAAGTAGACCTAGTATCATAACTCAAAGACCTAACTGAGATAGTTGAAACTATATCTGATAAAATAATCTGTTTATTAACAATTTTATAAAAATATTTCAAATCCCTATACTTTCGTCTAGATGAAAGATTAATCATTTTACCCTCCCAAGAAACATATTTGAAAAACTTCTTTGAAATAGACTGCAACAAGTTACATCCTTGCAAAGAACTAGGGTTCCAAATTATTGAACCATATTCAATAATAGGAAGAACCAATGAAAAAAACAATTTCCATTTAGTATCATTACTGAACTGATAACCATGTCTAAGAATGGCACCCATAACCTTAAAAGCTTTACCAACAATCATTTCAAGATGAGGAATAAAAGATCCATTACAAGAAAACATAATTCCAAGATCTTTTTGGCATTTAACTGAAATAATTTTATGAGAATTGATATAATAATAAAACTGTAAAACTTCAGATTTTTTGGAATAAGAAATAAAGAAACATTTATCAAAATTAACTGTCATATTATTTGACTGACACCAAGCACTAAAGTTATCAATATCCTTCTGAAGGAGAACACAATCGTTCACTGATACAATTCTTCTAAAAATCTTACAGTCATCAGCATAGCTTAACAGAAAAGAATATCTCAAGCAATCATTAAGATCATTAATGTAAACATTAAACAGCATGGGTGCTAAAATACTACCCTGTGGAACACCTAAATTGCATTCAAAATTAAATGAAACTTTATTATTGAATTTAATATATGCTGTACGACTACATAGAAATGATTGAAACCAATATACAAGTTTATTAGAGAAACCTATTTTATGTAATTTATGAAGTAAGACACTGTGATCAACTTTATCAAAGGCTTTTGACAAATCAAAATAAATAACATCTAGTCTTTGACGATCTTCAATAGCATGAGCTATATGATCATAAATTGTCAGTAGATTACTATCAATTGATCTATTAGGACTAAAACCATGTTGAGAAGAAGAAATTATCTTACCCACATCTGAAATAATTTTATTATAAATACATCTCTCAAAAATTCTTGCAATGGTATGCAAAACAATAATAATAATAATAATAATAATAATAATAATAATAATAATAATAATAATAATAATAATAATAATAATAATAATAATAATAATAATAATAATAATAATAATAATAATAATAATAATAATAATAATAATAATAATAATAATAATAATAATAATAATAATAATAATAATAATAATAATAATAAAATTTCTAAGAAAGAATGTAATACATATTAATATATACACATACCAATCCAATCGTGTGATTCCCATATTATTTTATGATTATTTATTATGAAATATAAAAGGTAAATCAATACATATTCACTATGTATTAACATTTATTAGCCAATAGATTTGCATTAATAACTGAACTGATGACCCAAGGAACATTATTTGTTTAATTGAATTAATATTTATTAACAATAATTATAAAAGTGATAAATACATAATAAATGTTTGTGACATACACTTTAATTAAATATCATGAAATATATCATTCATCTAAATTAATATTTATAAATACAGGTACTGATATTACCTTGGTCAGATTATTAATGCAGATGGAAACATAATGGATGAAATTAATTGTAGAATTAAACCTGGTTGGAGTGCTTTTGGTAGAAATAATTTGATACTAAAAGGAAATATGCCTATGTGTTTGAGAAGGAAGGTTTTTAATAAATGTGCTTTACCAGTTCTTACTTATGGATCTGAGACTTGGACACTTAATAGAAAAGCAATACAGAGACTTCAGACCACCCAAAGAAGTATGGAGAGATGCATGTTAGGAATAGCAAGAAGAGATCGAAAACACAATATATGGGTAAGAGAACAAACAGGTGTTACTGACCTAATTGAAAAATGAAAAGACTGAAGTGGAGTTGGGCTGGACATATTGCTAGAAGACATGACAATAGATGGACAATTGAAATCTTAAACTGGATTCCAAGAGATTATAAAAGACCCAGAAAGAGACCACATGTGAGATGGATGAATGAAATAAGAAAGTGTGCAGGGGTGATGTGGAGAAGAGAAGCCAAAGATTGGAGAAGATGGATTGAACTTGGAGAGACCTTCATCCTGCAGTGGATTGATAATGGTTGATGATGATGATGATGACTGATATTGCAAAAATTCTTTCATTTTAATGTTTATTATGCGATATTTAAAATAAATATAAGACAAAAATGTTGCTGCACACACAAAATTTAAAATACAAGAAAGGAATGATAATTATATACTATTCACAATATAATAATTTATTAAGCTAAGTTATAATAATAAATACGTTTATTCACTCACTTTGTTTTCAAAATATAATATCAATGAATGATTATTGCAATACATTAGTTCAAAGTCTTCAATACTCATAATATATTTGTTAAAATAATTTACAGTCAACAAATAAGCATATGATATTTCAAATTAGAATTTTAACCATTAAAATTTTAAGACATAATTTTTTGAATTTACACTAAACTTAATTTTCTTTTATTTCACATATACAAACAAATGATTAATTAACTTATAATATTGTAATCAATAATGTTAATAAAATATAATACAAATAAATATATAAATAAAACACATTAATATATGAGCTGAACACCATCCTTCTATGCAGGTACTTCAAAGAAACACAATAGTTCAAATATCTATTCCATGAGCTTTAAATAATTCAATGATATCTGTTAATGTAAACAAAGTAAAATGTATTATAATATCCAAAAATAAGGTATTTTTGTCAGATGTCAACACTCTCAAAGTATATATATATATATTCATCCTCTATTTAACAAACTTTTGGTATTGTAATAGCATTATAAATAAGCAGATACCACCTCCATTTATGATTTATGCAAAATAAAAATATATTGGTTCAAAACCTGTGATAGAATACTCCAGTGGTTTTATAAAATAATATCCTTAGGTAGAAATAATTCTTAAATATAGCAATATATTATCAATTTTTAATGTTTCACAATTAAAACATTTTGTTTATATCTGTCAATTCTTCTACAGCAGAGAAATATTAAAACCAATTCTATAAATTTCCTTTCTCCTTCTTTTAACAAGTATTCAGGAAACCAGTCTGGTCTCCTGGATAAACACAATCCTTTCTACTCCATTAGTTTGTAATTATCAAGCAGATACTTATAAAATAAAGATACAATATATAAATGAATTTAGGATTGTTTCAATGAAAATCAGGATGTTAGAGAATGAATTTGTATCAGTCTTATTTATAAACGTACATAATTTACATCACATTCATAATCAAAAACCAAGGTTACACTCATTCTTCATTCTAATATTAAATTCATCCTGCATTCCAAAACTAAAATTTATTTTACAACAACAATAATAAAAAAATATTTCACAATGATTACATATAAAAAAATATTTACATTTTAAAAACACAAATGATACTCTTTTAATACCAAAACAATTTACATACATTGGAAATATATACTTTATATAAACTATTACAATTTAAATAATTTACATTTTAAAAACACAAATGATACTCTTTTAATACCAAAACAATTTACATACATTGGAAATATATACTTTATATAAACTATTACAATTTAAATATTACACATATAATATAAACATAACAACATACCTGCTTAAAACATTAAATATTTGTTTGTAAAGTTTATAACTGACTATTTATGAATGTAATTTTTAAAAATATATTTATTGACATTATAAAATTGTACAGATGCATAATAAAAACACTTTGTTAATGTTGGCTCATCCATTGCTGGCGTTGGTCTGGAAAAAGTATGCAAGAGCCATTCTCCGCACTAGCAGGTTATAATATGAGCAAATACGTACTATTTAGTTGGTATTGCCCACCCCTGCCAGGGCAGAGAATGACCCAATAATGCTAACTTATCAGCTGGGATACATGTATTGTGAAATCAATGCCCCTCTAGTAGAATCCGACATGTTGCAACACAGACTACTTCTTCTACGATACACTACAATGTGGATATATCAGGTCCAAAATTCATGTAGAGTCTGTGGGCCATACTAGTAGGCTCCATGTATTATTAAACAAAAATCTAGAGGATAATATCTTATCCTTGTCTTGAAGAGCTTTGAGCTTATCGCAAAATATACCATTGGGATCCGGTGTTAGTTGTGTGAACTTTGTCCTGCACCTTGTGTACCAAAAAGCATATATCAGGAAGATTGATAACCTGATTACTGTAAAGTCTCCAGAGAAGAGACAACTCCTGATGTCCAAGATTTTATCCACTGCTATAATGCAGTGTTGAGAGATAATTCTTCGAATACTGTTATAGCCTGGACATATATTTAACAGATGATTAAAGGACTCCTCTCCTCTAGAACAGGCATGACAAATAGGGTCTATTTTATTTAGAAACCGCTTGTAGTATAAGAATGTATTAGTTGGCATGGAATCCATATTCACTTTGATCAGATAATCCAAAACTTTGGGCTCCAGTAGCAGATATTTAAATATTGAGGTGATTTTATGATTGTTGCACCCTAGGTGAGCATAAATAACTGTATTAACAGGATTCAGCAGGCAATGTGCCTGCCAGATGTTGATTTTATTATTAAACTCTGTTATTGAGTGCCCGATGTATAGAGATTGTTGTTTAATAATGGTGTCAAGCCATGTGTGTTTACCGGGGGGAGGTCTGTCAGTAGGTATTACAGTCTCTATAATATTTGATAGAGGGTATTTTTTCTCCAGGTTTACTAAAAGTGAATGCCCTTTTTGGAAATTGATTGTCTGTATTGAATGGAGACCCATACCGTTCTGTTTCCTGTAAAACTGAAGTCTGCGGATGCTAATTGCAGTGGTCCGACCTCTCCATAAGAGCTGACCACAGAGCCTCTGAATCTGTAAGGTGAATGAATGATTTGGTAACTGTCATAATTGGCAGGTAGTAATTGATGCTCGCCATAATCTTCATATTAATAAGAGCAATATTCCCTTGTAGGGACAGGTATGTCCTTGACAGCGACTGAACCACCTTAGTAGCATTGCTTATGATGGATTTTTGTAGGCAGACAGACATAGCAGTCTGTGACTTGAAGATAGGAAACCCCAGAAAACACTGAGGTTCCGCTAAAAAATTTGATAGTATTTTCCTACCAGTGTTGATGCACCAGGATGATGACTTGTGAGGATTGATGGATAATTTATAATCTTTAGTATAATTGGTAATTATGGAATGAAGTGTCTTCAGATATTTACGGGATGGAAGAATCACAAGTATGTCATCCATGTATGCAAAAACCTTGATGTTTTTCTTAAGCCGGGGCACATATATACCTGGAAGCTGATCTAGCTCTTTAATCAGAGGGTCGATGTACTTTATGAACAATAGACCACTCAACGGTGAACCTTGTGGTATGGATCTCGAAGGGCCAAATCCATCTGAGTAATGTCCATTTATGGAAATATGAATATGCCTATTATTCAGGAGATTGTCCAATATCTGAATTATCTGTTTTGGTATGTCCAACTGAGATAGCAATTCAAGAAGAATGTTGACATCTACTGTATCAAAAGCATTGGACACATCCAGCTGGACTGCCACAGGCTGGGATTTTCTGTTAGATCTAATGTGATCAAGCAGAATTTTCACTTCACCAATTGCAGTCAGCGCCGATGATCCCTTCCTTGCATATTGAGAGGCCGATATACCCTGTAGAATGGCATTCTGAATTTTTCCTTTTATTATACCCTCCATGACTTTGAACAAAATTGGTGTCATCGATATTAGCCTGATACTGCTAAGACAGGTAGGATCCCGGTTCTTTTTAATGAATGGAACCATGGCGATTGGATATAGGTTATGAATTACTCTCCTTTCAATGGCGAGGTAGGTTAACATGTTTAATATAATCCTCGCAGTAAAAAAAATTAAGTGAGTGAACACAAACTTCGGGATAGCATGAATCCCAGGATGAACACTGTCAGGGAGACCCTGCAACCTACTGGTGATGTCTTGGAGTGTAATACCATGATCTGCCTCTCCGGTTGTGCCCACCCACTCCAAGGCAGGGTTTGTGCGGTGACCTAAGAGAAGATTTTGAAAGTGGTTCTCTATGTGTAAAATCATATTCGCACCAGTAAGGCTGCCACCATTGATGAGCAATGAAGTAGGAACCTCCTGTTTCTTTCTGGCCCCCAGAGACCACCTGAGATAGCCCCAGGTCCAGCAATGTTGAGCTGGCAGTTAATTCTTTGCATTTTTTGTAGCTATTATCTCTGCTACTGCTGATTGTTTTGATCTGTATGAAGCTTTAAGCTCAAGTAAGTATTCAATGTTGTGATCCTGACCATTGAAGTTTTTAATTTTCCAATTCAGGCTGTCCAATTCACGCATCAGTGTAGTTGTTCCCTTAAGCTTGAAGGTGTATTGAGTAATCAGTGACTGAATAATGCCTATAAATGTAGTCCAGGCCTCGACCGGGTGTAGGTATATGAGGTTCACCTTGTGAAAAAGAATGTAGGCCTCTGAGAAGAATGCCTCAGTGGTGTTGGTTTTAGTGAACATTCTGAGACTCCGGTTGACTTTAATTTGTTGAAAGTTGTTCAGCTCTATGGATGCCATAATCGCAAAATGATCCGAAAAGGCTGTCGGTTGCAGTCTAGCCTCTATCCCATAGTGCAATTTGGCCGAGTAGAATATTAGATCAATGAGTGTGTGACTGTTTTTTGTATAGAATGAAAATGCATCAGGTGGAAAGAATCCCCTCCTGTTGAGAAATACTTTGTTGAGTACGGGTAAATATTTATTTGTGAAGGATTCATAGGAGATGTTAAAGTCACCGAGCAGAATGGTAGGTGCATTATTATTATTAGTAATTAGGTTAATTGTGTGGACTATTTTCAGCAGTGTTGCATGAACATTGGCACTGTATACATAAATCACATTGAAAGTATTCAAGGAGAAGGTAAACTCCAAGGCAATTAGGTTCTGATCTAGATAAATTGTTCTGAAGGAGGTTGGAGCCAGAAGATTATTTATTATTACCCCAACTCCTCCCCTAGCCGCATGACCTGTAGATAAATGGGTGAATCCTATTTTACTAAGTTCTGATTTTGTGAAGTAGTTTGAGTATAGGTGATATTTTGTTTCACCTATGAACAACATATGTGATGAGTTTTGCCTAAAGAAATGCCTGATGGCATTAATACAACCGAGGGAATTAATACCTCGGACATTGACAGCAGAGATTAAACATTTATTGTTATCCATTGCAAGGTGGCCCGCTAGATTCCACCACAGGCAGTTTCAATGAAGCATCAGCAGACTCTTTTTTTTATTAATTTCCTTGCGGATGTTTGGAGGGATGTTTAAATCTGAAGTGGGAAGGTCCACAGGCAAACTATTGGTAGGATAACCAGTTAACAAATCAGATGGAAGATTAATCTTGCGTTTCTTTTCTGTGGCTCCTTTATGCTTATTGTTCGTTGCATTTGATATTGTGGGTTTAGACTTTTGCCTCACTGGGAATGCCATCTCTTCTTCTCCTGAGCTAGGACTAGATCCAACCCATGGTTTTCTTTTATGACTGGTGCTAGGAGTGATGAATCTCTCCATCTCATCTGCAGACCAGGAAGCGGCAGAATCTACCGGTGTTTGGCAAGGATTGATATTTTCATTAGCCACAGCTATCAGTGTATCACTAGGACTTGGTGAGATGTTATATTTACCTTGGGTGGAGTTAGGTTTAGGTATTTCCGTCTTTTTTTTGTTTGATTTGATCATCATCTATATTGTTTTCACCAGCTCTATTACTAGATGCTGTAACTGAGCTAAAGCCTAGGCCTTCATGCAAACTCCTAGGTCCAGAATTGTGTGAATCTTTTGGTTTTGATTCCAATGGCCTTTGATTACTGTTTTGGTGACTATAGTTATGTGATGTGTTATGTTTGTAATCCTGATTACTGTTAATTAAGGAGGGCTGATTCCTTTCATGTATCAGGATACTTTTTTATTTGTATACTTTAAGTTGAGTTCATCCTGCTGTTCTACATTGTAGTGTTGTGCACTCGGTTGTTGTGAAGCATGTTGTACCTCTGGAACTGAATGTGAAGTCTGTTGTTGCCTACATCTGTGAGTGCGACCTTTTTTTTGACCACAAGATGTACATATACGATTCAAACACTCCTTAATCAGGTGAGTTCTTTGTCCACAGTAGAAGCACTGTGGCCTAACACCTGAAAAAGATAATATCATGGGACAGCCTCTAGCCGACAACACTGTTGGAATATCTGTTGGCACTATTCCCTTTTTTAGGAGCAGTCTAAATGTTGCTTTGTTGGAGAGAATGTTATTAAATGTTTTGTCAATTGGAAGGTAGGTGAAACTTGTCACCTTGCCAAAGGGTTCCAATATATCTTGTAAATAAGATTCATCTATTCCTATAATGCAATCTTTTATTGACCCATTTAGAGTGGATGATCTGTTTATATCTACAGTTACTATGATCTTATCATCCAATACTTTAAATTTGCTTTTAAAGTTATTCCTGCCAGCCCAGGTCTTGAATTCGATTGCTATATAGCGGTCATTCGGATGGGTAGAGATCCTATGTATTTCATTTGCAATATTTGCTCTTCTAATTAACTCAAATAAGGCATTCATTGGAAATTTAAACAGAGCACACTTTAGGTCTGTTACCGCTAGTATAATACTCTTATCATTGCTATAGTTAGCCAGAGATTTCAGAAGCATGTTTGGAATAGTCAGGTTAAAATTTGAAACAATAGTATCCATTTGCTCCACTGAAAGTTGATTTAGTGTAATATTGCTTTCAATTGGATCCACTTGAACCAGATCATCTTCATAGTGTGATTGCTGTTCTATCAACTCAAGAATGTCCATTCCCACAGTTTTTTGATTTGTATTGCTGCCTTGATGATCAGTATTGTGACCTGCAGGAAGAAAGGGTTGGCCATTGCTAGAGTGGTTAACTGACCCAGATTGTGTCATTCCAGCCTGAGCTGCACTAGCATATGACATATGAAGTGTGAAACATTTAGTTTCATCAGCAGGGTTAGTTTGTAGTTTAGTAAAATTTGCATTATTTGCTTGTGTGAGATTTAACAAATTATGATCAAGTTCATCTTGTTTTCCCATCAATAAGGTATGTTTTGAAGTGACAGGAGAGAGACATTATTGTGACAAGTGCTGAGTGGTGGATGACCAGCTATGGAATGAGATTCTAATGGATATTCAAATGATTGTGTTTGTAAATTATTTTTATTTCTATTTGGATATTGTATTTCTTTGAGCCATCCCGCGTTATTTTTAGCGCTGTTATGAAAAATTAAACTGGGAAATGATTCACTATCTATTTGACTATGATTAGATAGTAATTTTGTGCTTGGATGCTTATCATCCGGGCTTAAAGCAAGGGAATTTGTATATTCAGTTTTATTAGCTTTTGGCCTATACGCGTTTATAATGTTCGTTTTGTCTTCTGATGTGGAAGAAAAACAGTCAGCATCATCAGCTAGCACCCTCTGTTCACCAAAAATGGGTTGATTTTGAGTTAGCTGGTATGTTAGTATATTTTGGGGCAGGATTTTGGATGTTTGATAACTCAAACTGGGGTTAGATTTAGGTGTATTGTGCGACTCCCGGTTATTAAGTTTGGTTTTGCAGCCATTGGCAGTGCCATCTGCCTTCACGCATACAATTGACATATTCTCAGATATTGATGTATTAAGAATGGAATGGTTTTTTTTTTTTCCTTATTTCCTTTTTCCTTCCGGATTATTCCTATTATGACCTGATTTATTGAGATTGTCCGATTTACAATCATTATCCTGACAGTTATGCTCATCGGGAGTTCTTGTAATTGATATATAATGTTGGCGTAATTACGTTGGTCTCTATTACGTTAGTCCCAGAGCACAAAATATCGGCATTTATCGGAATTGAGATTTATATTTATTTCAACTCTGTCTTCTATTGTGAGTTCATTACTATTAATGGGGGTTGCCTCATCATATAGAACTTTAGTTTTATTTTGTTTTGAAATATTAGGTGCTGTTTCATAATTGCTCTCACTGTTTTCAATTATTTCTATATGTTGTGTGTCTCCGCTATCACTATTACATTTATTAAGAGCCTTAGACTTAAGCTTTACATTCGAATTTTTATTCGCACTGTTAATTCTATTGCTTCTACGTTTTGTCACTTCGACTGCAGCGCCAGTTATATCAAAGCATGGCGAGCAGTAATCTAAAGTGATGCAGTCATTAATCATTTCATTTGACTTTCCGGTGTCCATTTCTAGAGGCTTTTTATCAGTGTGTATTTTTTTTTTATCAATACCATTATTATTAATTTTGTAGCAGGTTTTTTTATTAGATTTTTTAAATAATCTAAGTGACTGTTGTTTCTTCTTCTTATGATTCGTTTTTTTATATTTGGTAAATGCGTTGGAGCTGCTGGCTGTATCATCACTGACTTTCGCCGGAACGTCAGCCGTGATAGGAACTAATTTATCTGTAAGTAAATCTTTGATTTCTTTAATTTTGGGGGAGTTTGAACAATTGTAACTTTTAATTAATTTCAGACATTTGTTATAGTTAGTCTTAATATTACATGAGCTTCTCATGGAATGTATATCGAGACCATTTGTTTGCTTGTCTGCAACAGGCCCTGTTTTACCGCAATCAAAGTGCTCAGCGTTTTGTGCAGAGCCTAGGTTCATGTTATAGTGCGGGCTTGTGGTTACGTTCATATTTACATTATCTTGCAACTCGTTACTTTTATTTATTTTTCCTAAATTAGTTATATTAGACATATTTAAGGATTGTCCAAAAGACATATTTTGATTTTGATTCAATGGATTTGGTGCTTCAGTAAGATTGCTACAGCTGGCTGTTTGTATTTCTGCATTAGGCGAACTTCCAATGAAGTCTCCGTTGCTAATGTCTACCATTAAAGTCTCCGTTGCTAATGTCTACCATTAGACCTTCGATAACGTCTTCAAGAGGTTTTTTCTGTATGACATATTTTATAGTTTTTTTTTTTTTTTTTTTATGAAAAAGAAACGGATCCTTTTTTTTGGATCTTGTTAGAATACTCCAAGAACCTTTGTTAGATTTATTTTGTATTTTAATTTTCCCATAACTAGAATGATTTTGCTTTGTAATTTGGTCTATGTTAGCCACTTTTATGCATGGACCAAATTTTACATTATAATTCGGATTGTGAGTAACCGAACTCACATCCATTTAGATAAAATATAAGAACCACTTACCTTAAACGATTTCAAGGCCTTTTTTCCGATGGTTATAAATTTAGGGAATCTTTAATAAAAAAAAACTTTTGGGAGCTCAGGAAGGTGCTTCCTACTCAGACTATGGTAGGTGGCATAAATGAATAGGATTAATTTGTTAATTTATGTGGCAATAATAACACATTCCTTGGTTTAACATTTTGTCATCATAGAAAGCATTTCAATACTTGAAGATTAATGCATCTTTTATTAAAATTATTCAGAAAATATTTAAAAAAATGCTTAATCTTATCTTAAATACTAAAATTATATCAAATTTTGGCTGGTATAATATATATTAGATTAAAATTTTGACAATAAGTTTCTCACAATCTTAGCTGAAGTTTGAATAGTCATTGTTCGTAATTCTCACTAGTTAATTGATTCCATATGTATGTGGGAATTGTATCATTTATTCTGTAATATAAATAAGTAAAAATCAGAATTTAATGTACATATAAAGATATATGTTGCAATTAGTTTATGAGTAATAATTTACAAATTTTATAACTCATGAGATAATGCTTATTGTCACTATCTGAATAATGTAAATTTTATTATTAATTTGTGGTTCAATGGCATAATATAATCTTCAAACTGATACTGTATTTGAAAAAAAATTTAGTTTCTAGCAATATATTTTTATACAAACAATTTGAATAGATATAAACCAATCACAGTTTTTATACAAACAATTTGAATAGATATAAACCAATCACAGTTCTTGAATCATTCATTGTTGAGCACTGTATCATGTAAAAAATTGACACATTACCTTGAAAAACTTATATAGTTTAGGTAAACCTATAATCAATTGCCCTAATCATCATCACTGTCTTCATAATCATAGCAATTTTATTTATATTACTAACATTACATTGTCTGATTTGATATTAAAATATTACTAATCAATGCAACAATTTTTTTTATAAATCATCCTGTTTCAAACCAGTTAAACATTATAGAAGATAAAAATAAATAAAACTTTTTTATTAATTAAATCATCAATAATATGTCTAACACCTAAATATGTATAGTACATAGAAGTATTTGTAAACCAAATTTTGATATATGTAAGTTCTAATCATGGTTCTTGAAACTTTCTTTATCACATATAGTTTTATATATTATTTAATTAATTAATGTTTATGTTTGATTTCTTATTTAAGATTTAATTAATAAAATGAGTTTTATATAAGTTTGTTTCCATATATATTTCTATGTGTGTCTATATATGTGTATCATCTTTAGTACAAGTAAAATATCATTTGTTGCAGAAAGGAGTTTTCTGTTAACTGAAAAAAGATTCTTTGATCCATAATGTTCACACTATATGTGATTGTCACTACAACTGTTATTTACTATGTTATTATTGATCTAATGAATACATATGAATGAGATAATCATGTGCATTTACCAGGGTGATGAATTTATAGAATATTTATCTCAGAGTTTCTAACCAAGAAATACCTGGCCTTTTTTATTAATTGTAAGCTATTTCTGAACTGAAATTCTAATAAAGTTTTCCTGAAAGCAAATTGAATGTGCATGAATGATACTTTTTAGATATTTATAATCATGGCAATCAAAATTAAATTGTATCTTTTAATACTTTCTGTAAAGCTATTAGTCAAAGCAGTAGTTGATAACCAGTAGTAAAGGATACTAAAAATTCCCATATTATTAATGCATGTTGCCATTTGATGACAACTTTTTATTTAGGTATCTATAATTGGAGATCATTTTCAAATGAAAGAAGATTGCATGAACTGGAATAAAAACTATTTCAAGTGAAAGAAAATATCATGATTTGGAAAAAGATATCTAATATTGAATGGAGAATAGTGTTGGATTTGAAAAGTTGATATGTGTTTTGTTATAAAAATGGAAATGTTGGAAGAAGAGGTGAAATGGGATTAACTATTAATAAAAGTGGAAGAACAACATCATGGATATTGACAGTATATTGAACAGAGTGGGAAGATTAATTATTCTAAAACAGAGTGATAAGATAGTTACTCTACATAATGGAACATACAAAGGCAGATCAGTCAAGCTGATGCCTAATAAATTCTTATAATGAAAAAGTAGATTTTTACATAAATATACAAATAACTATTCTATTATACCAAAAAACATTTTAAAATTGTCATCAAAGACTTTAATGCTAGCATTGAAAAGCATTGTGTTCTGGGTAAATTTAGCTATAGTGATAAAAGTGAGAAAATAGTACAGACATATGAAATTGGGAGAAATAGAATAATTATATATAAATAGACATGAAAGCATCAAAACAAAGATTCAAAAAAATTTGTCTATACTTTCACTAACAAAAAAATATCAATTTCAAGATTAATAATGTTCATAATAGATTCAATTTATGTAGTTATAATAGGATGTAAGATACCTACTAATAAAGGCAAAACTCTCCATACAGTAGTGCCACCCTGTGCCAAACAGAGTAATCAATGGATGCCAGAAGGCCATTGATTACTCTGTTTGGCACAGGGTGGCACTACTGTATGGAGAGTTTTGCCTTTGTTTACAACAATTATGTGCTAGTATAGAGAAGGTGATCATGTGATGTTTAGTTGTTTTTACCTACTAATACATAACAAGAAAGACAAAACCTAGTGAAAAGTCAATATAACAAGTAATATGCCTAACTTTTAGAAATACTTCAATGTAAATTTTAATTAGAATTTGCATTTTGACGATGTTTCAGATTTAACTGTTATTTTAATATGAGCAACAAAGATATCTGATACTTTAAAAAAAGGCAATTCATTCATAAATTTTCAATTGAGACAAAAGAATTTATAAAAAAAAAAAAAAAGAATACAAAAATATTTTAAAATAATACATTAAAAAGAATTTAATATTTGTAGTTCTGTAAAATGTTACAAAAGAACTGTGATTTGAACAAGTAAAGCAAAAGAAGAGACTAAAAGTTTCAAAAGTATAAGAAAATTAGTGCAATGATGAATTCTATAA
This sequence comes from Epiperipatus broadwayi, assembly GCA_028023455.1. Classification (NCBI taxonomy): domain Eukaryota; kingdom Metazoa; phylum Onychophora; class Udeonychophora; order Euonychophora; family Peripatidae; genus Epiperipatus; species Epiperipatus broadwayi. The sequence goes on along the minus strand of JAQFVV010006244.1, from coordinate 4,716,610 downwards.
ATAATTATATAGTAAAAAGTATTAAAAAACTAACTAACCACAACAATTAAATGAAAAGTGATATATGCAATTACATCTATAAAAAAAAAAGAAAAACATACAGCAAATGATCAGATTATTATTCATAACATAAAAGAAACAAATGAAGAAATAATAAAATTTGTTGGTACTACTAGATAATTGGGAAAATGTAGCAGTGATATTAATATGTATGAATGATGATAAAGGAGATATTAGTAATTACAGTGACATAAATATTTTATTAATTGTATAATTACAAGTCATCTATACCTATTTTGGATTCAAACTAACCAAAAGAACAAGTAAATGTAAAAACAATTCTACTAGAACAGCAATATCAGAGTATTGGGAGAAGTTATAGAAAAGACCAATAAATATGATCCTCCATAATACTTTGGATTTATAGATAATGAAAAGGCATTCAATTTTGTAAGTATTCCTACTATTATTAAATGTTTGATTCATCAAGATATAGACTCAGAATATTTTCATGCTCTTGTTGAATATTTATCAAAACACAACGGTATAATTAGGCTATATGGTGACACTAAGAAGATTTTTATCGATGAGCATATTACAAGATGATTTCTTATATCCAAAGCCATTTACAACAGTTTTATAAAATATATATATATATATATATTGTGTATTAAAATAGGAAACGATAGAAATAAAAGTTCATGGAGATTACTTAAGTCATCTTTGCAATAATAATGTTTTAGAGCTTCAGGAAATGTGGCAAGAGTTATCACCTGAAAATAAGAAATTAGACTAAAGATGAATACTGAAAATTCTAAAATAATGCTAAATGGATTTTATTAAAAAGGACATTAGAATAATTTAACACATAGAATTAAATTGTTCAGATTATTAATATAAATGGAAACATTATGGAATAAATTAATCACTGGATAATATTGGTTTATTAATGGAAATAATTTAATATTAAAAAAGAATGATTGAGTTCTATTAGTTCTTATTTATGGATTTGAAATTAGGACTCTTAACACAAAAGCAGTATAAAGACTTCAAACCAATCAACAGATATTGACAGTTGTATGTTAAGAGTAACAAGAAAGAATAGAAATTATAATAATTTGGTGAAAAAACAAATAGGTATCATTGACATCATTGAAGCAATTTAGAGGTCAAAATGAAGTGGGGCTGAATATATTGTTAGAAGAGATGGTAATAGATGGATAGTTTAATTTTTAAATTGGACCTCAAGAGATTGTTAAACTCCTAGGAAGAGACCACATGTGAGATGATTCGATGGAGTAAGGAAGTTTGCTGGTATAATGTAGAGAAGTTCTGGATCAAGGAAATTGGATTAAACTTGGAAAGATTTTTCTCCTATTGTGGATAGATAATAGTTACAAATATTGGGGTGATTATTAGTTTGTATACACATTTACATATACATTTTAAAAAATAAAACCTTCTGTAAAAATCTATTAATTAAATAAAGTAATTGCAGCAACCATTCTGGTTTTGTTTTAGCAGAGTATGAGTTTAAGATCAGGGGATAAAAAAATGTATTCTTGAAATACAAAAAAAAAAAAATCATAAAATTCGAAAATCCCTAGAGTCAATACTTTTGGCTTATTGGGATTTTACTTCTATTACGGACTTAACTGTGTTTTGCTCTTAATTTATATATATGAGTGTATTTTATTTAAATCATTTTTTTTAAAACTTAAGAAAACAGTCATATAAAAAATAAACAAACAATATGCATTTAATAACACAACAATTAATATATAATACACACAAGCACACGTATATATATATTATTATTACTATTAAGCTAATGGAGCCTAATAATTATAAATTACTGGTGTAATTGTACTAGATTGTTTTATTGATATGTGGACGAAATAGTTATTTTTATACATGCACTTTTATTAAAGTAAATTTTACATTAACATAAATATGTGTTGCAATTACTGTAACCATGCAAAGCAATTATATCATTCAAATTTATTATCTTATTAATGAATTTTCATATAGTGATTGAAATAATAGTTTTTAATTTTGAATATGGAAAACTTTAAACAAAGGTTACAGGATGTGCTTTTAAAAGTCTAAAAACTTCCTTCTCAGATGGCATCTAAAGCCATAATGAAGTGACAGACAGAATAAAAAGCAAAAGAATAAAAAAAAGAGTAGTTGTTATATTAATAGGTTTTCTGAGTAGAATCTATTTAAAAAACAATTATTATAAAATGAAAATAATCGCATGAAAATACCGATTGCTGTAGTAACAAAAGGATTTTTTTTTTAAAAAAAAACAACAACTCAATATGGCGTTTATATAGTACTGTATTCCCTTTTTTTTTTATAAATAAACAAATGAAATTAATTATTAAAATAAAAACATAGATTTACTTAAAACAAATTTAGTTTTTAATTAAACATACAAAATAAATAAGTTGAAATCGAATAAGAATTATTTTTAAATTTACATTTATAAAATATATCCTTTTTTTTTTCAGAATATAAAGGATATCTTTTATATCGAAAATCCTGACTTATAAGCAAATGAATCGTCAATCCTATTTGTAAGATCCCACCATTGCTTAATATTTGTCCATCGTATTCTGTTATGATTTTATAATCTATAAAAGTATAACTTTTAAAAGAATATATATGACATAACAGGACATTCAGATTACATGTGTATGTGATCATGCTCAACAAACTCATGGTTTTGAAACTGCAACCATTTAACTATGGTCACACACTTGGTCTTCAAGTAAGGACATTACACATGATAAGGCAAGTCAGTTATATGATGATTTATCTAAGTTTTAGGAAGTGATTCCGTGGTGATTAACGATTGAGTGGGATGGGGTTCTCACTTGCACAACTTCTCTTACTTCACCTCTTTTGATCCTTGTTATACCACAGAGTTCAAATTCAGTGAGAATGTATATGTACTCTATTTCAAGATATGATTATTCCATATCTGATATGTGCATTGGATATGCATACGTGTGATTGATTGGAAAACAGAAAAATCAAACAACAAACAACTAATTTGATTTAATATTTAACAAATTTTGATGATGATCACTATTCATAATTTTTTATAACAAAGTGGTGTATGTATTTAATGTTTAATGATTGTATGGGCATAATCATCCTTTGTTTATATTCATTAATCATTTATTAACCCATAATCCCTACGAAGGATGGTCATTCCCATTCCAATTTAACAAACTCAAATTTACATTGAAGACAATTTGAAACTATATTTTCACAACAAACTGATGACTAAAATTCCATGAAATCATTTGGCCATTAATTTCTACTCTGCCTATCCATATTTTATGATCTGTTGAGAGTTGCTTATAGATTCTGAACCCCCTCCTATTCTGTTGTTATATAGATATAGGACAGACCGATCATTCAAGGGTTAGTCATACATTCCGAATAACAAATAATTAATAATTAAGTTAATTAAATGCAAACATTGAACAAAAAAAAATTGTAACTGTCAAAGTGTGAAAGCTTAATATTGAATGAGATTAAAGTCTCACCTTTTAAGACAATAGACTGATATACGAATTGGCAAGCAATTAACTGAAAAATAAAAGAAAAAATAGAATTGATAACTTCCCTCCTTCTGGAATAATTGACAGTTGAATGTTTGACTCTATGTTTCAGAAGAAAAAAAAACAATTTAACAAACAAAATAATATAAATATAATTTAGGATGTTAATTCAGTATAGTCTAGCCATAGTTCAAAGTCTTGTAATCCTCATTGTGAAACCTATATCCTTGCTCTTAGGAAAGTTCCTTTGCATAAACTGAATGGTAGTCCATCAGATTGTCTTCAGTCACCATCTGCGTCATCATGTTGGTGACTCAGACTCTTTTATAAACTATCTTTCCTATGCTGAGATCATTTCTTTGTTGATTATAGCATGTTGTAGATCTTTTACTTTCATAGTTGTCATGATGCTAATTTGAAATAATAATCATCAGAAACTCTTGGCTGTATGACATGCAAATCCATCTCCCACAATGTTTTATTACTTCTTAGCCACACATTTTTTGTTTTTTTCTAGCTTATAACTCGTGTTAAAAATATAAGCTTTACAGAATTAAGGTGGATCCTTTAATCAACTTCCTCAAATTTCAGTCACAGTGGTTTACGAACTTCAGTAGTAAGGATAGTTAATATGACAAATAAATTGATTTTAAAAATTTACCAAATATCTTTTCTTGATGACATAAGTTATTTGCCTTTCTTTTCTTTTTCTTAAAAAGAACAAAAGTGTTCTATCTTGTCTTACATTCTTATTTTTAGATCGCGAGTTTCAAGTTCAAGCTTTGCTTTCATTGTTAACGTCACTTTGATCTTTTTATAATTTTATGCTGGATTAACAATAATAATAAAACAATTTAACTTTAATGATTTGTTTCTTTTGTTTTTTGAGATTTTTACTAGCTTGCATTTAAGGATTTTGTATATATAAATTAGTATTGTCAATAATATAAATTTGACTGACAATTTTACACAAACATAATAACTTATAATCAATCATATGCCTTTGATTGTGTTGGCAGATTCAGTCTTTATGATGTATGTGAGAATGGTGATTTTTTATGCAGTCGGTTTAATGTATCCTCATAATATATATAATTCTTGGTTTGGAAACAACCATGTAGAACAGTAAAATATACAATTGTCATCATTTCAGCAAAATATTATTTGTCTTCAATCTTGGTAAAGGTATTATTGCATAGGTATCCCCAAATATCTTGATTACAACTACTTTCACCCAGTCAAAGATGAATGCGATTTTGTTGAAACATTGATAACTATATATTTTAATATTATAAAAGCTTATATGAATTATAATGTCTTTTGTTAATGAAAATCTTTACTTCAACACACATACATACATATTGTAATGATCAGACTTGACCTGTTTAAATTATTTATATTTATTTTAATTGATTAGGGTGTCAACTGACATTAAATATCAGGAAGTAGACTGGAACACACACACATATATATATATATTTAAATAAAATTTTGAATATATTTTATTTAACATGATGCTGTTTGCTCTACCAGACTAAATCCCCATAGAGCATAAATTAATCCCAATGGAATTGACATGGAATAAATGTGCAGACTAGATTTTGTTACATATAAAGAAGTTAACACACTATCTAAACCAGGGATGCCCAACCCGTAGCTCGCGAGTCACATGTGGCTCACGTAACTGTTTAATGTGGCTCGAATTGCACTCTTCAAAAAAATTGATAAAATATTTTATGTTCCTTGATGGCACATGCACACACTAAAAAATAAACATTTTTACAATACAAACAATAACGATATGCGGTGTCAGGTTTCACATTAAATAAAATATATTTTTCCTGTAATTGTAATTTATATGTATGTTACCAAATTTTTAATAAATAAAATGTATTTACATTTTTTTTTCTTTTTAACATATTACACCATTTTTTTTCTTGCTGTACACGTTTGGTTTGGTGCTATATATATATTGTGTTTAGTGCTCTTGTATATATTGTTGTTTTTATCGAGAAAGATCCTTGTAGACTTTGGTTTGGTGCTGTATATATATTGTGTTTAGTGCTGGAAATAGTTTTTATCGAGATAGATCCATGTACACGTGTATATTTTGCTGTATATATCGATGTTTAGTGCTGTAAACAGTTGTTTTTATCCGTGTACACGTATATATTTTGCTGTATATATATATTGATGTTTAGTGCTGTAAATAGTTGTTTTTATCGAGATAGATTCGTGTACACATATATATTTTGCTGTATATATTGATGTTTTCATCGAGAAAGATCCGTGTACACGTTATTTTGGCCACATTAGAAACGGCGGATTGATACCAATGTGAATAGGCCATTCCCCCCCCCACCTATCTCCCTACATTGCAGGTTTAGTACCCAAGTACCATGTTTATAAATGTAATATGAAAAATGTAATATATAATTGTGGCTCCCCAAATTTTTTTAAATTCTCAACTAGCTCGCGTCAAGTTAAAGGTTGGACACCTAATAAAAGAATAGTTCACTACAAAATATTATAGTTGTCAGATAAAATATAATTTTCTTTTTTAAAAAAATGAAAAAAAACATTTTCCCAATTTTTTTTTTTTCTCTTTTCATTTTCTAGTTCACATGCACAATGGGAAACAATAATTATTTATAAATGACCAAGATTTATTTTAATTATTTTAAACATTAATCTTTTGATATACATCTTATAATACAACTTTCTTTTATGATTTAGGATAGAGTAAATCCCTGGCCTTTAATACACCCTGGATATAATCCTATGTATGAGTGACCATCACAAATGATAATACATTTATTTATATCTTAAGCTTCATAACATATTCACACTCATATATCTAATAGGGGATAATTTAATCAAACATCTTTCTTACAAATTGGCAGGGGATAGTTGAGACCTGAATCTCAATTTAACAGTAACACAAATTCCTTAATCAACAGAGAGTAGTTCTTTGGATATGACATTACATTTACAGAACAAAACTGGGAATAACTCAACCATGTAGATATTGTGTACAATAACCATTTGACAGTGATTTAACAATTGCAATGTACATAATAAGTTATAACTTATATGAAAGCTAACTCATTGCAATTAGTACAATGGTACATATACATACAAAGGAATTTCAAAATAAACCTTTAATGTAAAATATCAATAATATTGTATTCATTATTTTAACACTACAAGCATACCCATTTGGGTTTAAAATGAATATAACACCTTTGATTATTTATCTGACAATTTTATATTAAAGAAAACTTTTTTTAAAAAAAAAAAAAGTTAACAAATCATAAAAAATAGAGTGAATGATTTTTTTTGTACACATATTTTTAAAAAATTTCAGTTGCTTTAAAATGCAACATGTAATTTAATACACTGTACAGGTTTACTCTACACACCCCTGCACATATTTAATGTAATATATAGGGGATTCGAACTCAGATATTCACATGACCTTCAATTATCCATGCCATCTCATATTGCTAACCCACCTGATCACACACACATTGAAAAGATAAATAATCATCAATATATGTATTTCATGTTAAACCAGAAATCATCAGTTGGTCCAGATTACTATCTCCACACATATATACAATCAGTGCTCAGCTTTATATTAAGATAGTCAATCTTCATACTTTAATGGACAGGTTTCAAACTACTCCAACCCACAACTCTTCAGGTATCAATGCAACATAACTTTTTATTTTTCCAACTTTCACTTCCTGCTTTCATCAATCAATAATATAAAACATAGTTTATTAGAATATATATATATATTATTATTTTTTTTTTTAAAAAAATGGTTTCTATATTAGGATAACAGACTAAATAGATTTTTTAAACTTATGAAACAAAAGTTCTGAAGCGGAATCTCTCTACAGTTCACTGTAGATGTTTTCATTTGGAGTTAATATTTTCCCCATGATGTCATGTATTAATTGATTCCACTTGTAAGTTCCACACTGTACTTTAACAATCTCCTGCCCTGTTCCCTGGGTCATATTGAAATCTGACAAGTACTTCAACACCATTTTCTGTTCACAACTTTGGCTTTGTTTACATTTTTTTCCTATAATTACAATATGCAGAAAGAGAGAAATATTGTTTGGATGACGATGCCATTCGCTTATCTCAGTAAATGGAAGTTTATAATAACTACTTAATAGAAGCCCCACTATGGGTGACCAAATTTATGAATGGTGATTAATAATTAATGGTCAGACTATACATATTTAAATTATTTAAATTTATTTTAAATGCATTGAACACCACCTGACATTAAACATCAAAAAGTAGACCAGCATACATCTTATATATATTTAAATAAGTTTTAAAGATATTTTATTTAATATGATGATGACCACCAATGTTCCATCTAATTTTTACTAACTGTAGTGTACATTTTTATTCAATCTGTATGTTTTTTATTAAATCGAAATAATTTATGCACCATTTGAAATAATAATACTTACTTAATTGATTTTACAATCAAGTATGTAAATAAAAATTTGTAATAAAAATCATAAAGATTTTAAATTTAAATTTTATTTTTATATTATCATCATATAAATCCATATACATATATGTAGTTATTACATTCAATAGAATAATAAAATTATTTACAAAAATAAGACTATTGCATAATTTAAAAAATTAATACATGAAAAAATATGCTATTGAATTATACTTGTCACTTACAATATTACATCTTTTCTTATCTATCCCTACAATTTAACCATTCTGAATATACATGATCTAGATTTATATTTCCATCGCTTTGATATGATTTTACTTTCATCAACATATCCAAATGACTTTCTCCTAAATGATTTCTTTGTTTATTTTTTATTAAATTCATCAAACTGAAATATCATTCACCATCAGTGCTAGTTGCCAAAAATGTTACACTAATATCCAGTATTATTGAAAGGTCCTTGTCCATTTTCCAATGAAAATGATACCATATCCGCCAATTTACATTTGAATTTTTCTTTCACGGTGAATATAAAATCATTATATTGTCTTATTACAGATGATTTATCACTTAAAATGGTTGTATATTTTAAGCAAAGAGACTCAACTTCTGCAAGGTCATAATTAAAATCACATGTGGGAAACACTGTTAAGTCAAAGGCTGTCCATTATTGTACTTCATTTTAAGGAAATCATTCTTCCAAATAAAAACATAGCAAATTTATAAATGTTAATATGAAACTTGTGTCAATTTCAATATTATTCTCTTGAGTTTTATCAAGAATAATTTTTACTTCACTGCTCCATAGAACATTAGTTTGTTTGAGATATTGTTCTCTAAATTTATTAATTTTTCCTCAAACAAATTGAAATATGTCAATTGGTGTTAGATGGCGATAAAAATTTTGCACAATGCAGCAAGTTCTTCTAAAATTTCAGTCAAAATTCTCACCTTTGCTTGAAATTCAAGATTTTCTAATTTCTTTAAATCTTTAAAATGGGATCATCCACATCTTTTTTAAAATATTCAATCAAAAAATCATAATTTCTAATTATTGCTTCAAGTGTAAAATGTCTAGGTAACTACCTAACCGTTCATTTAAATGTTTAAAAGCAATAGCTTCATTTTTGGAAGTTACAACAATGTCTTGACATTTGCTTTTTTTTTTTGTTGTTGTACATTTAGAAAATATAAATTGTTCTCATTACAGTTTCAATCTGTTTTATTAATTTAACTTCTTTTCAAGTATCACAAATGCCTAAATATTCCTAATGCACAACACAATGTTGCTGAATCAAATGTGATATTTTTTTCTTTAAATTTTGCAGCTATGCCATTTATTTATCCAACAACATGGATGCACCATAAGAAGTAAACATAATCCTTTTTTGTAAATCAATATTATTGTTTGTATAAAATTATTCTATTGCTAATACAATTGATGTTGCATCAAAAGTTTTCAACTGAATTATGCCATCATTAATAGTTTTGTATTGGTTAGAATTTTTACTCCTCAATTTAAAATATAAAATTGAACATTTGGTAGCACTAATATCAATAATTTCAACAAAAGTTAAAGTGTGAATGACAGCTCTGTTTATTTCTTCCATCATTTCTTTTTTTACAATGGAATTAATTATTTTCAAAAACATAAAGGCGTAATTTTTATTGCACCAGCTTTCTGGAATTTTTATATATTTTGCTATATGTTCATTAATATTTAGGGAAAGTAAAGAAATATTCATTTTAATTTTATCAATTAAAATTTTGACTTCTTCAGGGTTGCCTTTTGTTTCATTCAATAAAAGTAATAATCCCATTACCGACAATGAAGAATCTTTATTTTTTAATTTTTGTATGCTGTCTAAATGTGATTTTTCTGAATAAGTGACATTTAAAAAAATGTAATTTCCAAGTATCATTCCACTTTTACCCAGTTATGAAATCATTTTGCAAATTACACCACTTACTTACCTTGCAAAACATTTTTTTTTTGTAATAAAATTCTTAATTTATTATTACTTTTTGGAGAATCTGTTTCTACAATTTCATTGACCATTTGATTTTAATCTCACTGGCTGTTTTCTTTATTTTCAAACTTTTTGCTAAGACCATATCTGCAAATAAATCAAGTAAAAATAAATAAATTTAATAATATAGTTTAAATAATATAGTATATAATATAATAATATAAATTTATTATATATAGTAATAATATAATTTTATATAATAAAACTAACATATCTATAATGCCTTATTGATTATGGTAAAAATAATAGAAATAAAAAGTTTATTCTCATAAAATATATAAAGGTAAAGAAAAGCATTTATGTTAAATGAATGTATGTGATATTCTGGAGAAACTATGTATTTGGCACATGAGATAGCAGCTGATTGTTCCAAGGTCAAAGGTCAGGATAAACAAGTATGTCGAATGCAATCTGATCATCAGTTTATTAATACAGAAAGAATTCTTTTTGAATTTTACTATGTGTGGATGTACCTTCTTCATGCACAATTTTTTTAAGCGCTGCGCATGCGTACTAGCACATACTTTAGAGAAAACACTGGTGACCACTATATAGTGATTATTTGCTATAGCAAGCTAGATCCCACAGAAAATAAATTACTCCTGATGAAATGGACATAGAATAAATATGCAGACCAAATATATATAAAAGTTAACACACTATTTAAACCAATAACAAAACAATAGTTCGTTAGAAAATATTACAATTGTCAGACAAAACATAACTTCCTTTTTTTTTTTTTTAAAAAAAAAACATTTCTCCTATCTTTTATTTTTATTTTTTTTTCCTTTTAGTTCACAAGAACAATGGAAAACAATGTTTATTTATAAAGTGTCCAAGCTTTATTTTTATTAATTTTAAATGTTAAACTTTTAATTACATTTTATAAAACTTATTTTTTTTTTTTATGATTGAGCACATTTCCTGTAGAGTAAATCCCTGGCCTTTAACATATCCTGGATATAATTCTCTACATGACCACCCTCGTAAATATAATACATTTATTCATATTATAAGCTTTATAGCATAGTCATGAATATACATCTAATAAGGGATAATTGTAACTAATAGACTTTTTTTTCAACCATAATTTTAGGGACTGGTCAGTTTAGGTCTGAATATTAACTTAACAATAACACAAACTAATTATGTGAGGTGATTCTTTAAATCTGACTCTGATATAATAGTAATTCTTCAATTAATTGAGATGACCCCAAATTTACAGAACAAAATCCTGAATAAAAATATTGTGTACATAATAAGTTCTACCTTATATAAACCTAGTCCATGGTAATTAGTATGAGAGTACATATGCATACAAATGGACTTGATTGAATTTCAAAAGAAACCATTAATGTTAAAAACCAATATTTATATTTTCTTCATTATTTTAACACTTTGACACATATTTTACAAGTACACACATTTGTATTTATACCTTTGATAATTTATCTGATAATTTCACAGTAAAAAAAAAAAGTTAATAAATCATATAAATGGAGCAAAATTATTGTTTTATTTTAACTTGAATTGCTTTAAAATGCAACTAACATTTTTTTAAAACCTTTGCTTCATGTGTTCATCAATCAATAATATAAAATATAGTTTATTATAATTAAATTTATGTACTAAAAATAAAACTTAAAAATAGTTAATACATTAGGATAACAGTTTAAACAGTGTTATTTAAACTTACAAAGCAAAAAGTTTCTGAAGTTGAACCACACTACAGTTCACTGTGGGGCTTTCTTTTCAGTTTAATATTTTTTCCAAGATGGCATGCATTAATTGATTCCATTTATAAGTTGCCATAATGTCCTTTAAGAATCTCCATTTCGTGAAATTTGAGATTTAAGCATTATTTCTTCATTATAATTAGAAATTTCTTTGAATATATAACTTCATCAGGTCTGATAGAGATATAGAATACTTTTCAATAGTCAGCAGTTTCCCTCTTTTCTACTCCATTATCTAGTGATGTTTGTTGTATCTTGATTAAAGTGTGAAGCTAAAGTTTGTATTCAAGAAAAACTGATCATATATAGGGTTTGAAGTCTTGTTTTTAAACACCCTTGGATCTTGCTATTCATGTTCTTGATCTTGTTTTAAATAGGAGACATTTTTATGAGCTGATTTTATTTTAATTACAAGAATTTTAAAACACTTTTATTATTTAATTGATTGAACTTGCAAAACACTGTAGTTATTAAATTGCTTAAATTTTCCCTATGTTTTTGAATCTATAGACTTAATCTTTTTTTTTTATTAACTTATTTTTAATTTCATCTTTTAAAATCTATTTCTTAACTGAGTTCTTTTACACCATATTCTATACATTTTTTAAATCTTTGATAACAAGAACAATTTTAATGTAATTTATATAATTTACATGTTTCTCTTAAATTTTAAACATTTTTAACGAAGCTATTACATTATTTAATATTAGTTTACAGTATGACATTTAATATATAGGGTATATGAGCACATACTTTCACATGACCCACCACTCTCCACTCTATCTCATAACACTGATACACTTGAACACATATATGTTGAAAAAATAAAGAATCACCAATATATGTATTTCATGCTAAACTAGCAATCATCAGTTGGTCCACATTATCATCTCTGCACATATATGCAATAAGTGCTCAGATATATATTAAGAAAACCAATCTTCATACTTTAATAGATAGGCTTCAATACACTCCACACTCCAACTCTTCAACCGTCCAACCAATTGAAAATCTGATGATGGAATGCTCAAAGGCCCCCCTGAGGCCGAGATTCTCATCACATTTACAATTTAATAATTTATTCTAACATTTGCATATTACATACTTTATTTTAAATCATTTATTTTATTTTATGTAATAATATTTAAAAACTTCTGAATGCTATATTTATTAGACATACCCCATGACTCTGAAAACCTGCTCTCAACTGTATGGAAGACCACATGGCCATCACTGAAATGAATAAGACATTACCCATTTTAATATATATATATATGTATAAAACAAAAAGACAATAATACTGAGATATTAAATTATATTCCATAGGAGTATGCGTGAATTATTGTGTTATTGTTTAAAATTTGTTAAGTTAGGTTTTCATTTCAGCGCATGTTTATCATAGCTAGACTAATTGATCAGTATATATACTAATGAGACAATTTTTCTAATAGGTCCATCTCATATTACATTCAGACTATCTTCTCCAAAATATTTTATTACTCTACTTATTAATAATCAATCATATCTTTTTTTTTAATGTATATCAACTTTTTTCTACATATGTTTTACTTTTTTTTTTATCTTGACATAATTTCATTTAATATATTCTTTTATCACTAAAAGAATAACCAATTTTATATGTTTTCAATAAATATTCCTTTTTTATATATACTCTTTATTGATTCTATTGTATTTCTAACCGTGTCTCTTCAAATTGTTATATTTTTCCATTTATTTTCCAAAATTAAATGTCAAAAATTTCAACTTAGATAACTTTCTATTACTTTTTCTGTGCTTCTTATCTTCCATCTTTTAATTTTTTCTAATATATAATTTCTTTACATGTATTTGTCATACAATTGTAGTTCTATTTATATCTTTCCAATTCACCTTCTTTGAAATATAAATTGTATATACAAATTGAATAAATTTACATTTCAGATTATATATACGGATGTATGTGTGCGCACCCTGCTTCTAAATTAAAAAAAAAAAGTAACCCCCCTCCCCACCTGAGAAAAAGTTCAGATTATGTCCCATGTGTTGTAATTGTTTTTAATGAGTACAACATTATTAACCTTAACAATAGTTTCAAATTCAACAAGTTTTCTAAAATAAGCTTTTTAAATTTTAACAATTACAGGAGAACTGTGGTCTGTAATTGTGGTCTACCTCATATGTGGGTCAATTAGAAGCCTTAGTACAATAGATAGGAGGTAGGAAGGAACTAGCACATGCTGGATGCCTCTCATTAGGAACCCTGTCCCTAAGCATCATTTCTTTGATATGACATTGTTAGATGACAGTATGCAATTTATTAAGAAAAGATAGATAAATGATTCTCTGGATATTCATTTACAACTTATGAGTCTTTATCTTTAATATTTTCTAGTCAGTGTTGATGTAAAATTTATTAAATAAGACTCTTTTAGAAAATTTGTAGCAAATTATATAGTTTTGATAAAGCCTGTACACAAATTACTGTACTGGGTGTAAGATGACTAAAAAAAGAGTAATTTGATTTACTAACAATTGATTGGAGATAATGTACTTGGTAATGGATAAAATTATATATATAACTCAGATAACATAATCATTATTATATATTTAAATGTTAATATTTATTATTTACAGTAATAATAATAAATTAATACACTATACATGCTTAAACCTGCATATATATATAATGTATGCGGGACTCGAACTCAGACTTTCACATGAACCTCACCGAACTCAGACTTTCACATGACCGTCAACTCTCCATGCCATCTCATATTGCTGACTCATCTGATCACACACATGTTCATCGAATGCTTTTATACTGGGGAGGTCATGTGATGTTCGGGTACAAAAAAGAAATAACTTAAGATTCTAAACAGGAACCTTTATCTCAGGAATTTATCACTCTATCACTGAACTACACTGCTCAGGACTTTATTTATATAAATATTAATTTAAATACTATTGTAATAAAATAAATAAATCATGTCGTTGTTGTTTTTTTTTTTAATTTTAAAGCAAAATTAAATCTCTTCATATTACCATTTTTTAAAAATATTTTATCTAATAAATGGTAACATAATCTATAAATCAGTTTTTCTATCTTATGTTGCTGCAGCAGAAACACACACATAGATAAATAGATTATAAGAATGTACTAAACTTAACAAAAGGATAAAGGCCTTTGTAATATTTTTATTTTATCCATCTTTCTGTATGTTGTTAAAACAGGCAAAACTCTCTATACATATTGCCACTCAGTGCAAGCTAGAGTAATCAGTGGATGCCAGAAGGCTTGTGCATAAAATCCTCATCTAGTCCCTACTCATTCAATATTCCCAGACTAGTTTCTGGCTTGTGACCTCCGTTAGTGAGAAGTCTTGGATCTGCGGACACTGCAGCTAGATCTTAGGATCTAATGCAACCCTCCAGCAAACATGTTTTATCTCTATTTAACTACAAAACTATGAGACAAATTGAAAACACTAATATTTCCAATCCAAGCTCATCAGCTTATATAGTCATACAGGTCTGAACTCAGTTCAGTAACCATAAATTTTGGTGTCTTTGGTTCTTTAATAATCATATCCACCACTATCCTATTAGGCAGAATTGATTTTAAGCCAATAAACATCAGATTATTAGTATTTCTTATGCTTGCTCTTAACTGTTATTAAAACAGGCAAAACTCTCTATACATATTGCCATTTAGTGCAAGCCAGAGTAATCAATGGATTCCAGAAGGCTCTTCACTAACAAAGGCCACAAGCCAGAAACTAGTCTGGGGATATTAGATGAATAGGCACTAGATGGGGATTTTATGCACAAGCCTTCTGGCATCCATTGATTACTCTGGCTTGCCCTGAGTGGCAATATGTATAGAGAGTTTTGCCTGTTTTAATAAGAGTTAAGAGCAAGCATAAGAAATAGTGATCATGTGATGTTTCTGTATGTTGTATGGTGAATAATAAAGATTATGTAACAATCATCATTGTAGTATAATTCGGAAAACAAATTAGGTAATCAATAGCAATTATAACCAAAATATGAACACAGAATTTCATATTCAAATTTCATTATTTAGAGTAATGCCAAACATTAAATGTGTCTTTTATTTTACTAAATATGAAAGAGAGAATTATTAGACATTGCATAAAATATTAAAAAATAATTAATAAAACATCCTGGTATTATTTATATTTTTATATTGGACTATTTCCATCATCTAATATGTGTATTGAATGTCTTTAGAAAAATTTAACTTTATTTAAATATTCCAAATACATTCAACTGTTAGTAATAGCACATCAAACAGGTTACATGCACAACATTTCAAGAGGTATTATTCTCCCCTTCAGGTGTTGCTGGCTTGATCAGTGATGGTACTAGAATGGGATTCGAACCTGGTTCCTTAGATTCTTGAGTATTTAACTTTAAGGTAATGCTCTAACCAACTGAGCCATCCTGCCAAAGGCAACAGTCTGTAGTAATTTCATGCTTGACGAAAGGGAGAATAATACTTCTCAAAATGTTGTGCATATACTAACCTGTTTGATGTGCTATTACTAATAGTTGAATGTATTTAGAATATTTAAATAAAGTTAAAATTTTATAAAGACATTCAATACATATATTAGATGATGGAAATAGTGCAATATAAAAATACAAATAGAATACCATCATCACAAACCTTCAGGAAAACATCCTGGTATTATGTTAACATTTGACCCATATTATTTGCATATATGGTTAAATAAAGAGCATCTTAATGTTTTTGATCATATATTTGTAGCAATTATTTAAATTTTACTTAGTTAACTCCTTCCATACTTTATCCAGCTTTCTGTTCCATAGCTTTTCTTTCCCAATGATTAAAAAAAAAGTTTTTTATCCAATTAAGCTAGTGTAACGGGCACAGACGTTGTTACATTGTTTTTTTTTATTAGTAAATATGAAAAAAAATAAAAGTTCGCCAATAAAAACTTATTTTTTAAGAATTAAAAATAAAAAAAATCGTCTTAAACTCGCATATATATAAAATCGCACAGATAAATAATTATTAAAATAAAACTTTATTAAAGAAAAAGTATTTTAAAACTAAATTTTCAGAAAAGATTTAGAGATAAAAATATATGTTTAAGTTTGAAAACAGATTAATTAATCTTTTGTAAAATGGAAATGATTATTTTAATTAGTAAACTAGCCTTGGGCATCTAAAATGTATAAGCAACCATCAGATAGGAAAACAATAGGAACAGAATGGCCAATGAAAGAAATCCATCGGGGAAATTGGACCTCAACGGAAGGATCATCATCAACGATGACATAACATCCATTGGATCATAAGTTATGTATAAAAGAAAAAAATTGGAAATAAAAAGTGATTTGGTTTAATTAATTAGAAGGAGGAGATGTGACTATATGTGTTAGTGCGGAGTTGAAGGAGAAGGGATTGAAAAGACGCACTCTTCAATCCCTTCAGTTGTTAAAAAAAGAAATGAAACATTGCTTTTCTTATACTGAGGACAACAGGATCATCGGGGGATTTAATGTGGATTCCAAACGGCAAGCAACGGATAAAAGGAACGTTTTGAAATCGTAAGAACTTTTCGAACTCTCAGCTTTAAATATAAATAATTTATGAACATGTCTAAACAAAAGAACTCTAAATACTAAACTTTTCAATATTTATAAATATAAGAATTTCCTATCTGACTAAAGTAGTTAAAATGTTATTTGATGTATTTCTTTTGTAAAATCATTTCCATTTATATATATATATTTTGTTCTTTAAGTTTTATTATGATTTCTGTTTTCCGATAAATTAAAATATATCAATGATAAACTTAAGTTGGGCATGAATGGCTGTATAGATTTGTAAAGTTATATTAGGGGAGGGTAATCTTAGGTTATTTGTGTCGTTGTTGAATTGGGTCAATGGATTGGATATATTGATGTAGTTAGTAGATATAATGCAAGATTCGCTATGGGCAGAATCGCTTGTATACGCTGCATACTTCCTCTTGCCTAGGGAATGTGATTAAGTCGGCAAAATAACCACAGTCCATTTCTATGGAGGTTTTTTTTTTATTGTTCTTCTCATTAGATAGATGTAATATTCCTATCTGACGAGAGTCAATGTCTTATCTTAACTTATTTTGTGTTGCCTTATTCGTATTACATTGAATACATCAATATATCAGATGGATTGACGCCAGGTTGACTGCGAACTTTTAGCCTAAGGTTAAATGGGGATAGAATGTTTTATCTTCAAATGCAAATCTATGTAGTCTATTCATACTCGACACTAAATAAAAATGCATTAAATTTAAGTTGTTTATAGATGCTTGCATGGATTCGTTACTGGCTAATTATGTTTTTGGTTTTCATATTCGATCAAAATATATATAGACATTTGGTAAATACTGATACCTTACGGTGAGTATCTAAAATGTATTTATTCAGATGTCTTTTAAGTTATTGGTGCCACTGTGGTATCTTACGATGAATACCAGGGAGTTTTTTGTATTCCCTATGCAATTGACGGTATCAATGATTTTGTATTTTGATCGTTTATGTTTATTTTGGAATGTTTTAGCTGTGTAATCTATGTAACCAATCTATACTCAACATTTATAAACAACTTTTATAAATCCCTCTGTGCGAACTTATAATAGCATAAAAATTAAAATTTAAATTCTAAAATCAAGTTAAAACCCAAAGTAAAAGTTATTTTAAAATAATGTTAAATTTTATATATATGTGCGTTAATAAATTTTTGTATGTTAATTACTGGCAATGGCTTATTTTATTTATTTTTTAATATTGAAATATAATTAGATAAGATATTATATTATTAAATCTCTGCTACTCCCTGAGCTAATGATGTGGGCTAACAACCGGATATCAAAATATATAAATAAAATAAAAATAAAAATTTTTTTTGACTTACGTATCTGCCTACTTTATAAATTTTTCTAGGTTCAAATACCTAGATGGGGCCCTGTAGTGCAGATCACGTTAAGATTAATTCTTCGGATCGTTACACTAGTTAACGTGATTTTTTTCAATTGTAATCTTTTCTAGCAACATTGCCAGCACAATTCCATTTTATTCTCTTAATTTTTTGGTCATATCAGTAATATCTCTTTTTATTCTGTCATATATTTTGTTTTATATGTCTAATTGTTAGCTTCAACATACAATTCACTATCACAGTTTCAAAAATTATATTATTTTTCTATTAAATGCCAAGTCTCTCATCTATATTTATTAAAAAAGATTTTTTTTAAGCAATTAGATACATTTTCTATTATTTTTATGATTATTTCTACTATAAAAAAAACTCTATTCAAGCTATATAAACAATTTCATTCATTGTAAATTTATATGTATTAATAATTTGACAAAGGTTTGTAATGATGGTATATTATAAGATGTGATATGTTGGACTATTTCCATCATTTATGAGTGAATGTTAAATATATAGAAATTTTTAAACTTTATTTAAACTTTTCAAATAAAAACAACTTGTTAGTAATAACACACAAATAGACAATACAGGTTAGTAATTACACAACGTTTCAAGTATTATTCTCCATTCTTCTTCAGGTGTTGCTGGCCTATATGCACAGTGACAACATTTACTTAGAAGTTGAACTCGCACCTTTAGATTCTTAAATATCAAATTTAAGGCAAACACTCTACCAACTGAGCTATTCTAAAGGTGTGAGTTCAACTTCTAAATGAATATTGTCACTGTGCATATAGGCCAGCAGCACCTGAAGAAGAGTGGAGAATAATACTCGAAATGTTGTGTAATTACTAATCTGTATTGTCTATTTGTGTGTTATTACTAACAAGTTATTTGTATTTGGAAAAGGTTAAATCAAGTTTAAAATTTTCTATACGTTCAACATTCACTCATAAATGATGGAAATAGTCCAACATATTACATCTGTCAGTTTTTATTTTATTTTTTTCTGTATGCAGTAGTTGAGTATCAGACTCTGGAGATGAAGTCCTTAGATTGATTCCAGTTCAGGTGGTTGAATTTCATTGTAAACTCCCAATACTTACTTATTTTATCTTTTTTTGAAAATTCATTGAACGTTATTATAGACATTTTTGCATTTACTTTTAGTTTTATTTTTGGATTTTATTAAAAGCTCTTTTGTTATTTTTTAAAATTCTGAAATATTACCCAAGAAAACAACACATTTTATGCAAAATTTAATGACTCAAATAATCACTTTTATTCTTTTAGCTTCTGCTTTAAATCTTTAAAATATTTTCTTATGTACAAATTTTTATATAAATGGAATGACTCTCCTTTACTCTCTTATTAATATTAATCTTCTCAGTATAACTATGTAATCTAATCAAGACTATTACACTTTGATAATATTGTTTAGAATTTAAAAATACCCTAGATCTGGGTCTCAAAATTAAAGTTTTAATTTCCACTATAATACTAAAAAAAAATTATTTTTTTTATAAATCTATAACTCCAAAGTGTAGTAGTAATTCTCATTCATTACTCTTTTTTCTGATTTCTCTTAATTGTTGGATATGATTTATTATGCCAAAATCATTTTTAATTTCATCTTTCAATGTATTTTTTTTTACAACACTTTTATAGAATTGACAGAAATCTTAGTAATCTGTGATATATCATCATTTCTTTTTATTTTTTAAAATCATCAAATATACCTTAATTGTTTAGTAAATACTTTTAAGACAAGCTTTAACCTGAATCATATGCACCTTGAAATTTATAATAGTCAAACAATATCTTTAATTACTGATAGAGGGATCTCTCAAACTATGACATAATATAGCAACTTATATAAAGATAAGAGCAGCCGTCTTATCATTAACCTAACTTTCCACTTATATAGGCCAATCTGAAGCATCTTAATTTGGGGTGTGTGAAGCTGTTATTCTCTCCACTATTTAAGTTCACTATTTCCTTTATAAATTAACATCGATGAAATCTTGCAATTTACAACAAGTTAATATTATGATTTTTATACTGGAAATATATAAACTATTGTAAAATAGTAATTATTTATTAAGCGCACAGAAAGTATATGTAAATACTTTTAAGACAAACTCTTATCTTTATAAAAGTCGCTATCTTGTGTCAGGGTTTGAAAGGTTCCTCTATCAGCAATTAAAGATATTGTGGCTACCAGCCATGTTTTCCAACCAACTACAGCAATTGTTGTTTGTTCTGAAAGAAATAACACCAAACGGAAGATAAAAGAAGCATGCTATATAGCAAGTGAATCAACATCAATCAATAGATAAGATGCATGTTTTTCTCTCGCATTAAAATGGTCTCTTTAATCACTTCATATTAATTTGCATATATTTGCATATTATATTTGTATAGTTTTCCACACTTTAGTAGCTATGATTATGGGAGCATAAATCCTCCTGAAAGTACTCAGCTCATTAAATTGCAGATTATTATTTGCTTTTACTAACTTCATTATCTGTGTGCCAAGCACATATATATGTTATAGATTACATGCTAATGAAGTAAATATTTGTTTGACTATTATAAATTTTAAAGTGCATATGATTCAGGTTAAAGCATGTCTTAAAAGTATTTACACATACTTCCTGTGCGCTTAATAAATAATTACAACTTTACAATAATTTATATATTTCCAGTATAAAGATTGTAATATTAACTCATTGTAAATCACAAGATTTCATGAATGTTACTTTATAAAGGAAATAGTGGTCTTAAATAGTGGAGAGAATAACAGCTTCATGCTCCCAAATCAAGATGCTTCAGATTGGCCTATATAAGTGGAAAGTTAGATTAAAGATAAGACTGCCACTCTTATCTTTATAAAAGTCATTATCTTGTGTTGTGGTTTGAGAGGTCCCTCTATTGACAATTAAAGATATTGTTTGATTATTATAAATTTCAAGGCACTGTGTGCTTAATAAATAATTACAACTTAATTGTTTAGTAATATTTACTGAGGCTATAACCTCGATAATATGCATAAAATGTGATAGTAGGGACCTCTACAGGTGTTTTAACCACAAGCTTAAGCATAAGCTTGTGGTTAAAACACCTGTAGAGGTCCCTACTATCACATTAACCTTGATAATATGCGTATAAAATGCGATAGTAGGGACCTCTACAGATGTTTTAACCACAAGCTTAAGCGTAAGCTTGTAAGCTTGTGGTTAAAACACCTGTAGAGGTCCCTACTATCGCATTTTATATGCATATTATCGAGGTTATAGCCTCAGTAAATATTACTACGTAATCAATGTGCGTTTAACAAATTTATAATTACAACTTAATTGTTTAGATAATTACTATATAGCTTTGCCAACAATTTTTCTATTTCTTCATCTGCTTACTTTAAGATAACTATAAATACCATCATTGTAACTTTTTTATTATTCTTAGATTTAATTGAATGTCTAATCTCTTTATTAAAAATACTTCAAATTTCCAAGTTGTTTTGCAATTGCATATGTTCTTTTCCTCTTTATTTATTACTATATTTTTTTTCTTCATAGAACTTTTCCATGATGTCATCTCACTTTTTTAGAAATAATCTGGGGATTTTTTACTTCCTCATGCTGAAATTTATTTTAAATACTGATATGTTATACTTTTGAGATTTATATTATCTTCTGTAGAATTTCCTCATTAATTTTTTTATATTATTATACAGAATTCCACATATTCTATCAATTCTTTTAAATGATTTATTGTACAATATTTTTACATGACTTTTTTTTTTCATACACTATCTTTCTCAATGGAAAGTTTATTACTGATTTTTTGCTTTCATGGCAAGTATCACTAGAGTATCTTTTTCTTTAAATTCATTCAAGTTTGAATCATAATCAAAGCATATTAATATTTTTTAAATTACTTGCATACTGCAATTTAAATTCATTGGAGTATAACTAAAAATTAGGGATATCAATTGTCAATTTAATCAATTTTATTTCTTTAGCTTTGCATTAACACATAGCTTGCATTTTTCTGTGTTGAATCTACTTAAATATGTTAAAGTTTTGAAATACATATTTTCAATTAGTTGAAATGTAATCTAACTATACATTTATTTCAATGTTTACATATCTATCTCCAATTAGTGTTTTTTTTCATTAAATTTTTTTTATAGAATTCAGGTTTTCTATTTGAATATTCCACATGTCTATGCCCTCTCCATTTCTGTTTTTATAATCAAATTTATCAGCATTACTTTCATCTTTCCAATTCTAGTAATAAAATTTTTGATGGCAAGTGTATCTATATAAAAACTTACGTTTTTTTTATCATAATGGAGTATAAGTCAGTATTGTCTGCATTTGATATTTTCTATTAATTTTAGTAATTAAACTTGGCACTCTGTGTGATATACCATTTATTGGCATAATGTTGTTCTTCCATTTTTTATTAATGATGAATCCCACTCCATGTGTACTTTAATAGTTCTTTTTATAACAGAGCCCATGGCTACTTTTTAGTTGTCTCTTTATTTTTTCTTTCAATTCTGATTTGAATAGTTTTTATTTACTTGAAAGGATCTATAGTTATATATATAATATCTGGTAAAATAAAAATACACACAAAAAGGCAGTTTTTTAATAATAATAATAATAATAATAATAATAATAATAATAATAATAATAATAATAATAATAATAATAATAATAATAATAATATATATATATATTACTGCCTAGCATGCTTTCAATATATTTTTACTATATCATATTCATTGCATGTAGTAATATGATTAAATGGTTCTTTGTATCAATATTTAATTAACTGTTCATGTATTCAATTTAAATTTAAAATTTAAATTTGAATATTTAAATAGCCCATTTCTTTAAAATGGGTACACTTGCTTCTTTTTTGATAATAGAAAAATGATCACCAGCTATTGCACACACTTCTTTAATCTTTCACTTTCCATCCTCTCTCTTTCTCAGAGTATACTATCTTTGCTTTTGTTAACTCAAATCTATGACCAGTTTTCTGCTCATGGATCTGTAAATATTGAAATGGGTTCTTTGTCTCTGAGAGCTCTATTCTATAAATATCTGTGTGGGCAAGTCTTGTTGATAAATTGACCCTTGATTCTCCATAATATGCAGATTGCAAGCTGATTGGCTGCACTTAATTTTATAGACCACTTGATGTGCTGATTCATTTGGTATAGTGTCTTTAGAAATATTCATTAATTGGTTAAATGATGTAGCGATTGGAAAGCTTATATTAAATTTATTTATATATATATATTAATTTATGTGTAATCTTTGGAATGCTATATGCCATGACTATAATATAGTAAAAAACATATTGAAAGCAGGCTAGGCAGTAATAAAACTAAATATTAAAAAAAAAAAACTACTTTTTTTGTGTGTATTTTCATTTTACCAGATATTACATTGGCTCAGAAAAAAAGAAAATTAGGATATTTAATAAAAAAGTACAGATGACAAATGTAGTTCATAACTAGGAAATTGTCAATTTTGCTTGTCATTGATTGTCAACAATTGTCTTGGATGAAGGCCATAATAAATTTTCCTATCATGATTATAAACATGAAATAGAATCAACATTATATTCTTACTACTACTGCATCATTTTTTTTTTCAAATAAAAATATAAGTCATGACACAATTAAAAACTATCAGTTTTTTTAAGGAGATAAATTTTGACATTTTTGGTTTTAAATTCAGGGATAAAAATTCACAGCCTGCTAGAAATTGTACTGACATGCAGTTCATCTATATTTGAATAATCTTGTTAATTAAAAATGCTAAATTCTTTTAAAGAATCAAAATAACTGCTTTTAATTAATAAAAACATTTTAATTAATTAATTCTCAAGTAATTAGCTAGATTAATAGAAAAATAATACTGTAAAACTAAAAACTATATACAAATGTCACTACATAAAAATTATTACTATTATTATTTTATAAATAATAACTAACTTAAATCCTCAAATACTAGTAATTTCTCATACAATAATATATACATTTCAGTTTTATATAATGAAAGCATACTATGATAATAAAGAAGAGTAAAATGTATCTTTTTATTTCAAAATAGAGTACTATTAGATAACCACTGGGCATAATATCTTAATTCACACATCATGTTTCTTTCTTTTAACGTATTTTGTTACCTATTGTTTGATGAGTTTATGAAACATTTTTATTTACTGTTTAAATTTTTTTAACAATTTTTCTAGTATCAATAGGAAAATGTTAATTCTAAATAAAATATGGGTACAGATTTAAATATTGGTAAAAGGTAAAATAGTATTTAATAACTTATTGTAATACAAGTATCTTTTCTAAAGAAAAATACTTTTTTAAAAAAACATCCACAATCACTAGGCTAGTTAAAAAATGGGTTGTGAAGTTGATGACCATTTTAGTTCTATATTCTAAGTTAAAATAGATACATATTCATTTATTAGTAAACAGTGAATGGATAATTATAAACTCTGTACAATTTTACAATTTACCCCAATTCAAGCTCCAAATTCTAAGCATGGTAGGTAGTTGATTCCATTTCCATGGTAAATGGTAACATTAAAATGTACAAATATTTTATGTTGAAAAGGGATATTTTATTTTTAAGGTCAAATGGATATAAATATATAGTTGTTATTTATCCAAATAAATGTAAAACTTTCATTCCAACCCCACATTCTCAAACTATATGAATAAAGATGGTTGAAAAATGTAAATGATCTCCAAGTTCCATTTCATGATGAAGTAGAATTTTTCACTTGGCCCAGACCACACTCATGTGCACATATCTTCATTATTTGTTCAATATCAAATTAATATAATTTGATCTAAAAGTATCAAATTTTCTCCATTTGAAGATAATAAATGTTATGACTTTAATAAAAAGTGTGTCTAAAAACAAATTGTTATAAGTTTATGCATTTGTTAATTTTAAGATATTTGCAAATTGAATTAAAAATTGATCATCTAGGAAACATTTTGCTATGAATCTGTAAAACATCTTTGTAGGATCATTTATCTTTATAGAAACAAATAGTGACTGAAATTAAAATATCTTTTTCTCTTCTGATATTTTTATTCTAATATAACATTTTTCAATAATACCACATCGCAGATGACTGCATTGTTTATAAAATCAGAAAACGATTTACAAATTGTTTTATTGATTTTAGAAAATAGAGAATGATAGTGTGTGTGTTACTTACTGATATAAAAAAAAAGGATTTATAATACTCCATAGCATAGTAATGACCTATTTTTTTCTAAGCAATACGCATTTCTTACTAGGTCTGTAACTGCTGAACAATGAGAGTCTTGTAATTTTTCTCTTTATGTTATAGCCCAACTGGAAATAGTATTGCATTATTTATTAGCAAAGGATTTGAAGATATAGATAGATTGGCTACGACTGATTACTTAAAAAAAAATACTGAGTTCTCTTAATTTTACATTTAACTAAAATATTTTTAATTTCATTTTAAATTTAAATCCCAGATTATGAAAATATCGATAACAGATAGCATACTAAGATGTTTGGGTGAGTCATACTAATAATCTTGAACATTTTGCATGCTATATAGCTTGTTCAATTGCTAAACTAAACTGATGAATGATTAAGTCCTTGTCATAAACAATTTGCTATAGCTTATCACTTTAAAATAATTGATTTTACTACATGTATATGTATGTGTGTATATATAATATTGTGTTTTTAAATTACAAAACGTCGTAATATGCGTTCAGCATCTGCTTGTTTTATTTATTTCATAAATAACAGTTTTATATCTGTTTAAAAACACAAAATGTAAATACAATTTTTACCTAAGAAAGTTTTTTTTATATATTAATAATGCTCATCATGACCTTTCTTTTTTTAAAAAGTAATTAGAAGAAATTCCATTTTATAGTGATTAAAAAGCTAGACCAGAAGTGATACATGACGGCAAAAAAAAAAGAAAACTAGTACATCATTATCGTCTTGAAATAAAACTTTAATGGATCGAAATCAAATAGAAATGATTCTCTTAGGAGATACCATTAAGACATCAAAATTTAAAGGTAGTTGTTAGATGAATTAGTGAAATTAAATATTATGTAATTATTTAAAAAAGAGTATAGATGTATAAAAATGCTAAGAAGTGTGTGCGTCTGTGTGTTTATAATTATATATATATAAATTAATAGTTCTCATTTTTAATATTTATTAAAATGTTCACAAATATAAATATACTACATAGGTATGCTATTTGTACATTACAAGTACCAGAGTTGGATAAACTATTTCTATAATAATAAATGAAATAAAAAAATTATAGTAATTTATTATCTTACTTATTACATAAGTGCCTACAATACATTGGGCTAGAAATAATCTCTACTTTAATAAAATATTAGTAATAATCAGTAATCTGAAGTAGTTAGTGTCAAATTGTGAGTGAAGAAAGTTTGACACTTAGAAATTTGCATTTGCAAACATTAAAAAAATAATGAATGTATATGAAAGAGATTGTGACCTTAATAGAAGAGCAATACAGAGACTTCAAACCACTCAAAGAATATGGAAAGATGTATGTTGGGAATAACAAGAAGAGATCGAAAACGCAATATATGGGTAAGAGAACAAACAGGTGTTACTGACCTCATTAAAAAAGTTAAAAGACTGAAGTGGAGTTGGGCTGGACATATTGCTAGAAGAGTTGATAATAGATGGACAATTGAAATTTTAAACTGGATTCCAAGAGATTGTAAAAGACCCAGAAAGAGACCACATGTGAGATGGATGGATGAAATAAGAAAGTGTGCAGGTGTGATGTGGAGAAGAGAAGCTAAAAGTCAGAAAAGATGGATTGAATTTGGAGAGACTTTCATCCTGCAGTGGATTGATAATGGTTGATGATGATGATGCCTAATTGATGAATAGTGGTCCAGCATAAAAGGTACATCTAAGGATCATTTGGTTTGTTTGGTTTTTTTTTTTTTTAAAGTTTTTGTTCGTATGTTTCAGATATATGTGGTAGAATGGAAGTTGTTTATGTGTAACACACATAAAAAATTAAGCTATCCAAAATGCATGCATAATGACAGAAAGTGTTCTGACTTTTAGTGCTGATGGATGATTGTGATGTGGTAGAGAGATGATGGATGCACTGATAAAAATTGATAAAATTTGACTATATATATACAGTACATTTTTTAAAATACAGATATATTGCTGAAAATAATAAAATTATCTTTTATTTGATTTGAAGGAGCGATAGCAATATTCTATTCAATTGAGATTCAAAGTTAGTATTTTTTTTCCACATGTCAGTTAGTATTATTTGTCATTAAAATCATTACAAATATTTATTTACTAATACTGATCTTCAGTTTCCTGACGTACAATAACAGGCAGCAAGTTAAATTTTGCCCACAGATTACCTTTTTGCTGAACACTTACATTTTCCAAAAAATTTTAAAAAATGAATGGCCTATAAAATTCTAGATATTGTAAGAATTTTATTATAAATATTATATACACTCAGTTATAAAAGAAGTCTTAAATTTCTCCAATCTAAATTTGTCTATATTTGAATTTCATGTGCAGCAATCAATGTTTTAGCTTTATAATAATAATCCGTTAACATTAACAACCATTCATAAATGTATGGCTTTTCTAACCACATAGTGATAAAAGTTATTACCATAAAGAGATAAAAAAATTCCAGAAAACAAAAAAATTAAATATTAAAACCCAAATTGCTGTTTGCAATTAAAATATGAAAGAAAATGTGTACGCACAAACATCCTTTTGTCACATTTAATATAGAGAAATGATTAATAACATGCGAGGCTTTTGATGACCAACCTCTATACTGAAATAGGTAATTAAAGATAAAATGATAAAAGAAAGGAAAATAAGAATAAAGGCCTAGGAATACTTGAATCTTTTGAGCATGTGTATAATAGTGATTGATACCTTGTGTCACTTCAACTGTATTTTATTGATAGCAATTCTGAATTAATTGCATAATAATAATGATAAAAAGGTGATAATAATAATAATAGCAACATAATTCAATTAAAAATAAATATTATTTAGGATGTAAACTTTTAGACTTAGATTAGTTACCTAAAAGTAAATTACCATAAATGTTAAACAATGTTTTATTAGTTAGTGAAATGACTTTTTAAATATTTATTTCTAACTTTGTCAAATATTCATTACATTTGACATATAGGATATTATTTATTATTATACATGTATACTGAAATCTTGTGGTTTAGTAAGTAGTTCATCTACCTATTATTTTTATGATGTGAGATTTGAATCAGGTGAAACTTGAAAGTTGTATTAAAGAACTGAATATTTATTACAGATTTATAAATTCTATTAGTGATTAGTAAATGAATATGTAGATGTTTTTAGCTGATGGATAAACAAATATAGAAAATCATAACCCTTTATCAAAAAACAATTGATTAGTCTGATGTTTTTTACTTTATTATTTGCACCACAATGATACTGAAATCATGATCATTGTGAAGCATAAATACTATCTGTTGATTGATAGAAGTATATGATTTTTTCTTTGTTTTATGTTTTAGCTAAGAATAGTTAAATATTCATTTGATTAACAATAATTGGACTGTTAGCTGGATTGACTATTAATTAATACCTGAAAAATACTATAAATTTGCTTTCAAATTTACAACTGTTTGAAATAATTTTAAACCACTCATATTCAAATTTCAAGTCATAGGCATAATATGATAGGTAGATACTTTAATCATTATATTACCAAGTTTTACAATAAATGTACATTCATTGTAAATAATACATACAACATGTATACTAAGAAAAGCTTGTTTAATACTTTTAAACCAAAAATGTTAAATACATCAACATAGTATGCTGAGCATGCTTTCAAATAACTGGTGATCATATTCAATTAGTCAAAAGCATGCTAGTATATTTAACATTTTTATTTTAAAATAGTAAACAAGTTTTTTTAGTCTATATGTTGTATGTATTATTTATATGGATTTACATTTTTCTGAGAAAAGTTTGAAATTATTGGAATTACAATATAGATCTATAAATAATCATAACTAACTATACGAAATTGAAAATAGAATGAACAGTATCTCATTTTGAATTATGTAACATCAATAAACTATGAAAATGTAAAATGATATCACTCTATCTTTTAGCTCTGTTGGTATTTAAGTTTAGTAATTGAAGTGGTCTTAAACAAGAGATTAAATTATGCCTATTATTTTAATCTATGTACAGAATAAGTAATCTGAAATTACTATTCAAATATTCAGAGGATCAAGGCAGGTTGTTAAAACTGACTTATATAAAATTAATAAACTATGAAAAAATAGAGTGGTATCATTCTATTTTTTCATAGTTTACTGACATTAATATTAAAACCATCTATATTCTTTATTATTTACTGTGATTTTTTTATAATTCATTATTGACAAGTAGAAGTTCTGAAGAAGATTTTTGGGGCAATCGAAACTGTCAATAGTGAGTTGTAAAAAATGCATTGTAAAAAGTAATAAAGAATACAGATAATTTTAATATTATATAGATTACATAACTCAGTGTAATATACAGTCACTTCCATTTCTGTTAAATATACATATATAATAATAAACAACATCGTTTTACATTTCGACTAAAAAGGCTTTTGACAATATTAGAGATAAGTAATTAAAATGTCATTTTACTAAAAAATACAAAAATTGTTTGAATTAAACAATAATTTATAGAGTGACTAATTTAATTCAAGTTTCAAATTTATTGAATACTTAATTTTTAAATAAATGCTGCAGTTGCTGTCTTGTTATTAATTGTTATCATTGTTAATATTATTACTATTATTATATGGTTAATGAAAAATTAAGAGATGTATCTTATTATATGTGCATTACTTTCCATATTTGAATAATATATTCACATTTCTAAAATTGAAATTATTATAATATGCTTTAAACGTATATAGGTGAAGTTAATAAAAATTTTCACAAATAACAATATCTAAAAAAAATGGACAGGATAATGATTTGCATAAATTTGCATTTATTACGTTTAACACACAATAATGGCTATGAATATGGAGTAAATATACTTCAAAAGCATTAAGCTAAACTTTATTTGTGAAAATTTTTATTAACTTCACCTATATATGTTTAAAGTGTATTATAAGTATTACGATAAATTGGCGAAGTAAATTATTCATTATAAAATTGAAATTGTAAACTAAGTAGATATGTGAATGTTATTGCAGTATAACATCTGGTATCCAACTAATTACTCAAGCTTGTAGTAAATAACTTTAGATAGAGTGAAAAAAACTATTTTTGGAAGAATATAATTTAAACACATGAGAAATTCATTTCATGTTGTTGATAATATGCATAAGATAAAAAGTAAAATGAACAGCTTAAAATCGGTTAATTTCTGGGAGGTTAGAGTTTGAAATGTTTTCAATCTACATTTTACCTTCTAGATAAGAATAACTAGATATGCATTTATTAATGATTATCAGATAGTAATCAGAAATGGTTGTGGATAACTTCATTATGATAATTTTTCCACTGAGTCAATAATTTATGAGATTGTAGAAGGCCATTCAAGTATTCTTTGATTAATTTTGTTGGTTACTTACTTATCTTCAATAATTTACACCCTAAAAGCAACAGAATTGAGCAGTGTGTAAATTACTGAAGATAAGTATGTAACCAATAAAACTAATCAAAGAACACCTGAATCGTCTTCTAGAATCTCGTGAGTTATTGACTTAGTGGGAAGAATATAATGATTCCTCTCATTATATGTAACTCTTAAAAAATAATTCCATTCTTTTAATGAGTGAGAGGTTTAATCATCTATATCCTGCTAACTAATAGTTGTTTATAATTTAGATTAAAAGATGGACATATATATCTTTTATATATATTATGATAATTATACAGAAAGTCAGAATGTTATTTTTAATTGAAAGATCCATGTCTTTTCTCTAAAGAATGTTTTTTTTTTACAAGAAGTTAATATGCATATATTGTAATGGTATGAACTTGGTGGAAAAACAGGGTGATGGAAATCATCTCTACACGTTAGGATCGGAAATAAAGAACCAGAAGTTATGATGGATCCATGGAGGATCCATGGTTAGTGAGTGACAAAGGACAGACTTTCACTTAGATGGTATAATTTCTATGTATATGCATTTTTTTTTGTTAAAAAAAGGGGGAAGTGTTTACATTTTATTTTTAAAATATATGTAAATAGTATATGTATGAGTATGATAGAATTCCCACAATAAAAAGGTCAGAGAGATTCATTTTTGTTCTTATTATTTAAACTCTTATCTGATGTTATTAGTTAATACAACCTGATGTTTTCTAAATATTTAATTTTTTTTATGTTCAAGATTTAACTTGGGGATATTCGGATAGAAAAGGGTTTAAATATAACAGATCTTTTTTTTATGTTTGTTTAATTATTTAGAGATTACATTAATGAGTAAATAGAGATCAATTTTTATTTAATCACATTTTTTATCATTGTATATTCTCTTTGAAGTCTCAGGAGAATATTTCAAATCTCTCCTTCAGTTTTACATAGTATTATTGTCACACAACACATTTGTTGGAGTTTCATATACATATTTTTTATTATTTTTTTATTGATTCTATTAAAGAAACGTAGGATTGCATTTTTTTGGTTATAATTTCAGTCTATTACATGCATCATTGGATATTATTCTTTTATATATATATATATTATTATTATTATTATTATTATTATTATTACTACTATTATAAAATTTTAATTATTGACTAATAAATTTAGAATTGATTTTAAAAATTTGGAATCTGTCTGTTTATTTTTCTTTTGAATGTGCAAGATAATTTTGGTACTTGAAGTTTGATCCAAGATCAAACCCCTCTTGGTAAGTGAAATAGATTTAAATACATGTATATTTTCTTACATATTACCATTACTCTTAGGTCCAATTAGGTATAAATGTGATATTTATCATTATATTAAAATATTTGCTTACTTATCTAAGTCAATAGTACTGGTAGAAATAATTTCATTAGTTCAGAGTTGATTTTTTTTTTTTGCTTATCTTGTCCGGTTACAAAAATCTTAATAGATTTTATTCTATCATTAGTCAAAATGATCTGTCTTAATTACCTTCAAACTTCTTTGAAGTGGGGATCATAAATTTCATTAACTACTATAATTGAATATTATCTTTGGCTTGGATAACTGCCAATTATTGTCATGTATAGTTTAATTGTTATGAAATCCAATAATTGATTGATTGGAGATTTAAGTAGATGAATAATATCAGTGATTATAAGTCAGTAAATGTGCAATAGAAACCTATGTTATATTGTATATAATGTGATTGGGTACTGTAAAATGTGAAATTATCTAATGGAATTTATTGATAATAAATTCTTGTGGCGTGTTTCATTTTAGAATATAACTGAAGCAATAATTGCATATTGGTCTAATGCAGGATTTGAATGAAATATTTATATTATATTTAATGTTTTATTAAAATAAATATAAAACTGAGTAAAGGATTATTTCATTTAAACATTATAAATATTGTGTAATTTAAAAAACATTCTCAAAATGTAATTATAATTATTTAAAAACTAGTTGATTTAAATAGAATGTTATTAAATATTAAAGTAAATTTGTATTACTATAAATAATATTAGATTAGTAAAGTATGTCAGAATTTAGTCATTTATTGATTTGAGTTCAGTTTTATTCAATTATCAAGAAAATAGATATCTTGGCATATATCATCATTTAGGGCAATGGTATCTGATTTAACTGCTTATTACAGTTTACTTTGGGAATAATAAATAGATTTGTTGATGTCTGAGCAATGATCTCATTTGCTTTATTTAGTTTTAAATGCAATTTGAATAAATTTGATTTTAATATTGTTAATATTTTGTGACAGTGTAGTGGACAATCTAAATAATTATGTATGAGGAATGTTGTTATTGCCTAGTGTGATCAATAACTGAGCTAGATAATTTTACACAGGTTCTAACAGAGTTACTATTTGTTAATGCACATTTACTCTGTGATAAATAATATATATCTTGAGGGCATTTCTTTATGACAAATGTTGACTAAACAAATGTAGAGAGGTAGTGAGATAGAAAATCCAAAGTAGCTACCCAATTGCTAGCTTGTTGATCATGTACAAGTGGACATTATTATAAAATGCCAAATCAACTTTAGGAATGTTAGAAAATGACCTTCCATGTTTAGGCTAGATCTATATTATTATGAATGATGTCTCAATTCTGAGACATAGTAAAGTTTTTTTTATATTATCATCCTATATTATAATCAATAATTCATTACAAAATGATGACCAATGAATGGGCTATGTTTTATTCAGATTAGATTGATCATTTCACCAGTATTCCTCCTGTTTATCATGTTACAATATATACTCACTTTAGCCAATTTTGGAAATG
Source organism: Epiperipatus broadwayi (assembly GCA_028023455.1). NCBI lineage: Eukaryota > Metazoa > Onychophora > Udeonychophora > Euonychophora > Peripatidae > Epiperipatus > Epiperipatus broadwayi. Next base: position 4,682,206 of record JAQFVV010006244.1, on the reverse strand, counting down.
AGATATTTTCTTGTTCACTAAATAAAGACATACATTCTTAAACCTAAAGGATTTATGAAATAAAAGAATTGCCTGGCAAAATTTGCTTTTCATTTACAAGGTATGTTGACAAAGTTATGATTCAGACACTGAAAGCACAATATTTATTATTTACAACCAAAATTTTATAATCGACTTATATACATGTTATGTATATATATATATATAATTCACAATTCAAAATTTTCTGTTTCTTATTGAAAATTTCCCAACTTCTGTGAACACTAATGTCAAATGTAATCTATAACTATTATAAGTTATTAAAGTTCCAGATGCTTTTCAATTTTAATAAAGTATTCCTTACTCAGCATTTTACAACATTTAATCCAATCATTATTTATATTTCAAATCCTAGATATTGATTCTGTAGTATTTTCTGTTGTAATCTCAAATTTTACTCATTTGCATGGTTTTTCCTATTAAGCATTAAATCAATGCATATATCCACTCAGTGAAAGAACTATTTCTAATACACTAGTGTACATGACATTAATACAGCTTTTAAAAACTTTACAAAACAAATATTACACAATATATTTTAAAATAATAAAAATATAACTTTACAAATTAAAGCACAAAATATAGTTAAAATCTCATTGAAATAAATACATTCCTTTTCTATTTATCTATTTTATATTGTAATCAATGTTTTCAATACCATTTAAAATAAATTAAATGTTTTAAAATAATATATTGAATACATAACATTTAATGCTTTGTATACACATAATTTAACAATAATTTAATATCCAATTTGTTCACGTTAAAAAAAAAACATAAATGTATGCAGTAAAAAAAAAATTAGCAAGTAAATTTATCAATACATTCTTTGTTTTATTATTGCTATACACAGAAAACTATTTACATATTTTATTAATATATTTTGAACATACAATACACATTATTAGTTCTAAAATTATAAAAAAAAATTTTTTTTTATATATCACCTATTAAAATATATAGACATATACAGGTGGCCATTTTTCATTATAATTTGTTTTACATCAGCATTTAATAACAAGATAAACTATTTTAATTACTTTTAAGTTAATTTAGATAATATTAAAATTTAAAATAAGCGAATAAAATTTTTATGTAAATAGCATCACAAAGTTTAAATTAAATCGTAATACTACAATATATATATATAATATTTAAATACATGTATATTGTCTACACTAAACAATGTAATTAGAAGGGACTTGAACTCAGACTTTCAAACTCCTCACAACTATCCACTCTATCTTATGCAACTGATACATATGACCTCACACACGTGAAAAAGATAAGTGATCTCCAAAATATGAGTTTCATGCTAAACCAGCACTTATCAGTTTGTCCAGATCACTACCTTCCACACATATATATAATCAATGCTCAGTTTATATTGAGATAGAAAATCTTCAATCTTTAATAGACAAACTTCAATCTTCTCCACCCTCCAATTATTCAGCCATCCATATCATTGAAAATTTAAGAATGGAACACCAAAGCCCTTCTGGATGCCAGTATTATTGTCATACCCACATTGACTTTAAGTCATTTTGACCCTCGCATATAGGACCTTAATGTGTCCATTTAAATATACAGAAGAAGAATGGGCAGATTGTATATATGTGTGGAAGATGGTTTTGCACAAAATACATGTAGTGAAAATCATTTATCTTTTTCACATGTAGTTGGTCATCTGTATCAGTTGCAGACAATAGAATGGATAGTCATGTGGAGCTTAAAAGTCTGAGTTAAGTCCCTTCTAATCATATGTATATATATATATAATAAGAAAAGTCAGTCTGTTATCTTTTTCTTGATATTATGGAATGAAATTCAAAAGCACATTGAAATAATTTTATTGATTTTATATATATTTAATTTTTTTTATCTTGTCAATAGATCCCTCCGTTCACCCTGCTCTCACATATATACATATGTAACTGTAAATTCTAATTAATTTTAAATAAACTATGGCTATTAAATATGCAAAGTATATCGTCTTATTCACAAATAATCAAACTCTAAATGTGCCAATCATAATAGTAATTCATAATTCAGGCCATCTAGAATTATTTTAATAAATTTATAGAGAATGTTCACTTTCTCATATCAATGATAATTTGTTATGTAACTATAAAATTATAAATTTTAACCCAGATTTATGCTACTTCTATGACTTGCAATAGTCGAAAGCTAGCTAAGTACATACTGTTTAAAATTTATTTTATGAATGCTTTTCTCTATACATTCTTCATACATCTATTATTAAATAATTTATTATGTAGATAAAAAATGATTGATTTATCGAAATACAACATTGTTATATGGTAAATAAATCAGTTATTGACTTTAAAAAAGAGGTGAAATTTTATATTAGCAATTGTCTATATAAAGTTTCAAGCAAATCAGCTCAGAGATGTAAATTACAATCAAGATATAAATTATAATAAGTAAGAAATTAAACAATAGTTATTAAATATGTAACATTGAGAATATTTATTCTTATTCACAGACAAGCTACCTATAAATGTGTTCACGCTAATGTCAGGCCCCACAAGGGTGGATTGTGTAATGATAGTTATGAGAATTAATTTGATTAGCAAATAAATTATTTCCAATAAAAGTACTGCCTTGTAAGATAGAATCAAAAGCTAGGTGCTGATTCCAATACAGTCTTTTCTTGCTTCATCTTCATTAATCATTTGAGTTAGTGAAAGGGGGCAATCATCATGAGTCACTCATATTAGTCATCTCCCTATACTACTTCTGACTCTATTTCCAATTCCTTTTTTTATTTTTTAATATCCTCCAAAAATTATAAAACCAATGTTGTTGATAGGTTTGTGAGAATGGCTCTTCTTAGTTGAGGTTTTTTCTTGAGGCAGTAAAATCATCAATGAATTGTCTTGGAACTAAATCCAAACTGGAAATTTAGCTGGCAAAGATTGTATGTCAATAAGCCTATTTGGGTATCTCTTTATTCAGCATGAAAGTGGACAGAATAAAGAAATGTCTATTTTACAGTCTGGTTATGTTGTCATGCCTAAAAAAATTAGTTGTAAGCATTAGTAGTAATAATATTATCGGTTATAATGATAAAGCAGAATAGGCAATGGTAGTTCTAAAGATAAGTATTATAAATCTTTTTTTTTCTAAATATATACACATAGAACATATAAGCTATATTTACTAAGACAATAAAGCCAATTACTTAAGGTTTTAATAGGTTTATAAATGTAGATAATAACAATCAACACTTAATCTTCAACAATCTCAATCTGTAGTCAAGGCAACTTCCTTTAACAATAAAGAGGTTGCCTTGACTATAGGTTGAGATTGTTGATAGCTTAAGAATTGATTGTTATAAGCTATATTTAATACAAACCTTTTTTGATAAAAACCAATGGCATGCTATCAAATTGGTTTTTACTAAAAAAAAATGTTTTTAGAACTCAGACTTTTAAGCTCTCTTCATCCATCCACTCCATCTTATACAACTGACACACATGACCACATACATGTGAAAAAATAAATGATCTCCAATAGATCTACTTTATGCTCAACCAGCACACATAAGTTGGTGCAGATCATTATCTTTCATATATATATATATATACAATCAGTATTTGGTTTATCTTAAGATAGAAAATCTTCAAACTTTAATAGACAGGCTTCAATCTTCTCCACTCTCCAATTCTTCAGCCATCCATATCATTAAAAATGTGATGATGGCATATTCAAATCCTTTGTTTTCCAATATTGTTGTCATACCCATATTGACTGTAAATCATTACTAAAAAAAATGTTTTTAGAACTCAGACTTTTAAGTTCTCTTCATCCATCCACTCCATCTTATACAACTGACACACATGACCACATACATGTGAAAAAATAAATTATCTCCAATAGATCTACTTTATGCTCAACCAGCACACATAAGTTGGTCCAGATCATTATCTTTCATATATATATACAATCAGTATTTGGTTTATCTTAAGATAGAAAATCTTCAAACTTTAATAGTCAGGCTTCAATCTTCTCCACTCTCCAATTCTTCAGCCATCCATATCATTAAAAATGTGATGATGGCATATTCAAATCCTTTGTTTTCCAATATTGTTGTCATACCCATGTTGACTGTAAATCATTCTGACCCCACATATGTAGGATTTTAAGACCATTTAAATGTACAGAAGAAAAATAGGTAGAATTCATGGTGTATCTGTAATATTTAAATACAATTATAGTATGTACACTTAAGCTAGATGTAATTAGCCAGAATTTGAACCCAGACTCTCAACCTCCCTTCAGGCATCCACTCTATCTTATAAAAGCAATGCACATAACCTCATGCATATGAAAAGATATGTGATCTTCAATATATGAAATTCATGCTGAACCAGCAACTCATCAGTTGGTCCAGATCATTATCTTCCAAACACACATATAATCAATGTTTGTTTTATATTAAGCTAACAAATCTTTAAACTTTAAAGGACAGTCTTCAATCTTCTCCACTCTCCAACTCTTCAGCCATCCATATTATTGAAAATCTGATGTGACATTTTCAAAACCCTTCTCGTCATTAAAAAGAAGTGACTGACTTAAGACAATAATTTTTATTATTAGTGATTAATTAAAAGGAAGCACGTGATACTTTCAGCTTGAGAGAATAATAAATTAATTGTGGAGTTTCAGAATATATATAAAATATTTAAAGGCAGAAGTTCAATGCTGGACAAAAAGGCTAAAAAATGATTGGTGGATTAAAACCTCAAAAAGATAACATATTTTGATCATGTTCACTGAAGATTTTTTAATGCACTAAAAGCAACTTACAAATATAAAAAATGGTATCACAAGACTATTAGATCCAACCATGGTACTCTCTTGTATGATGATAATTTGAACCAAAAAATCATCTTTTGATACAAGAATTGAGTTTGCAACTATTAATGGTCTATCCATTTTATATATTCATTTAGATCTGGAGAAAAATATCTAGCTTAGTAAAGTCAAAACAGTTATTTGTAAATCTAAAAATGAAAAGGCTGGAAGTCCTGATGAAATACCTGGAGAAGTTTTAAAGCATGTTGATGATACCTTGGTTTCAAAAGCAGTGGAATATTTTTAGAATATATGGATTCATAAAGTTATGCCAATTGGTCTTTAAAATGCTTCTATTGATCCAATTTTTAAAAATAAAAAGTGGCCAAAATTGCAGTAATTATTGTGAAATATCATTAATACTCATGACAGCAAAGTTACTTTTAAAGATTTAATTAGATATGTTGCTTCCAGTTATAGATTAATATTTGTAAGAGACTCAATGCCACTTCAGAAAATTTAGAAGCTCTATTCACGTGGTTTTTATTATGATGGAAATAAAAAAAATGAAATATAAAAGAGTGACTTATATTTTACTTTTATTAATCTTGTCAAGACAATTGACTCATTTAATCAAACTGATGTAAAATCTGAGCTATGTGAAATAAAAACTAGTGTTAAACAAAAGTGTATTAATGGATGGATTAATGAAATGTGTCAAGATGTGATGCAAGTTGATGGTAGAATTTTTAACTTGAATTGGTCAAAAAAAATCTAGAACTTTCTCTGATTTAAACTTTGGTTTTACAGGGTGCTGATGATTGCACTATTTTTACAATCCAAAAGATGACCTCCAGAATATACTTTGTTTTTTTTCCATCTGTCATAGCATCGGCCAGGAGGCGAACCCACAACAACTGTCTGCAAGCAACTGCTTGCTTGCAAGGCAACTGTGCTGACCTCTTGGCTAACAATGCTACTTTATGTTTTGAATGCAACCTTTAAACATTTTTGATTTGATAATAAAAAAAAAAATTGAAATAGTTTATAAGCCAGTGAAAGGAAACTCATTAACTTTTGGTGTAAATGGTTATCAACTTCAGAATATAAAAAGATGATAAATATAATTTTTTTGGTGTTTTGAATGCAATATGTAAAGTCTTGTATTTTTAACAATGTTCATGAAACTCAAGTTCTTTATCAACCTGTGATCAAAAAAAATCCACAGTAAATTTTAATTTGAATACTATCAATCTGAGAGTGGATTTAAATGATAAGGTGAAGCATAGAATTCAATGTGCTGCTGTTGTTTTTAGCATGTTTTTAACAAGTTACAAGATACAATATTTTTATCATAAGGAAATTACTGTAACTAGATATGTTATGTATATAGTTATTATTTCATATAAATTATTGTATGGAAAACATAATGTAATCACTATTCTTTATGCTTACACAAACTGTTTAACATCAAGGCAAAACTTTTCATACAGTAATGCCACTCAGTGCAAGCCAGAGTAATCAGTGAATGCAGGAAGGGTTGTGCATAAAATCCCTATCTAGTTCCTACTCATCCAATTTCCCCAGACTAGTTTCTAGCTTGTGACTTTCATCAGTGAGGATCCTTGGATCTGAGCGCACTGCCCCTAGATCTTAGGATCTAATAAGATAAAAGGTTGCTGCTGGAGAGTTGCATTAGATCCTAAGATTTGGGTGCAGTGCCCTTAGATTCAAGGCTTTACACTGATAAAATCCACAAACTACAAACTAGTCTGGGGATATTGGATTAGGCATTAGATAGGAATTGTATGCACATCCCTTCATGTATCTATTGATTACTCTGGCTTGCACTGAGTAGCTAGTTTGTATGGAGAATTTTATCTTTGTTTTATTGTGTGGAAATAAGACTTGGATACCATAACACAACATAAATTATTAAAAACATTTCATCTCCACAACATTTTAAAAATGTAATGATAAGATCATAAAATCAATCAATATATTTTTCAACCTGATGAATTTAAAATTTCAGAACCATGATTGTAAAATCACATCTTTGTCAGATTGGACATATAAATGTATGAATGAACAATACGAGATTTTCTAAAATGATTATTTTATGGTGAACTTGAGAATGATTTTCATGAGAGAGATTGACTTTGTTTACATAATAAGGATAATTCCAGACATTCTAAAGGATTACAATGTTGATTGTTTTCGATGGAATAATATGGATAAAAATAGAATACATTGAAGAATAACAATTAGACATGATGGATGTTTTTCAGAAAGAATTTTTTTTTTTTTTGCAAAAGTTAAAAGACAGTATTGAAAACCATCCAATAAACAGAAAAGGGGCCAGCATATTCTATATATTGATCTATTTTTAGTGCACAGATTGGTTTGTATAATCACCACAAAACTCATCTCTAGAATAGTTTTTTTTTATTTTTTGAGTTGGAATGGTAATATTCATTTATGAGTATCTTTTAATAATGATGATGATAAGAAAGTGGATTTTTTTATAAGAGGCGCCCAAAATAAATTTAAATTATCTGATTTGTAAATTGTTATTGTGGTATATGTAATCAGAGTTAGTTCCTCCATGATTAAAATTATATATTCTTAGCAATATATAAATAGTAACCAAAATTTATTTGCGATCTTATTAAAATTATTAAAATTTCATATCTTTATTGTTACTCGACTGTAAGCTGATTCAAGTAATACTTTACAATGAAGACTTCTAATATAAAGATTTATTTCTTTTAAATGCCAATGATTCATTTTTTCACCATATAATATCATGTTAGTTAGATTAAGGTGAACTATTATGTGCCTATTAAATTAGCATTAATATGGGAAAAAACAAGGACATTCTTCACAAGTTTGTTAAAACGTCTCCAGATGATCTGACCTACAAATTGTTGTTATTATTATGATATGCACATTTAAAGTTAGCTTCTCTATGAATAAGATTATCTTTATGAGCTTTCTTCAATTGTAAATCACTTATGTCAATACTGCTATAATTTTTCAAGCTTTCTTTAGAAAGCCTAGGATTTAGAAAATAATGTCTGTGAAATATGGAATTGTGATTCAACAAAGATGCTTGTGTAATTTAACACTATTCACATATAAGTCCCTCATTTCTTTTTAGTATATTACTATTACAAATAAGTGCTCACATTACTTCAATTTATCTATTTCTAATTTATATTCACAACTTTAGTACTGAAATAAAAGTTATATTACCTCATTCTATCAGACCTGAAGAACGTATTTTTTAATGTTTAGCATATGTATACACGTTATATGTATTACAATTTGAAGCTATAAAGCATTAGGTAGACAAGTTGTCCAACTATCATATATGAAATAGAATATATATATATTAGAAAAATAAAAAATCATATACATTTTATATAAAAAAAATATTAGATATTTTGATTTTGCATTTTAATAAAATAAAAGAGCATTTCATGTAACTCTAAAGTCTGTCTTTTTTTTTTTCAATTTAAAAACTTATGATCTTATGACAAAGTTATAAAAAAATGTTTGCAAACTAAAATCCATGTCAATCAAAATATATTAATCTATCTAAACTTTTGACAATTATTAAAAAAACTATATTCAGGTAACCTTATGCCATCTAAGAGTGTTTTACATTTATAATTAAAAAATACTTTTTTTTAGAAATAATTCCTTTCACTTTCCCCATCAAACTAAAATAAATACTTTTAATCTGATTTCTTTTATGAACACTTTATTGTAGATTGAACAGATACAAGAACGTATTTTTTTAATATCATAAATGACAAATAAATGTAGGTTTTATATATATTATTCATTTTTTATATTTCCTTAATGTAAAACAATACTTTTCTATTAGCCAGTAAGATTATTATATTATTAGATAGAACATTACATATATTTCTTTCTATTCCAAAGACTGAGTTGTTACCTTATCAAATTTAAAACATTTTCATTTGCTTTTTTTTTCCTTTCAAAAACTTTAACAGTCACTCATTCACTTTTTTAGAGGGGTGTTTATTGTTTGACTCCAGTAGATAATAGCTTATATTCTTTAAGATGTCATTTTAGTTGGGGATTCTTTTTGTAATTTCTTAACAATTGTTGTATGGATTTTATTGCTTGTAACCCAATTTTCCATTTTTTTTCTGGAGCTGAATTAGAAGATTATTAAAATTGATATTTGATATCATGACTCTCTTCTGAAATAATTTCTGTTATCTTCCTTCACAGTAGCACACAAATGGCTTCTAATCTTAATTTTTTCTTATAATATTCTGTATTCAAATTATGACATCTACAGTGATTTTTGTGTTGGAACATAATTTTATCTGAGGGTTGACTAATTACTGGGAATATATAGGTCAGCAGATTTTTAAACATTTATCTCTTAAGAAGTGTAGATGGACTTTCTCTTACTTTCATTAGTAGTATCAATGCAGTAATAGCATAAGGCATGAATATTTGATAAGAATTCTTACTCAATATTTGTTTAAATTGTTGTGCAGTCTTTTCTGACAAATAATTACCAAAGTGATAAAGCAGAGTGAATGTAAAGAATTATGTTTAGTTTATCATGAATACCATAAATACAATGGGGGGGGGGTGAGTCCTATATCATTGTTGGCAATTACTATTATTGGTAATCTGTGATCATCATCATCAACCATTATCAATCAACTGCAGGATGAAGATCTCTCCAAGTTCAATCCATCTTCTCTGATCTCTAGCATCTCTTCTTCGTATCATCCCTGCACACTTTTTTATTTCATCCTTCCATCTCAACATGTGGTCTCTTTCTGGGACTTTTACAATCTCTTGGAATCCAGTTTAGAATTTTAATTGTCCATCTATTATCATCTCTTCTAACAATATGTCCAGCCCAACTCCACTTCAGTCTTTTAATTTTTTCAATTAGGTACATGAGCATTAATCTGAGTTTGATCTTTTTTTTTAGCTGATAGATACTTGCAACAAGTTTTTATTTAAACCTGGGTAAAAATGTAACAACAAAGTTGGGTTCTTCAGTAAAATAGATGAACTCATTGTCAGTGTCTATAAGTTTGAGGTTATAAATATATTTTTGGAAATTGGCATGTTATTTTTAAATTTTTTTATTTAGTCTTAGCTATCATTCATAAAAACAAGCTATACTTTAATCCATTTAATTTTTGACTGGGCTTCATGGATTAAATCTAGAACTTAAAAAAAACAATAAAATAACAACTCATACTCAAAATAATGCATTCTTTTGCTTTAGTAAAAAAATTGCACACATTTTAAATTGAATTGGGAAAATTATTGGTGAAAGTATTAGGCGTACTTTGTCCATTTTACTTTAATTGGGTACAGTTTAGTCTAGGTGAAAATAATTCTGAAGTTATAAACTGCTGTCTAGAGAATGTTGACATGAATATCTCCATCTTTTTAATAAATATTAATTATATACAGTATATTTGATAAAGCAACAATAGATAATTTTATCCTTTCTTCACTGTATCTCATGTAGTTTCTTTTTATGTATGCAATATCTTTATAGGCTTGTATAAGACAGTAATAATGATTCTACACTTATTATAGCTTCAGTTAATATGATAATTGTGGAGATCATCTTTAATTTTCAACTCACAATAGTGCTTAAGAATTTACACTAGCATCAACTATATGAACATTATGTTGCTTTTGATTGTGTATAACTATCATATAATTTGTCAATATTTATCTTGATCTTTATCTTGATCAGTACAGTTTTGAATTATGTTTTTGTTACCATCCTTCAAGTGGTTTTCTCAGTCCTTGAAGTAATTTTTCATAATGCAGTATTTGTTTTTTGTTGACAAAGGAGAAACTTTTAATCATGATTAAAAATGAAAGATTTATGCATGATTCCACTTACCTAATTCTTTATTTTTATAAGGAAACTATCTTCATTGTTTATTGTATGACAAGCAACAGTCACATGGCTTTTATGATTTTGGACTGCATAGATATTTTTTGTTGCTGTATGCTGATTAGTCACAGCAAAAAAAAAAAAAACAACTTGTCTCACTAATAATAAATAGGGTAATTTGAAATTATCAAAATTATGGGTATACTTTATAACTGAAAAACAGTTCATAAGCTAAACAGAGAAATTACATTCTTATTACTCATGTGCAATTATTATAGTAATGTTTTTTTCCTAAAATCATCATAGCACCTATTTTAGCCAGACCCCTAAGTATTGTGTGATATTTTATAATATTTTCACTCTTGACATTATATATATTTTAAAAATAAATATTGTAAACATGATATGATAAAACAGAAATGAAATGGTTACTCAACATTTTGACAGCTACATTGTTCAAGAGTACAAAATTAAAATATAATCAGGGTTTGATTTGTATCTATTACTTTTGAATTAAGCAAAGCTAGTGATGTGGCTATTATCTATTTGCTTAATACCAATGATTAAATACTTTATAGAAAACAAATAGTCATCAAATTAAACTTTACATAAGGAGGGCTAAAATCAACCTATTTTTCACATTAAATCACCCACTATCAGTAAATCTTTTGATTTTTAAAAACAGTTGCTTTTTAGGAAAAATAAAATTTGAAACTGTTAAATTTACTTTAGTTTGCCAAAATAAGTAATAATCAATCTTTGATTATGAAACTAATGACATTAAAGGTTGCTCTTCACCTACCATTGAGGTCTGCACTGTAAGTGTTGCCTAGTTGATTTAATAGTAGTTCTAAGTGTATTAACTTAGCTGTCCATGTTTTCTTTTTTTATAAACGAAAATACTAAAGAAATGCTAAATTATGGTTTTACAGCTGACATGTAAGTTCCATTTTGGTTGTTATAATAGTTCTTCTTTTAAGGTTTATCATTTATAAGCTTCAAAAAAATCATTTGGCTAAGCTCAAGTTTTGATCTTAAACAACTTCAGATTTGGTATGTAAGAAAAATTAAACTTTTACAGAATTTCTTTAAAGTTCTTTGTCAAATAGCTTTTTGTAGAACTGCCTGACAAAAGTATAATTTCTGTTGAACTTGACGAAAATTGATGACACTGAAGGGGTAGACTATGATTTCATTTCAGAGTTAACTAAGCTGAACTGCTCACATCATTTGTTTTTCAGGTCCAATTTAACAGTACTCCTGTAGATGAAGGGCATTTAAAAAAAGTATATATTTTTGTAAATGAAATAAGCATATCAGATCAAAAACTCAATTAGTTATATGCTAAAAGTTAATAAAATAAATGCATCAACAATCATTACATAGAGGTTGCTGTCTCCAAGATTAGATTACTGATTTTTCATAATATAACATTTGAGTGACTTGTGGCATGGTTTAAACTGCTTTTGAAACCTACAGATAGTAATGTCTCCAGGGAAGTTCGCATATAGCTTAATGACCGATTTATTTTTTTCTCTCTTCATTTTTTAGCATTTTAAACTTTTGTCATGAACCACAAAGAAATGCTCTTAATACGAGATGCAAGTTTTAAATTAAATTGCTACTAGATTATAGTATTGGTAAGTTAATTTCCCAGTAGATGGTCTTTAGAGAGCAAAGTTTGTAATTTGTTTTTCGAATTTTACCACCACATGATAAGTTGTTATTTAAAAAATATTATCGATCTACCTATTTTTTTTAGTAAACACTATTAATGCATCTGATGTTTTGAAGACACTATTGTTCAAGAAATGCATGTGATTATAGATATATATTTTAGCTTTGTCATGCTTTCATTTCAATTAGATAATATATCTATGTTTAAGTGATAGAAAGTAATGTTATATATAATATTTAAATACAAGCATATTGTTTATACTCAATTTAATGTAATTAGAAGGGATTTGAACTCAGACTTTCAATCTCCCTACACCTTTTCTTTCTATCTTATACAACTGATGCACATGATCACATACGTGTGAAAAGATAAATGATCTCCAATATACACATTACACATTCAGCTTGTATTCTGTTCATAGAAATAATAAACATCTCCATACTTCCCCATTCTTTTTAAATACATATAAATAAAGATATAATAAAAGACAAATCACCCCAAGATGCATTTCCTGCTGAACTAGCACTCATCAGTTGACCCAGGTCACAATCTCTCATATACACCTTTATTATATGCAAAGGATTTATCTAGAGTAAATTGTTATATTTTCATTTACAAACTTCCTCCACTCACAACTTTGATGCCATCCATTTCAGATAAATACACTAATAATTATTATTAATCATTTTCGAAACTAGAGATTATCTCTAGCATAGATATAAACTTTAAACTTCAGTTAAAGATTAATATATCTGATTTTTTTTTATTTTATTTAAATTTACACACATGGAGTTATTCATCTTTGTCTGTCCCATATGTAATATCTTTATAGATATAATAAACATCTCCATACTTCCCCCATTCTTTTTAAATATATATAAATAAAGTTTTAATAAAAGACAAATGACCCCCAAGATGAATTTCGTGCTGAACCAGCACTCATCAGTTGGCCCAAATCACAATCTCTCATATTCATCTTTATTATATGCTAATCATCCTTCTTGTGTGTATTTAAATGGACATATTAAGGTCCTATGTGTGAGGGGTCAAAGTGACTTAAAAGTCAACATGGGTATGACAATAATATTGGCATCAATAAAAGCATTGACTGTTCCATCATCAGACTTTTAATGATATGGATGACTGAAGAATTGGAAGGTGAGGAAGATTGAAACCTGTCCATTAAAGTTTGAAGATTTTCTATAATAACTGATTAAATGTGTGTGAGGGAGATGATGATCTGAACCCTGATGAGGGCTGGTTCAGCATGAAATATATATATTGGAGATTTATCTTTTTTACATATATATGGTCATATGTGTATCAGTTGTATAAGATGGGGAGAATTGCTTTGTGGAACTTGATAGTCTGAATTAAAATCCTTCTAATATATATATAACTGTATAAAATAGATATAGTAACTACTATCAGAGTAATGTCTTTAATCACTCAACTATTATGCCAGTACTCTTTTTAATCTGAATATAATATAACCTCTTTTGAAGTTAAATATGTAAAACTTTTAGTCAAAAAAGTGATACTAGAATTGAATAGCATAGAGTTACAGTTGCTTACTTATAGCTATTCTGTAATATTCACTACTTTGATGGAAAACAGTAAAAAAAATGCAAGGGAAATGGAATTTCAATCAAAGAAGAAAATTGATGTTTCAAATGAAAGGATAAGTTTTTCATTGGATACAATGCATCATTTTTCTTGTATGATTATGACTTTTAATTAAAACCCCAAAAATTGAAAATTATCAGTTTCCATATAATTTGTTTATTTGTATATATGTTATTTTTTGTTGAATTCTATACTTAGGCTGCTGAAGGCTCTACAAGTGGTGGAAATGAGCCTGACCTTTAGGTATGAAGGATATCTGTAAATAACAAGTAAACAGTCTGATCTGAGAACTTCTGCTGCCTTGTAACAAAAATGTTGGTCCACCAAAAGCTAGATACTTCTTTCCATACAAATATTATTTTTATATCACTTTTCCTTCTTAAAATAATTTGTAATTGTAGGATCTGTTTGTTGTGAGACTTTTATCCTTTTGGACATCTACTTATACTAATTGTAGCAATTGTATTATTTTTTCTGGCAATAAATATCTAACCCCAATTCTCTTTTTCATTCAGATCAACCATCACAAATTAGAAAGAAATGATGGCCAATCCTAGTATGTTAGTTTTTCTTACCTGCGATCTTTATTTGAGGGAGTACAATCAGTAATGAATCACTTTGGAACTGGATTTGTATGTTTATAAAGACCTATTTAAAGATTCCCTTGACACCTACAGAAGTGGAAGTTGCCTATCTCATACAATCTGTATAGATTGTTATGCATGGTGGGTGTACTACTACTACTACTACTACTACTATACTACTACTACTACTATACTACTACTACTACTACTACTACTACTTACTACTACTACTACTACTACTACTACTACTACTACTAATAATAATAATAATAATAATAATGATGATGATGATGATGATGATAACTATAATAATAATAATATTATCAATAGTAATGGTACAGCAAGAGGTAGTGATAGTATTAAAAGTATTATAACTCCAATTTTTTTCTAAATATAGGTGCATCCAATGTCTAAAATTTACTTGATACAAATTCTTCAAGACCAGTGGATACTGTCCTTGTGGCTAAGGAACTTTCTAAGATATAAGAATGATATAGCTACTGCTAGTAAAACTGTTACTCCGTGGAAGGAAATTTATTAGAACAAATGAAAAGCTACAAGTTTTTTTTAAAGCAGGTTAGTGAAAGGAGAGTGTATAGTGTTGGATTTCATGTAGAGTCTAATTTAATATTATCTATTTGTTGAAATTCCTCATTCTATCACTGAAAGGCTAATAGCATTAAAACTCACCTTGCAAAATGGTAGTAATGCTCATTTTTTGAATCCGGATATTTCTATGCTAGATTCAGATAATTCAGAGAAGGAAATCTTTTATTCCTAATAAGATAGCATTATTACAGCAAGACTATAATGCATGTGATGTTATAAAGAATAGACTTTGGCCAAAAGTTATTTCAAATAATAATACTGATGCTTTATATTCAAATGGATTTTTATTATTGAATTTTTTTGACTGTGACAAACACATTGTTTACTCATAAAAACCACTATAAAGGAACATGAATGCATCCAAATTCAAAACAATGTCATTTAGAGAAGTTCATATTATGTCAGTATGCATAAACACAGATTATTGGCTAGATCATAAATTAGTATGCCTGAAATTAAAATGACAGTTATATTACAAATAGATATTATTCCAATCATATTTCCCCAAAATTAATGTTTGTTCTTTAGAATAATCTGTATATATTAAATTTCAACAGTTATTAAACACTAATAATGACAATTTGAATCTTCAGGACTGTCATATAACTAAAGAATAAAATTCTCTTAAGAAGTATGTTGTGGATACAAATAAATTTATTCTTGTGTTCACTAACCATAATAATCCTGACTGTTTCTCTTTTTAGTGATTTGATTAAAAGAAAATGTGTGGTGTTCTCTTCTTGACAGAATAATAGATTAAATGTGGGAATTTAATAATAATTATGATGATCTGAAGTACAAGATCAATTGTTTCCATTGGCAAAATGTGACTGAGAATACAAAGCATTTGAGACATGTTAGAGAATTATTTAAGTAAGAAAAGTTCTCTGCTGAAGAAATTAAATAGCATTGTAAAGTATCAATTAAACTATAAAATGGATGACCATGTTATATAGACATCACAATATTCATTTCTGGAATAGGTTTTTCTGTCTCTCCTTTTTTTCAGGTATAATGACTGTAGTCATTTACAAATGACTGTTCTTTGTTTTTTTTTCTTCGATAAAATTAAATATTTGTTTTTTATGTATATACATTGTTAGATTCAGACTGCATTTGAACACATTTGTTTTTTAGCCAAAATTAAGTCAAGTACAAAATATTTACATGAAACATGAAGATTGTAATAGGAAAGTATTATCAAGATATAAGTAACATTTTTGTCATTTTTTTTGTAATTAAAAATTCAATTTTTACATTTCAAAGATTATTTTAATTATTTGAATGTAGTCTCTAATCAAATATCTATTACTGATATGCTTGGTATTAGCATCATGTTTCTATTTTTCTCTCTTATTATTATATTTCATATTTAGAAATGGGTTTCATATTTCATTTTTTTATTGTTACAATTTATCTAGATTTAAAAACGCTATATTTATTGTGAAATTAAAAGATTTCAAAAATCAGTGAAATGTAGATATTGAATGCTATTTCAAAATGCTTTCTCATTATCTGAGGTAACAATTAGAACTTATATAAAAATAATTTATGACTAACTGAAAGCAAAGGCTACACTAAACATGTAAAGATGAAAGATAAAACCAAAATACTATATAATACAAATAAATTATTACAGCTGTTTTACTATTTTCATGTCATTATCAAAAGTTCTATACTCATATATATTGCTTATAATAATTTCTCTCATATACACTTTAATACAAATTTTTTTTAAATAAAACTTCGTTATTTTCCTGACAATTTTGAAGACTGCTGGTCAGTCGAAACTATCAGAAAAATAAAGAAGTTTTATTAAAAAAATTTTTTGCATTAAAGTGTATATGATAGGAGTTATTATAAGCAATATATATGAATATATGAAGAAATGCAAAGAAAGTAAAGGAGAAAAATAAGAGTATAAGTTCTATACTCATTAAAAAAAAACCAATAATCGAATTTTATCTGCATAGAATGTTTTTTAATATTCTAAAATTTGCTAATTTCAAAGTTGATGTATTGTTATTTTATTTTACATTTTGAATTTATGATAAACTTATACATCCTTTAATTTTTCTTTTAATATCTTCTCTTTCTTCAAAAATGATGCTGACATCATCTGGGTAGAATGTGTAATTAGTATTCATCTCATGATTTAAAAAACTGAATTATTATAGAATTTATATTTAGCTTTATTATCTGTGTTAGTGCCTCTTGATACAAGAATATTTAATTTTATATACCACATTATCTCTCGCAAATTTGTGTATGCTATTCTTTGCATTATTGAAAATTTTACTTTAGTTTTAAGTAGCTTTTAAATCAATTTTAAATCAATTCTAAAATCTCTGAAGCAAGTAATTTTAATGAAGTTATTAATCTTGGAAAATATATGATAGGGATAACCACTTCCTATTGCTGAGCAAGTACTAATACTAGACATAAACCTTTTTAAAACCATTAATACATTTATTCAGAACTTCACTGCTAAATCCAACCGCCATAAGTTCTCCCATCTGGTTATCAATATTTTCAGTTTGATGGATGAGTTTTAATTTATTACAGCACTATAATATATTCAGTACTGTAACAAAATTCATAAATATTTATTGTTTACATATTTTTATACAAATTAGTATATAAATGTGAGGAATATATTTTTAATGGAGTGATGTCTCAAATAAAAGTAATTTGATCTCTGTTCATTATAAATCCATTCATTCCACTATTTTTCAGAATGTCTTAATTGCAATGAACACGAAAACGTTATGATTGTAGATGCCAAAGATCTTCATTTAGTTTTACAATTTGTTGATGCGATTATTATTGCAAATTTTTATTCTTTATAAAATATACAAAGAAAGTGACTTTATCTCACGGAATATTGTAATTAACTTTTTTATGTTTTTGAATCCAAATTTATAAAATATTGTTTATAATGTAAAAACATTAGTCCTTTGGTTTTGTGTGTGTTATTTTTCTTTTTCTATTTAGTTATTTCTTCAATTCATGTTTAAAAGCCTTTCTTTGATGTGGAAATAAAACTTTAATAATCTTAGTAAAGAAACTTAATGATTTCTTTTAAGTACTAATTATTATTTAAGAACAAAGAATGTTTAAAGCTAACTTATATTGATTATTGTTACTTCTATTTAAAATTTATAAACGAAGATGTGAAAAACTTTTATACTAACTAGTGTTTTAAATTTATCATTATTTTTTTCCCATATATAAAATCATAGATATTTGCTATTTAAGAATATATATATCTTTTTTAATATTATGAAATCAACTACAGACTTTTTATAATAGCTACGGGCATTTTGATGCACGGTATTTTCATTTTTAAACATTATAAAAGGAAAAATATATTTTCATAACGTAATTCAAACCATGCCAATCTAAACTGTTTAAAGTATATTTATTGATTTCTGATAACTTTTAATAAAATATAAGTAGGTAGGAATAGTAATTTTTTTAAAAAAAAACAACAAATTTATAGATCCTTTTTATAAAAAGTATTCATATTTCCTAATTCTATTTTAAAACATAAATGTGCAACATGTCGTCACTTATTCAAACAGCGAACATAAGAAATGGTGATCATGTGATGTCGTCACTTAATGTGGCTATTTTCAATTAAATTTATTATGAGCTTAACAAAAAGACAAAAAAAAAATTGTAAAAAGATATGTTTATTTTATAATAATAGTAGCGAAAAATAAAAGTATATCGAAAAACTATGCAAAAAAACTTATTTAGCTTTTTTATTTTATGACAACTTTCATTTTAAAAAATTAATATAAATTACAATACGCATCGAAAGATATTCTTTTTTTAAAATAGTAAGATTAGCTTATATTATAATAACCTATTTTTCTATATTGATTAATAACCTATTTTTCTATATTGATTGTTTTCATTAACAATATATTGTTGAGATAGTATAAAGAGCTTCAATTAGGCAAGGTGTTGAATCATTAAAAAAATATCTTTACAAGTTAAAAGTCTGCACATGTCAAATAAACAGACTAAAAAAACAGTATTTAATAAATGTAAAGATAATTGTGTTTCACTAAATGATTTGTATAGTCATAGCAAACTCTTCTTTAAGTTTTTATTTTTGTCTCCATTTTATTTATTTAATTATTTATTTATTGTGGAAATATGATGTCCATACTTATTTAACAGTGACTTATAATAATTTTTCTATACTGCCTTATTTTTATACGTTCTCATAATTTTAAAATAAGTTTCATAAAAACTAAAATGAAAATAATATCAATGTAGATTCAAGCATAATAATTATTATCAAATGTATCGAGCCATGATAATTCTATAAATCATGTTGGATTTGTTTTTTTTTTTGTTTTTTCAAAATACATTATTTGTTTGATTTTCTGAGATCTTTAATAGATCATTTATTATTATTTATTTGGTTCATTGTGGAATGTTGAATTTAAGAATATATTTTTAATATTCACATAAATGTTCTGGACATTTATACAGAAAATGTAGTCTATATATTTTAAATGTAGTTTTTTAAACATGATTGGGTAATAGCTAAAGATCAATTTGCTAAAAATAAAAAATCGCAAGCATGCTCCTCTCGAAAAAGTGGGCCATTTGAAGGGATTTAAATATCTTTAAATATCAAACAAATAAATTTAAATGATTTTAAATATTAAAATATTTATCAAGTATACATATATACTCTGAACACTAAAGAAGTGAAAGTCCTATAATTATGTTATGTATATATCGAAAGCATGCTAAGCATGAATGAAGTCTAAATGTAAAATATATAGACTACCATTTCTGTATAAATGTCCAGAACATTTAGGTAAATATTACAATCATCCAGAAGAGAGAAAAAATCTTTGTTAGTGGATACATTTTTATTATTTAAAATATATTGATTATTTTATTTTTTCTTTCTTTCAGGGTACCACATAAAATTATGAGTTTTAAACTGTTAGTTTAACCATAATAAACCCAATTTAAACACAAAATGGCAAATAACAAAAACTACTGGGCAAATAAAATGTAGCTTGTTTACTATTTTGATTTAATAAATATAATAAGCTTATTAATTTTATAATATATTTTAAAACTAAAGATGTTTGAATAAATTACATTCAAAAAATGTTCAGTAGCAATCAAAGTTCAAATAGTAGTGCTGGTCTGTTCTACTTATTATTTATATTTATTTGCTTACATATAAAATGTGAAATAACATTCTTATTATTTTGGTTAATCCCTTCTATAAAATGACCGAAACTTAGTTCAATCCAGAGAAATGTTTATAAACTCAGAATGTGAAAAACCATTGATTCTGCATGCATTAATGTAGATATGTAATTAGATAAGAAGTTTAGTCATTGATTTCAATAGTCTACTAGTAAATAAAAGGTTTTTTAATTATCAGATAAGAAAAATGATCACAGCCTACACAAATGATATTTGCTATAATAACCATACAATACTGCTTTAAATGTATTATAATTATTAGTAAGGTCCTTTTAACATGACAAAACTTAAATGTGAAATTCATAATAATAAATGTAATTTTGGCAGCAACAACAATTTAATAGACTTAGACCATCTGTGAATAATATTATTAAGTACCAGTAAGATAATATAATAATAGGATAGAACGTCTTTAATGATCATTTTATTACAGTTTATACATTTTCAGCAATAATACGTAATCAGAAACACTAAGTATTATTGAAGTTCTTTACTCCATATCATTTAATGTACTTTTATTATGGAGTTTAATTTCTATTGAGGTCTAATGATAGAAAACCTGCAGCAGACTTATATATAATACAATGATGTGATCTATTAATATCATTCTTTATCACACTTAGACACACATTTGCACACACCTTTTGAATAGCAAAATGTGCCTGCACTAAATTCACTTGAAAAATTATTAATTTATTCTTTCTTTGCAGTGTAATTTGAAACTGACAAGAAATAGTTTTAATGAATATATATGGATGACTGAAGAATTGGAGAGTAGAGAAGATTGAAGCTTGTCCATTCAAGTTTGAAGATTTAATATAAACTGAGCAGTGATTGTATATATGTGTTGGAGATGGTGATCTGGACCAACTAATGAGTGCTGGTTCAGCATGAAATACATGTATTGGAGATCATTTATCTTTTTCACGTGTATGTGGTCATGTGTATCAGTTGTATAATATGTATTGGATAGCTGAGAGGAGTTTTAAAGTCTGAGTTTAAGTCCTTTATAATTACATTAAGTTTAGTATAGATAATATACATGTATTTAAATATTACATATTCAGCCTATATTCTTCCCATCACTCTTCTGAATAATTAAATGGAATATTAACATCCTATGTGTGAGAAGTCAGATTGACTTAAGATCAACATGAGTATGACAATAATATTGGCATCATCAATATATAAATATATACATATATATAAATGATATTTGTATGTAATTGCAGAACACTTTTTTAACTTGTAAGAATGTAAAACAAATTATCTCTTTCAATAATTTTTTCACATGGTATTTAATATTTACTTATTTTGTAGTTTTTAATCATATTATTGATCTTTTAAAAAGTCTCTGTAATCTTTGCTATTAATATTTAGTCATATTGTTATTTACTGTGAGAATACATGTTTTGTTACCTGACATAATTTTTCAATATTAGAGTATAAATTCATAGCTAACATGTTATAACCTGCACTAATATTACAAATGCATTTATCTTTTTTGACAGAAGTCTTCATGAATGGTGACAGACCTATCTTTTGATTTTATAGAATATTTATAATTTCACTGGAATTTTATCTTTGAAGTAGCAAAATATTTCACATTTATTTAAATACAATGAATATGGTGTGACTAATAAACTCTATGGAAAAAAAAAAAAACAAATTTTGTCCATACTTTTTTTTATGTTAATCTCTACAAATCTTAACACAAGATTAATGACTTTAAAAACCAAGAGTGGCCACTCTTATCTTCGACCTACTTTCTAATTATATAGGTGGATCTAAAGCATTTTGATTTGAGAGCATAAAGCTATTAACTACTTCACTGATTAAGTCCACAATTTCTATATAAGCTAGAGGTCCCTACTGTCTCATCTAGATGCATAGTCTTAAGGTTATAGCCTTAATATATATATATATATAAGCTATTCATGTTAATTTCATAATAAGTATTAATACATTAGGATTAGTCAACAAATCTATATATAAAGATAGGTGATACCACTGCCAAATTAATTTAACAATAAGTTTTATTCCTTACATTTGTAAATGTTTGCAAATCAAAACATTTTTTTTTTTTTTTGGTAAATACAGCAAACAAATAAAATTCTTCTAAAAAACATATAATAAAAAATAAAATTTTTCTTTGAAAAAAGAAGTTATACATTTTCAATCATTTTGCATTATTAATATAGTAAAGCTGCAATGTGTATTAGTTCAAATAAAATTTAAATAAACAGATAAAAAATGAGAAAAACACTTAAATTTGTAAATTTAGTAAATTTTTTTAGTATTTATTACAAAAAAATATATCAGCAGCCATATTTTCATTTTGCAACATTCTCACTAATTCTAACACAATTTTGTTTATTAACTGTGTTGTTCTTCATATTAAATTCAATAAACATGCATTTTTTCTACATCCATTTTCTTCCAAAAGTTTGAATTTGTTTACATTTTATCAAATAAAATATTGAATTTTCTTACATTATGAATAGAAAACATTTTATCAAATAAAATATTGTATTATGTCAATGACTTTCGATATTATTTAATAAAATAAAAGTTATCAATTTATAATGAAAGAAAAAATATCATTTTCAGAAGTAAACCATATGTTGAAAAAAAAAAAGAATCATGCATTAATAAAATAATAAAAAGTGAAAAGCATATTTGTGTCATAATTGTTTGTACTCCTGAAATTGATGAATTTATAACCATATTGAAAGATAATTTTTTGTTAAGGCATTGATATTATAGGCAGGAGATATGAACTGATAGATATTAGTGTATTGTATCAGAAAGCATAAAGTCTGTTTTTGGAAGAGTGCGATATTTCATTGACTTTTTTTTTAAAAAAAAAACAAGATGTAATACAGTAAGTTTTATTATTACTCTTTGAACAATGTGAATGAGCAAAAACATGTGCATAGTAAATATATATGCAAATCTGAGTGTCACAGTTTAATATTAATGTTTTTTAAAAAAATTATTTATGGTGTAATCTTAAATATATATGCATATTATACACATAAAAAGTATCTGTGTTGCTAGTTGAAATGTATATCTTCAGTATACCAAACAATAAATATCATAATGTAATTAAAATTTATAAATAAAATATGAGCTTTTGTCAAGAATTGGTGGTCCAGTGGTCAGCACAGCAGCCTTATAAGCAGTTGTTCATGGATTCGCAGTTCCCTTCCCAGCTGATGCTTTGACACATTAGAAAAAAAAGTATCTATGTTGTTAGTTGAAATGTATTGTATATCTTCAATATACCAAACAATAAATATTGTAATGTAATTAAAATTTATAAATAAAACACAGCAGCCTTACAAGCAGTTGTCCCTGGGTTCACGGGTTTGCTTCTCAGATGATGCTTTGACACATGAAAAGGAAAAAAACATGAGCTTTTATTAGCTATATATGATATACATAGCTTGAAATAAAATATAGAGAATATCACTGTAGTTCCACTGTATTAAATAAACCTCTTAAAAATTCATTTCTTTGTCCTTTTCCCAATGCTTTTTATTTAATTCCATTATCTAAAAATTTTGATTATCAAGTAGTTTTTTGTGTTGTTCTCTTTTCTCAAAACTGTCCGATAATTTAATAAAAATAATTATAGCAAATGCAAAGAAGTGTTATTTTGAAAAGTTATATTTTTCAAAAACTTTTAGGTCAGCTGTGATACTATAACAAAAGATTTATCATTTCTGAAGTGCAGTCATTAATGACAAAGGTGAAGTATTAAAAGAAATTTTTTATATGAAAATCTGAAATACATTTTGATTCTCAGTACCATAAATAAGATTACAAATTTTGCAATTCTATATTAAAAGTTTATTTTAATTTAAAGACAAATGATAACAGAAAAAAAAAATCTAAAAAATGTTAAAGTCTGGGCAGTTTTAAAACAACCATACAGCTGTCTGTAGCAAAATGAGTACTCAAAAATCGTTTCTACAACACACTTTCTTTTTGAAAAGTTGAAATTATTAAAGACAGTTCATTTATTAGTATGATAAATCAAAATTATATGTTGATTGCAGCTGTGAACAATATATAAAAGCAAAAAGTTTGAGATTCTATGCTAAATAGTTATACTTTTAATATAAACAGAGAATTAATGGCAGGGACTGATTTAGTGTTTATAAGCCTACTTTTATACCAGCATGCATGCAACATTATCAAATTTTATGCCAGCATGCATAAAACATCAAATTTTCTTACACATATACAATACAGAATTTCTTATATATTCAAGTAAATGTAAAAATATATCTAATTATTTATTTCCCTACATTTTTTTAGCAAGATTTAGTAGTAACTTGTATTTAATTCTGTCCAGTTAATGTTTAAATTTAGGTTGTTTTTTTGAAAGCAAATAATCTTTTTTAGGCAACAAATACAAAAATATTTTTAAGCATTTTTCCTATTTACCATAGCAATTCAGATATATATTTGTACGACTGTTTAAAGTGGTAAAATGTCCAAGTCTGACATGGGCCAGAAATCGTAGATTTCAAACTAACAGTATTCGACTTTTAATATATATATATATAAATGTGTGTATATAGTGGCACTGATATAATTTTCCAGTATTAATCTATATTCATTTTAGATATTTTAGAAAAGTTAGTGACAATTAGAATCAATTTTAGTATGAATCACAATGCTTTTATGGAATATTTCATTCTAACAAAGACACCATTTAATGTACTTTTACATAGTCATATCTACTTTTTTATTCTTTTTATTTCATGACACTTGTTAGTAAGCCATTTTGACTAATTATGTCAAATAATCAGGTAGGCTCTGAATAGAAATAATTCTGAGGAACAAAGGTCAAGAGAACAATATAGATTTTTAGAATAAAAAATCAATAGGTCCCTTCCTATGTCAAATCAGATTTATTGTCAGGCCCTGAAAAAACTATATTTAGGTTATCAGGAAAAAAAAAATTATAAAGAGACTTTCTTTAAAAGATTATGAATTCATTCATGAATTATTAACTAAATAATCTTTTATTTTTAATAAAAGTTGCTTAATCTTCTTTCTTAAATAAAGCATTCATATTTTAGATAGATATCAACTGTATATATATTATATGATCAAAAATAAGTTTTTTTAAAAATAAAAAAAAAATGAAAATAAAATATTCTTTAGATACTCTATAGAAACGCAAATAATTTTTTAGCACTCTACTTCATGTTTTATCTTAAAAAAAAAAAAAGAATGAAGAGAAATGCTCCATTCACATGCCTTGTCTACAGCCAAGAGATGCTCGTTTGTTATTTCAGTCATGTTTTTCCTTCTTACTAAAAATATAATATCTATTTACCAATTAATATTGAATCACTAATACATGAAATTTAATAACAATTTTCAAATGTTACTTCTTCTAAATTTAAATCGCGGTTTTGGTCATGATATTAAGATACACTAATTAGTTTTAAAAAAATCGCTGTGACATTATAAGAAGTACCTGAGAAATTTTTGTTAATTAATCATTACTTTGTTGTAGTTTTTATGATTGACACATATCTTGGGACATATTTGTAATCATATAAACGTTCTTATTTTTACTATTATTATAACAGAATAATCACGGCCAATACTTGTTTATTATAATATTATCTTTCATCTTGTCTGTATTATTCACTGTAAAACTCTATACTAATATTAATATTTCTACTTACAGACTTTAATTTTCAGTGGGTGAGGAGAATCCTTAATTATAATTCTTTTATCTAACTGACTTAGAAGACTTTACCAACAATTAGATGACTATTTTTGTGATTATCATATAAAGTAAATGTTACCACTACTTAGGTCCAAAACATCATATTGAATTTTTTAAAATACTGACCTGAGACACAATTTTCACAATAACTTCAGTTTTAATTATGTTAGAGCAAAAACAATTACATTAATAGAAACTAGAAAAACTAAGGAAAACAATAAGTCTAAGACAAATAGTGATAACTATTTAAAAAATAAGAGAAAAAAAGAAATTTCAACATCCGACATAATTATTACTTCATTGTTCATAATTTCTAATTCATCATGAACTAAGTATTAATTACATCTTCAGTTATAATTTCTTTGTATTCCTCACAAAATTATCTTTTAAATCATGTATAATATGACTTATCTGAGAAATCCATAGCTTCAGAATCTCCAAAATAAGTCGTATATGAATTCTTCATTTTTATCTTTTCCCCAAAAGTTCCAAATGTCAAAGGCATATATAAATATTCATCCTAATAAAAGATACAAAAGAAATCATTATAGCAATTGGCTTCTTGTCTATCTAAAACTAGAAATTGTAGGCTACCATCTGTATCACTGATAAAATGAGTTTCATCTATTCACTTTATATTTTTTTGTATACATCAGTGATGTTTATATTCTTTATGCACACAAGTGATGCTATCTTGTTGTATTTATTGTAAGACATTGATATAATGTATTTGCATATAGTCCATTTGTTAGCTATAGACTTGAAGATAATGTGATGAAACATATAGCAAAAACAGAGTGACTCCAAAGCATGAGTATAAAGGCATAAACAAAAATCAGAATTTCATTATTTGCCTGCATATGCAATCTTTCTATACATCTGATTATTAGTTTTGTAACTCATTACTTGTAAACACAAACATATCATATAAACATAATAATAAATAATAAATTATTAAACTTTTTGAAAATCATTATTTTTATAAAATAAGTGGATTAAAACTTTAGAAAATTATGGTAGATATGAATTCTATATGAGCATAAATAAATATATAATTTTTCAACACACACCAACTACAAACTAAAATTAATGAAAATTATCATTTTTTCAAAAAATTAAAAAAAAAATTAAAATATTAACAAAATTAAAATTTTATACTTACAAGCCTGTTACATTGAGGCTCCATCATAGGCCTTGTTTGCGAATAACATCCGATAAATGTCCGTTTGAAGACGGGTACATTTTTTTTGTCTTTATCGCTTCATGAAAATTACAAAATTGTTAAAAAAACAAAAAAAAAAAATTAAATAGTCTGCTTGATTAAAACTCCTGTAAAAAAATCCAAATTTTAACAGATTTTTTTGTGGTAGACATCTTTGGAAAGCTACATGACTGAGCTTTCAAATGCCCATATTTTGGTTGATGTCATGCTTATAGCTTTTACATCAGTAAAGAAAGAAAACAAGATGTCAACCGATAAATAAAGATGTGCAGCTTACCCGCTTAAAGAGCCGAAGCAGTTAGCTAAACATCATATGATCACCATTTCTTGCATCCATTGATTACTCTGGCTTGCACTGAATGACACTACTGTATGGAGAGTTTTGTCTTTGTTAAAAAGTAAATGTTTCAGTGTGGAATGTTTTTCTTTTAATATTTTTATTATTGTCTCATACTTAGATTGGAAATTACAATTGATGTCCCTATCACTCAGTAAAGCAATCCATGGGATAACACTTTCATGTGCATGGTACTTTTTTCATCAATACTAAAAAAAACACATTATTTTATAGTCAAGCACTTTCAACACTCACTTGGGTTATTCTGAGAACTTTACTTTTAGATAAAAAGAATTAGATAATATGTTTATTAGCCATAATTGTATGGCTATTTAATATAGCCCTGTGAAAAAAATCCTGGTTAAAGTGAAAAGTTTTAATAGTAAAATAAATCCTTATATCCTTAGCACATTAATAAATTTCTAAGTAAATATGAATCACTGTGGCATGTATCATTTAATGCAGGGGTAAAGTGACAAGCTTGGAAGCTAAAGGTTTCTAATTCAAACTCAGTCTCTCACTTCTATTTCTCAAATGTCATGTGACTTTTCAAGCAATTAGCATTTGTATTTTTGGCCTGTGTGTTTTGAGATTTGAGAACTAAAGATTTATGAATTGAATCTCAACCAGTGCTTCCAAAAATCAAAAATCACATAACTATCTGAGCAACTAACTACTCATCATTTTATACTTTGTAAAATTATGTAGTAAGAGAAACTCAATTAAATAAAAAAGACATACGTAATTTTAATGTAAATTTGGTTCTATATGTACATATATACATACTATATATATATATTGTATAGAATTCAACTTTTGACATCAATTGATTCATCGTTATTTTCGTTAAAAATTTTATCAGCTTGAGTGACATAAAAATTTATTTAAAACATCCGTGTTTTAATATATGTTATAAATACGTGGCGAATGGCGATTAACATCCATTATGCTTAATGTTAATGATGAATCAGTTAACTCTGGAAAAAAATATCAGAAATAATAATAATTTATATTGAATGTAGGAATTAATACAAGGTCATATGACTGTGCATAGATATTTTAAATTTTGAAAACAATCTTTATTGGGATGATTTTAATTTGTATAAAATAACACGTCTGTATAAGTAAAAAATATCACGTGCTTTCCACCTGTAATCTGACAGCCTTTCTAATCTTACCATATTAAAGTAATAGACAGGGTATGAGCACAGACTTTCACATGACCCACCACTCTTCACACTATCTCATAACACTGATACACCCGAACACACAAATGTCGAAAAGATAAATAATCACCAATATACGTATTTCATGCTAAACCAGCAATCATCAGTTGGTCCAGATTATTTATCTTTTCGACATATGTGTGTTCGGGTGTATCAGTGTTATGAGATAGTGTGAAGAGTGGTGGGTCATGTGAAAGCCTGTGCTCATACCCTGTCTATTACATATATAGACACAGGTATATATAAGCCTGTGTATTTCATCTATTACATATTAAAGTAATTGGAGGAAAACAGTTTACTGGTCATGAAAAGTACAGTGTGTTACATGAATATCTATGGATCAATTAACATTTCTTGCATTTATGCTTATTGCCAAGACGAGAAATGAGTTTATATAAAATTAGAACGCTTATTAGCTTTGAATATCGACGATGCCAATATGCGTTATTTCTGAAATTACACAATGTTAACACTAGCAC
Organism: Epiperipatus broadwayi; assembly: GCA_028023455.1. NCBI lineage: Eukaryota > Metazoa > Onychophora > Udeonychophora > Euonychophora > Peripatidae > Epiperipatus > Epiperipatus broadwayi. Next base: position 4,652,654 of record JAQFVV010006244.1, on the reverse strand, counting down.
TTATTACAATATTAGAATGGTTTTGTAAATGACTAAAACAAACAATTATTAAAAACAAGCGGAAGTTTTAGAAAAATAATTTTATCTGTACACTTAATTACGTTTATTAAAATACACATATTAATTTCTGGAATGAAAATAATTTTATTCGAAACTTCAAACAATACAATTTTAATAATTTTATTTATAAAAACAAAGAAACAGATGAATTACGACATCTGAATAATTGTTTTTCGGTTAGTAATAAGGAAATTCAAGTTTCCTCTTTCTTATAGTCAACGTATTGTTGATGAAATCATGTGGATATTAATTAATATGTTTAACGCTACATTAATATAACTTGTAGTAGCATATATTTTCAAGGACGACTACTATAAATAATGTAATCAAATAATATTTTCGGATTGTTTGTGAATAATGTTTGACTCATTTTATCTCTTCATAATTCTGAGATCAGTTATTAAAACTTGAGAAAGAGCAGAAATTATTTCTGTTATCAATATTTAATTAACCTTATATCTAGGGATGATTTAGACTAGAAAAAAAAATATGATTTTTATCTTTCTATTTAAAATTTAAATAAATTCAGAATTACTAATGTTTTTATTATTAAGTGTGCTACAATTTTGAAACATTAAAGTTACTTGGAAATATTATAGTTTGCTTAACTATTAAATCATAATGTAATCAATTTGAAGCAATTACTAAATGCATCAAATTTAAAGTCTAGGTATAATGCCATGCTTTTAAAAAGTGATTTTGTGAGATCATCCCATGTCTGACTTAATCCACAAGTAAATAAAAATCTTTGGACCTCAAAACTCAATACTTTAAATCACTATTAAACATTACTAAATAAAGACCTGTGTTTTTTTTATTAGGGAAATAAATTAAGGTTTTGAAGAATTAACACATTTCATGTACATAGATCTATAAAAATTTTGGTAAGATATTTATTATCATAATCACATTCTATATTATTATCATTGCCATTCCTGACATATATTTCTCTCATTTAAATTATTAGACTAACCAGATTTGGTAAGTCAGAGCATTTTTATTTTTAGATCGTTCCATATTTGTGCAGTTGTGAGTGTGGATGGGTTAGTGGAATCTTTAAACTAAATGTAAAATCTTTTTCAAATAAAACTTTTGTTCAGAATTCATTTCTAAGTTACTTGTTATTGTTTATATTACCTTGGTATAATCATAATGAAAGTATTGCCGTCTATAGCCTATTATTCTTATC